>PVLA01000678.1:0-306949 GCA_004027455.1 Hydrochoerus hydrochaeris | reverse complement strand
TCTTTGTTGATAAGTTTTTAATCACATTTTTAATTTCAGTAGCTGATATTGGGTTATTAAAAATTTTTATATCTTCTTGATTGAGCTTTGGTAGTTCAAATGTTTCTCTAAATTTGTCCATTTCCTCTGTGTTTTCCACTCTATGTGAGTGGAGATTGTCAAACTAGGTATTTATGATCTTTTGAGTTTCCATGGGATCTGCAGTAATTTCTCTCTTTTCAGTCCTTATTGCATGAATTTGAGTTTTTTCTTTCTTTTTGTTCATAAGGTTGGCTAGATATTTGTCAATTTTGTTTATTCTCTCAAAAAACAGCTCTTGATTCATTAATTCTTTGTAATGTTTTCTTAGTCTCAATTGCATTAATTTTTGCTCTGATCTTTACAATTTCCTCTCTTCTATTGGTTTTTGGTTGGACCTGCTGTTCTTTTTCTAGAAGGTTGAGGTGTAGCATTAGGTTGTCTATTTGTGCTCATTCCATTTTCTTGATATGACAATTTACTGCTTTATATTTCCCTCTTAGGATCACTTGCATTGTATCCCACAGATTTTGTTATATTGTGCCCACATTTTCATTGAATGTAGATATTGCTTTGTTTTTTCCTTAATTTCTCCTGTAACCCACTGGTTTTTCAGAAGGTTGTTATTTAATTTCCATGTACTTGTGCAGGCTTTGCAATTTCTTTTACCATTAATTTCCAGTTTCCATGCACTATGATCAGATAATATGCATGGGATAATTTCAATACCTTTGCATTTACTTAAGAATGTTTTATGGGTTAATATATGGTCTATTTTGGAGAATGTCCCATGCACAGCTGAGAAGAATGTATATTCTGATGTGGTTGGGTGGAACACTCTGTAAACATCTACTAAGTCCATTTGCTCACAGGTTTGATTCAGTTCTGTTATTTCTTTGCTGACATTTTGTTTAGTTGATCTATCTCTTTGTGAAAATGGGGTGTTAAGGTCCCCTGTTAAAATTGTGTCTTGTGCGTTTGGTTTTCCATGTCCATTAGTATCTGTCTTATATAGTTGGGTGCTCCTGTATTTGGTGCATATATATTTATAATTCTTAATTCTTCCTCTTGAATTTTTCCACTAAGAAATATGTAGTGACCTTCTTTGTCTCTTTTTATCATTTTAGGTTTGAATTTCACATTGTCTGCTAACAGAATAGTTATCCCTGCTTTTGTGGGGGGAGTTCTGTTGCATGGAATACTATTTTCCACCCTTTGACTTTTAGTCTATGAGTTTCCTTTTGAGTCAGATGTGTTTCCTGTATGCAGTATCTTTTTACATCCTGTTTCTTAATCTATTCTGTCAATATATTTCTTTTAATAGGTGAATTGAGGCCATTTGCATTGATGGATATAACTGATATGTACTGGCTCAACTTTGTCATGCTGTGTTTCTGCTGTTGGTTTTCTGCTTTTCTCCTTTGTTTGATTGCTTGCCTTACCTTGTGGTTTCTTTCTGTTGTTGTTCTGGAAATTGTGGTCATTTCTATCCCTATCTAGTATGTCTTTCAGTACTCTTTCTAGGGTTGCTTTCATGTACATAAATTTCTTCAGTTGTTCTTTGTCTTGGAAGTATCTTGTTTTTCCATTAATTTTGAAAGACAGTTTTGCTGAGTACCTCAATCTGGGTTAAAAGTTGTTTTCTTCAGGGGTTGAAATACCTCACTCCAAGCTCATCTAAACTTGAGGATTTGTGCTTAAAAGTCTGCTGAGATTCTAATGGGCTTTCCTTGATAAGTGAGTTTTGTCTTTTCTCTAAGAGCTTTTAGTATTCTGTTTTTATACTGCATGTCTGGGACCTTAATTATTATATGTCTGGATGTAGATTTATGTTGGTTTTGACTGTTTGGTATTCTATATGCCTCACTTATCTGGATATCAGATTCTTTCCTCATGTTTGGGAAATTTTCTGCTACTGCTTCTGTGAATAATTTACCAATGTCATTCACATTGACTCCTGCATCTTCATCAATGCCTATTAGTCTTATATTGTTTCTCTTGGCATCATCTTGAAGATGTCTCTTTTAATTTTCTCTTGGTTTGGAGAGACCTTATTGGCACACCCCTAACCCCATCTGATATTCTATCTATGGAGGAATTACTCCTCCACACTTTTGCCAGGCTTGCCAAGGTGATACAGCTGGAGGAAACCTTGCCACTGCTCCTTTCTACCCATTACAGACCTCTATTTTAGGGGCAAACTCACCACTCTGACAGAAGCCTGTTGAGGTCCCCTGTCTGGATGAGGGGCCAATGAGTCTTCTATCAGTCCAGCATGTCCAATCCACTGCAGTCCAAGGTTCTGGGAGGAGAAGTGGGAGCCAAAGATCAACAGCAATACTAGGTCCAGGAGGTAGAAGTGTCCCTGAGGGTGGGACAGTGGGCATGGATGTGGCCTACCCTCCATGCTGGAGGTCCAGGGTCTGAGTATACTTACAATTCTAAGAGGAAATAATTTAAGGCAATGAATTCAGCTAAGTTTTTTGGAAATTTCTGTTAAAGAATGTGTATTACTAATGATAGTTTACTATTTTTTATTAATCTCAATATTTATGTCTTTCTGAAAAAACAGTGATTCACATTGTTTCAAATTCATGATTTAAATTCATGATTTAAAAAAATGATTTGAAACTATGCCTCTAAGGGAAGGAGGGAGGGAGCGAGGGAGGGAGAGAAAAAGAGAACATTCATATCATCAATTATGTTTGAAGAATTACCAGGGACAAGGACTCTGAGTCTTCCTTTTTTACCTCTAATCTATGGGTAAGGCATCAAGAAATCTCAGGAAAAGAAACATATCTGTGAGAGTAAACTTTGATTCAAAGTTCCTAATAGTCTTTTTCTTTTTCAGAATAAATTGGCATTGGATTTCCACATAATGTTTAAGATAGATATTAACAATATACACATTTTTAACTCTGAAATTGAGAATCTTCTCATTTAGAAGATTTTTGGAATAAAATATATATCAGAAGTAAGACGTTCTGTTACACTTCTTCTATGTTGGTTCGTACAACAGAAGCATCTCTAACAGCTGTGTGCCCAAATACAGATGCACGCACACACACAGGCACACACACACTTCATCTATAAACTCTTACTTGTCCTTACACATCTTCTTTCCTTTCTTCTTTGACCTAATAGTCTTCTGTGTTCTCAGTGTGAAATCTTAATAAGATTTTGGAATTTTTTTCTTTTTGAAAAATAAAATCATGATGCTATTTAATTGGAAGGCATTCATAAACTAATCAAAATAATACATATACTTCAAAGTGAATATAGAAGTTGAATTCTCCTACAACATAGCAATCTTTTATAATGTTATTTGGACATTATAGCCACAGCAATTATTTTCTCACAGCATAGAAATACTTTTCATGTTAATATTTAAGGATAGGATGAGAATTATTTTATTGACACATATAATGTTCTACATTGATTTAAAATAAATATTACAGGAAAATAAAAATATTAATCAATTTTATATAATATTTTACATAAGAAGATTTATGCCATTAAACTTAGAGATTCTATTTATGCTTGTAGCTTTAAGTAGTAAAAATATTTGTTGAATATACTCAGTATTCCCAAGTTCTGGTTTCAGCTTTATGCAAGTGTCAATGTGTTATTAAGAACTAGCATTTGAACTTTAAGAATTGAAGCAAACCAGTATTCATCATTGAGAATGTTGTTAGCAGAAAAATGACAAAACATAAAAACAAGGCTCTAATTTTTATTAATATACTAATGTTGAGATAATACAGATTAAATTTCTACATGTCCAAGTAGCCAAACTCTCATAAAATTCTCAAAAATTGAAAGTATTGGATTACCTCTTCTACAGCTCTCAAGTCAGAGGTATTTATGTAATAATCAAACATTGGACATCATTTTTTAAAAATAATTATGATTAGATAAGAAAAGAAGAATCATGAATGTTTAAAAACCTGCACACACCAATTAAATAAAATTTGAGTTTATGTGTGCCATTTCATTGATAATATGATAATGGCTTTCCATGTACTTTGTTGCATTTGTTCTTGATAGCCAGAGTTAAGTCTAAGCAGAATTGTAATTGGTAGATGTTTGCCATCTAAAGGGCACACCCCAAAGTTCTCTTACTATTTAGTTAATACTGCTGATTCTCCCTAATTTCAAGGTCAATTTGTTAGGTAAAGTAATTATCTTCTTATAAAATGGAATCCAATTTCCCAGGAGATGTAACGTAAACCTGATTTAAATCCTTTGATTCTGTGATGTCTAGTTAAAGCCAACTAGCTTCAAAAATAAGAATAAGGCTGAATTATCTTACATACAGATTGAAACACAGTCAAGGAGGTCAAAGAACATAAAACATGTAGACCACTGTACTGGGACAATATGCACTTTAAGTTACATTGTCCTTATATAATATACTAATTTTACTTGATGTGCCACATAAAAGAGAAGGCTTAAGCTTAGATATATATCAGTAATTATGTGTTTAGCTAAAATGCATCATGGTACCAGTAAAAGGAGAAACCTGAAAAGTCTAGACCTCATGGGGAGCACAAAAAGCATATTCATTTAGAAAGTAAGTGAACAATAATGAACTTATTAGCATTGGTCCAGGAAGAGCAGAAGCTGTACCCATGTAGAGTGAGAAAAGTAAATGTTATTATGGTGAGAAGCAAAGGATGATACAAGTTACACTGTAATAACAGCTGACAGCCAATCAACTGGTTTCCTTTTCAATTAGTACAAAAAGAGAAGTCTAGTAGTGGTTATTCTATCATAAACAAAATAAGAAGAAGCCCTCATCTTGCTTGCTAAATTTAATTCTTCCCAAAACCTATAGTTTAAGAGTTTGGTGCACAGACTGAAAACTCTTAGCTAGGTATTTGATTGCAAATATAGGCAAAGTGTTTTCTACTTCCTATATTCACACCTTTTCCAGAAGTGTTCCTTATTCCTCTCATAAAGAGATACAATCGTCAGTAAAACTGTAATTGATCTCCCCTAATTTCAAATGGTCTCAAAGTGTTGATATCCAGCCATGTTACTAAGTTCAAGAAGCCTTCCACTCATTTGTTCTTTGGCAACCTTGTCATCACATGTTAACAAACATGAGTGGTTCCTGGATAACAAGAATGACTGCCACCACAGCTGACAGGGCACCGACTAGTAACATGTCAATAAGGCCACCTTAACTCTGGCCAGCTCCTCCTCAGTTTTCCAACTAATTAAAAAGGTATGAACAATTCCAGGTAAATCCATTGAGCCTAGACCAGCCTTGTAAGACCTCAGCTGACCCATACATTTATGAGTAATGATGATTTGACAAGCTATTCTGGAATTGTTATATGGTAATAGCTATATGAAAGTTAACATTTTCTGTATCTTAATTGATAAAATACCTTTAAAATATTAATTTACCAGGGTAGAACATTTCCCCCAATTTTATCTCTTGCTGAGATCAGGTCTGATGCAGAATCTAGAATTTCCAAGGCTGAGTGCCAGAAAAGAGCCAAGTGAACTGAAATGACAGGAACCACAAATTTGAGAAGATTCAGCACAGAACCCTGTCAAATGTGACACTGGCACAGTTTGACAGAGACCACTTACTGTGGGCTGTGAAGTGTGGGGAAATTTTTAAATTTCAAAACAGTAAGCAAATTCAAACTTCATAGAATGAATTAAGCACTCAATTGAAGCCCTAGACAGGCCATGCCTTAGAGGCAACTACTGTCTATAAATAAAAACTAGTACTCAGGAATTAAATATGCTGAAATAATCTACTGGGGATGTAACTGCATCCCAAAATAAAATAAAACATCTAAAACAAAGGATAGTAATCCCCAAATCCTATAACATATCATTCACAATATCTAGCAATTGTAAGTTTCTAGATGTACACAGATACAGGAAAACATTTCCTGCAGTTAAGACAAAATGACTGGAAATACATACACATGTCCAAATTATACAACTGTTATCAGCAACACTATTCCAACAGACATTAAAAGAACAATGAAATATGCCACTTTATCCCAATAGTTTTAACAATTTTCATTTCACTTAGACAAGTATCTCAAAAAAGTCAACTTGCCAAGGCATATACATAGTATCTATTCAAACTGGAATTTTTGATAGGAAAAACAAAACTTTATCAAAAAAGGCAAGATGAATTTAGTGTTAACTCTAATTAATATTTAAGTCATAAATATTACCAATCTTATGTAAATTCTCAACAAATATGTGAAGAGCTCCTTTCCTAGCTCATTTTATGAGATCATCATAAGTTTGATTCTGAAATCTGTTGAAGCAATGACATTTAACACATCTCTATTAAACATAGATACAGAAGCCTTTTTTTTTTTAGAGAATTAGCTCTTGCATACCAGAAATTTAAAAACATGCTTACTTCATGTTCAAGTGGAGATTATCCATGATTGCAAGGTTTTATTATATTTTTGAAATCAACTAATATTCAGTATTTTTTTAAATATTGGGAAAAACCTATAAACTTAGAAAATGGCAGAAAAATCATTAGGCAAAAATTCTTAAGTTGTTCTTCATTTAAACAACAACTCAACTGGCTATAATTAAATTGAATTTCTTCATTCTTACCTGAACTATTCATATTAGTTTCTCAAGGATACTGCAACATAGAATCAAAAAACTTAGCAGTTGAGAAAAATTTACTGTCGAAAACTCTGGGGGCAAGAGTCTGAAATAGTTGTACCAGGGAGGTCATGTTCCCTCTGAATCTTATAGGGTTATTTATAAGCCTTTTGCTAGTTTCTAGCGTTTTTCTAGTTATTGAAATTAAGTGACTTGAGACTCAGTAACTACAATCTCTGTCTTTGTTGACACAAAGCATCTCTCCATGTACCTTAGTATTTTCTTACAAAGACATCCCCTGATATCAGAATAAGAGCCACTCTTATTCCATATGACCTCATCCTAATTAATTTCATCTGTAATAATTCTATTTCCAAATAAAGATTCATTTGTAGCACCTAACAGAATCAGTCTCCTATTGTTAGTATAACAATTAACATTGTAATGCTGGACAATTTCCCTGTAAGAAATGGAACAAAACAATGATATATACTCTCAGCAGTACAACTTATAATAGAAGGCCAGCAAATTAAGAAATAAAGTTCAAAAAGTTTGGGAAAGAAAGAAAAACATCTCTCTTCATAGATGGCATGATGTTTATGTATGAAGAATCTGACAAAGATTAGAAGCTACTTTAACTGGTAAAGGAGTTTAGCTAGTCTCTGGGGTCAAAATCCATCTTGGGAAATTAATTATATTTGTACATAAAGAAAAAACAACTGAAACTTGGCAAGATGGCCAACTGAGTGGCGGCACGATAAGAGAGCTTTTCTGAGGAAAAAATAAATAAAAACAACTCAGATGCTGGAATCTGGCAACATGGAGAAAGCCAGACAAAAGGAGAGGAATTCTCATGACCCAGGAAGAAACTGAGGAAAAAGAAAAAGAAAGAAGAAAAAGAAGCACTGACAGAGGGCTGGAGCTGGGTGAGCCCTGATCTGTGTACCAGAACATCTTAAATTCAGGTGACTAACGATTGAGCTGAGCTGGTGGCCCTGCTGAGAGCAGGGGTTGGTGAGCTCCAGACCCTCACCTGGAGGAGGCCCTGAGATGGGGAGTGGAAACAGCCAGTTGAGCTAGGTGAACTTTGGTGAGTGATGGAACTTTAATCCCCAAACCAGGCGGACTGGTTGGGCAACATTTTGGAGTTGGACAGGACCGGCTTGAATTGGGCCCTAGGCAGCTTCTGCTGATGACTCATAGTCCAAAGCAGATTGGTGGGATCTGCTCAAGCAGGACCATGCCCCTGGTTGAAACCCAATAGCCAGGGACGAGGCTTTTCTGGTCCAGGGGCATCCCCAGGGAACACACAAACCTGTTGAAGCATAAACTGGCTGACTGGTGTAGGGGGAGGAGCCATCTCTCAGCTTGCAACTAGCAGATCCGCAGCAGACTGGGGGATGGTACTTCCCTAGCAAGTGTGCTGCAGAAAAACTGTAAGCAAAATGAAAGGCCCAGAGACCTCCACCACCCACCCATCTGAAAGGGCCGAAAACACAACAAGACAGAGAGAGAGCAAAAGGTCCCTAACTGCGGAAACAGGGAAAGTGAGTTCAACAGAGGTAAATGCAGAGGAGGTTGAGAGCAGCAAACCTGTAATGTCAGAGACAGCCTCATCAGAAATTAAGAAATACATCTGTGACCTCATCCTCGAATTTAAATCTGAAATTTTAACTCAGGTGAAGCAAGATATAAGAAGACTAATAAAAGAAGTCCTGGGTAATCCTCTAGTAGACACAAATGAAAAACAGAGGAACCCAGAGAAAGGAGAGAAGGCTTTGATGAAGAATATAAACAAAACCTAGAATACATGAAACAGATCCAAAGAAAATATCAGGAAGTTAAAAACTCCATTGAAACCTGGCAAAACCTTTTAACAGAAACTAAAGACAAACTTTCAAAACTTGAAGATAGATTTGCAAAGTATGATTGTGAAAGGAAGGATCTCTTAAAAATAACAAGGAACCAGGAAGCAATGATACAAAGTCTAGAAGATGACAAGAGGATTTATAACCTAAGAATAAAATATGTGAATGAAGATGCAGCAACAAATACAAATGAAATAAAAAGTCTATTCACAGAAATAATTAAGGAAAACTTCCCAAACATAGGTAATGGAAGTGAATTTCAGATAAATGAGGCATATAGAATTCCAGCCACCTACAACCCAAACAAATCTACACCCAGACATATAATAATCAGGATCCCAGAAATCCATCACAAGAACAGAATATTAAAAGTGGTCAGAGAAAAGAAACAGATTACCTATAAAGGAAAACTCATCAAAATCACAGCGGACTTCTCAATACAAACCATCAAATCAAGAAGAGCTTGGAGCAAAATATTCCAAGCCCTGAAATAAAATAACCTCCAAACCAAAATGATGTACCCTGCAAAACTGTCTCTCAAAATTAATGGAGAGACAAGATATTTCCATGACAAAGAGGAAGTGGGGGAGTTTGTGACCACCAATCCAACCCTTCAAAGAATACTGAAGGACATTCTAGAGAGAGAGAAGAAAACCACCACAGTTCCAGGAATAATTGCAGAAAGGCCTCAAAGAAAGGGCAGACAGTGGAATGAAGGAGAAAAGTAAACAAATAACAACAGAAAAATAGTATGGCAGAGATAAGTCAGAGAAGATTAGTTATACCACTGTTTTATCTTGACTGATTTTATTTGAAGCTGGTATGCTTGAGAGTGTCAAGTCTGAGAGTAGGGGCAACTACTCTGAAGATGACAGGATTCAATAACATACTCATTCTGGTTTGATTGTTATCTGCCTTTGAAGTCCTATAATGTCTCCGATGTTTAGATTTTATTAATAATATAAAGCAATGCTAAGTTTATATTATATTTGACGATATAGACAATTTTATTGAAAATAACTAGAGACATCATAGTGACTACCGTAGACCACCTAATGTTGTGTTTTTGTATGTTCTTTTCATCTCGTGTTTCTCTAGGAATTTGTATTGCTGACTTGTTTTGATTTGTTTCTTCCTCTAACACAGAAAGGCTAGGTATATGTGTAGAGACTTATACATGTGTAGAACTTCTAAGTAATTTACGAGAATGGATTATAGTTATTGTAAAGGAAAAAAAGGAAAAGAGAATATTATAAAGGCTATAACTGCATGTATGTTTGAGTGTGTGGAATTAATAACCATGTTGCTAAAGTTTTAGTTGGATGGATGAGCAAAACTGACAGCAGTCTCACTGTTTGGATGTCCACTTTGTGGACTTTACTTTTGTAACTTGAACAACTGCATATAAGAGGAGAGTATATAATTATCAACTAGTGATTTTTACTGGTTACTATTTTTGTTTTGTTTTTGAGATTTTGCATTGTTTCTACCCTTTTTCCATTTCAACATTTTTTCTTTAAGTAAAACAATTTAAAAAAAAAGCAAGAGGAGGAAAAGAAAGTGCTCTAAAAGAGATAACTGTATGTATACTTAAGGGTGTAGGATTGATAACCATGTTACTAAGCTTTTGTTGGATCGGTGAACAGAACTGTTTGCACTCTCACTGTTTGAATGTCCACTTTGTATGCTTTAATTTTGTAACTTGAACAACTATATCCAAGAAAACAATATGTAGTGTATCAAATAGTGATTTCTTACTGTTTATTTTTTTTGAAATTCTGTATTGTTTCTACCCTTTTTTCTGTTTTGCTTCCCCCCTCCTTAAATAAAATTTAAAAAAAAGAAAAAAAACTGTAAAATAAAATTACAGAAGTATAAAATATATAACATAAATAATTTAAGAATAAACAACAGGCAATGCAAAAATCTCTGTGCATTTCACAGCTTAGTTAGGAAAAGAAGGAAAATCTGAAAAGAAAGAAGTGCCATACTCATCATTTTAAAGACTCAATATTAATTCTCCAATAAACTGGTCTTAAACTTTTCACAATCATATTAATAAATATTGAAGTTCTTTTATTCAATACTGACAATTTTTCTCCAAAAATTAATTAGAAGGGTTATAAGAGTCCATAGCACTTTTAGTCATAGTAACCTTTAAACTGGAAACAGAAAGTGCTATCAAAACTATGAGTTAACAATTCATAACATAGTCATACAATAGGATGTTATGTAGTCATAAAAGTCATTGATTATGAATACAGAATTCTACATGGGATAGACACACAGACAATATGATCAAAATAAACCCAATACAAAAGTGTATATACCATATGTTCCCATTAATATAAAACTCTAAAACAGAGAAACTAGTCTAAGGTGAAAAATTAGAATAGTTGCTGCTTACAGGGGAAAGAGAATCAACTGGTCAAAGACAAAATAGACATCTAGAATCATAAAAAAAAATGTTCTAAGCCTTGATGCTGTGAGATACCAGGTTTACATACTTGTAGTGTTCACTTAAAATTTTATGTTTACTGCTTCTTACATTTTATTTGGAGGTACATAAATTCTACCTTCAAGAAATGGAATATGCTCCAATGTTAATTTTAACTGTAAGATTTTACTGCTGCTACAGTATGAGTAATTCTGTAAAATTTTCTTTGCATTTCAGATTTATCAAGTAGGTAAGTATTTTAAGACTGGTGGAAGGCAACTTCATCACTTTTGGAGAAGAGACAGAATTACAAAGATAGAAAGGAGGGAGAGTAAAATACATCACACTGTGTTTGCTTGGTATTGGTGGTATCTATATTGTATTAGTTTTTAAAACTAATTATAGATTGCTATTACACATTTTCTACTTTTTTCCCTGAGATGACCTCAAAAATGAGACTCTGATTTCTAAATGTTATTCCTTAATAAATGGACCCAGAGTTTCTTGACCCCTGAGGCACCTCAAAAAATTAACTTAGCAGGTATGAGTTGCTCAACCCTGTAAATCCCCAAGAAAGCCCTATGTTTTCTCTGAGCCCTTTAAATAGTCTACTGATAAAAATGTTTTTAGGACTAAGGACTTGGGCCATGCTCTGTGTATGGTTCACACTTGTTTTTGTTCATCCAATGCCCCATGCCTACACAACCAAAGCCAGTAAGACCCCAGGACACTGATGCTCTGGGAGACCTCAGTGTTGATCAGCACTTTTGCAAGCATTGTCTTGTATTGTTACTGGGAGAGTTAAGTGGGCCTCTGTGTGACCCCAGTGTGAGGACACACCTGGAAATTTGCACTGGATTTCTCCAGTCCACCCCATGACCTTTTCTGTGACATTATGGCTTATGCCTTCTCCTTATAACATTCAAGTCAGCAGATTTTCTGAGTCTTGCTACTCCTCACAAGTTGTTGAGTCTGAAGGTGGTCTTAGGACTCAGCGATAAACTTGGCTGAGGCAGGAAAATCCCAAGATATACCTGGAATCTCTTGTTATTCTAGATATTAAGAAACAGCTTAAAAATTGATGCCCATATAGAAAAAAATTACAAATGACAATTTGTAATAGATTCTGTGATCAAAGTGGATCATCTGAGCATCAAAATAAGCAATAATAGTAATGAATTTTCACTCTTAGAACAAATATAAGATCCACAGATTGAGATGAATGAGCACAAATAAATATGCAAATAAATGGGAAAACAGAAATCATTTCCTATCTATAAAGGTCAAATAACAATTATAGAAAAAAATTATAATGTTAGAAAATTATCAATGCATATTAAATGGATGAGCAAAAGTTAATGATAGAAAAAATATATATGTTTATATAAAATATATGTTTATATATTTTTTCTATTATTAACTTGCCCATATATTTTTGCCCATATATATATATTTTTTCCTCATAAAGCAAGTTCTATTTAGAAAGGTAAACAGTGAATTTACCTTGGATAAATTTGGCAAACATTGCATGTTAGATTGTGTTTTGCCAAGGTGGCTGCAACAGTATTTTCGTTCTACATGGTCTTCTTACTGTGAACTTTTGCCATTTACTTGGGTAGATTTTTGTCTCTACTGCAAGAAAGTTAATAATAGTGTGGAAGTGTATATGCTGTGACTTTTGAAACTAGATCACAAAAGTTCCACATATTTCCAGCTTCTCCTGAGGTCCTTGTTTGCAGAACCAAAGCATCAAGGAAATCCAAGGAGTCTGTGAAGAAATCAAAGTGAAGAAGAACAAAGTTCTCTCTTCTCTAAATTAAGCTCCGAGAGGGCGACATCAAATTTTTAGGCAGATAACTTGCTTTGAAAATGTATTTCCCATACCTCAATCAAACCATCGTAACCAATATTACCTAGCAAGTCCTAAGCAAACTTGGGACATTGTTGCTGAACTGATTCTAAATTGCTGATTGCGAACAAAAGAAATTTTTGTGGTTGACTTAAACTGCATTGTTTTTGAGTGAACTTCTACACTGCAATAATGTTTGGAAAACTTCCTGCTATAAGTCATAGAGTTCTTGAGTATCTAAACTATAATGCACAGTTTTGGGATTCTAGATGAGCTCAAGTTGAAAGTATTAGGAAAGGATAAAGGGACTAAAAGAGATTAAGAGGAAAAGTGAAGTGTATAGTATGGGAGCTGGAGAAAAGGACACCTTGTCATGTAATGGCTGAAGATGAAGTTTGGCAACACTGTTTGTGTGTCTTTGGTAATGTTACTAGTAGGGATGATATAGCCTAAAGACATTTAAAGAATTATATTGAAATTGACTCCTGGCTTCTAATTTCCTATGATAACATGTGAGAAAAATGAACTAAGGAGAAAAAAAGCTGTTAAATGATTAGGATCCCAAAACTCCTGCATATGAAAGTAAAGCTATTTCTTATTTCCATCCTTTCTAAATGGCAGATATTTTTATATTATTTTATATTAATAGTATCTGGTTACACATAAATCCAGAAGGTGTCTTAAGGATATGGTCCCACAACTGTGTCAAGGAATCTGAGACAAAATAAAGCTTTTCTCTCAGAAAATTGTTGGTGTTGCATTTGTCTAATTGAGTATACTTACATACAGATAAAATAAAAACCCACAGAGTTTTGAAAAATGATTGTAGTAACTGATACTACAGGAATGAATGGCAGAACAAAAATTTAAAAAATGGATTTGGCCCTTCATTTTTTCAGAGTAGAAAGAAATCTAGAGGCTTGTCCACTTGCAAAAATGGACCAGTTATGCAAGAGAACAGATGGTTCAGAAAGTTGAATGGAGAGTTAGGGAAAGCCAGCTAAGAGCCATGGAGAACAAGCACTAGGGAAGCTACTGATCCTTCAGGAAATGACAGCCTGTGTGCAACTAAACTGAACAATTGCTGGAGACAGAGGGAGTGCACATATGTCCTGTGTGCTCATTTTTCCTGGGAGGGCTTACAGTAGTTATCTTATACCACTCCACCTTTGTATTTCTGGGTGTGGTAGTCAGATAACATCCATGTAGTTGATAGTTATTTGTATTGAAAGGAATAGATTTTAAGGAACTGTATTAAAGTAAGAGGGAAAGAAAAGGGGAAAGAAGAGCTGATTTTGGGATTCCTTCCCAGTTTCATTGTCTCTAAACTTTTTTATCTCTGGTTGTCCAACTCAGTTCCCATTTTCTCCTGAATTTATCTCTGTTGCTCTAGTTTTGGCCATTCTACATTTTTATTCTTAATAGCAATGAATCCTTCAGATTCAATATTTAAGAATAAAATGCCTTTCAGCATTCAATATTATACTTTTTTTCTCCCAGGGAAAATGGAATAACTCAGTAGCTAAATGCAGGATTCAGTTGAACCTCCATCTCTTCCTCTAACTTGCTTGATGACTGAGTAAGTTATTCCATCCCTACTCTTGTCAGTTTTTTCATCCATACTATGGAGATAATGTTCACAAGTTTATGGTGAGTGAACATTATCTCCTTGTTGGGTAGCTGTGAGTGTTAAGTGACATGAAGAAAGTCTAAAAATTCCTCATTATTGCTCAATGATGTTAGCTGCTATCAAATCATAAGTCTGTCACTGGCTAGCTTGGGTCTTTGCTTTAGTAAAAATGGGCATCAAAACTAAAGCACAAATGTATACCAAAAAAAGTTTTAATTAGAAAGCTAATAGGAATACAGGACAGACTCTGGCTTAGTCATTGCAGGGACACTCTCTGATACTGCTCCACCTATGAAGGTAGGAGGCTATCAAGGATTAGCTGGTGTGCTGGAGTCTGGTAGAATATTACCTTTTCCCTGGTCTCATGGTTCCGGCATCTTTAAGGGTGAAAGATATTTTCATTTTTCAGCAGGAGACTGTCTCTGCGCATGGAGGTTTCAGTCATGTGGGCTCACAGATGCTCACAGGTTAAGGATAATGGTTGCAAGGTTCTGAGTATAACCATGTTCCTGTAAACCTCTTATCTTGGTGTGCTAGATCTCAAAGTGGGAGGAATGCATGTAAATTCAGGTAATTAACATGACTGAAAGCTCCTAGACAGACACTTCCTAAGTAATCAGCTTGGTCATAAAAGCAGAGCAAAGCTCCACCTTCATTTTCTATCCCTTGTTAACTGTAAATTTTGGCTCCAGGTTCTCCTCTGCAGTTAGTGATGTATTGGACATTTGTGCCCAAGTAAAAAGTTGTGGCTCATAGAAAAAATGGTGTTCAATTCTCTGACTATTCCTGAAAAAAAATAACAAATCATGCTTTCAATCATGCTTTCTTGGTCAGAAAACACCCAAGATTCTACCTGTTTCCCATGGCCTATGGTCATCTATGACTGTGTCATGGCAAATTGTTATTAGGTTTTACAATCTTGCAAGTGTAGATACCATAGGAGACATTTAGTTCTGCAGAGAACTGAGTTCTGACAGAATAATTGTATTCTATAATATCAGATAGATAAGTTAGAGATGTTTTATCTTCCAAAAATATCATGTATTCAAAGAGCAATACATCAGATCTATTATTTATGTAATACAAGTTTTGTATAAGTTACAAATAAAATAATTATAGTAAAGAAATAATTGAACCTAATTCAATAAGTTATGATTTCAAAGAGCTCCTTGGAAGACATTTAGTTGTACATTACTAAACTACATGTAATTAGATTTACTTATTTTATAAAAAAATATAAAATGTATGTAAGTGAATACTTGTGACCAAAAAAAAAACCTTTGCCATAAAATTAACTTAAAATATATTAAATATTTCGGTCCACTGTATGATTGTTTTCTGCCTTCATATTATTAAATTTTATGAGGAGTAAACTATTCATTAACCCGGTTGAAATCTTTGGATTCACTAATAAATTTTTCTTTTTCATTGCCTAGATGTGACGGATACATCTGCTTCTTTAGTATTCATTCTCTATGCTTGATATTCTGGCTTCTATGTCACAGAAATTATGAAAAACACATTTTAAAGTATATCTAGATTTTATTTGACATTTTAATCTTAACTCTCAAGCCATGGAAACCTTAAATATAGAATTTGAATCAAGGCTTATTGCAGTGTTGCTTTGATTTCAGTGTGTCTCAGAATAACTCAAGGAATTAATTAAAAATTTCAAATTATAAAACCCTACCTCAGAAATTTTGGTTTACTTGTACTGCAGAGATGCTGGGTTTACATGTTTTTCACAAAATTCCCAGGTGATACTGAAGCATTGAGAACTGTTTTTTGAAGAGTTGCCATCTTTGTAAAATTGAATAAAGCACAAAGGGAATGCAACCTTTCTTTTTCTTTTTTTTTTTAAATTAAAACAAGGATACAGAATTTCAAAACAAAATAATAGGAGGTTAGCATTTGTTAATACATTGTCTATTGTTATCTTCAAAGTAGTTGCTCAGAGGAAGTTGGGAAGATGGTGGAACAATAAGCAAAGTAAATAGCCTCACTGAGAGAAACAGCCCAGATGCTGGAATATAGCATTTTGGAGAAGACCAGAAAGAAAGAAATTGATCCTCTTAACCCAGGATGAAACTAAAATGAAAAAGAAAGAAAGAAAGAAAGAAAGAAAGAAAGAAAGAAAGAAGAGAACAGAAGAGAACAGAAGAGAACAGAAGAGAACAGAAGAGGAAAGAAAAGAGAAAAGAAAAGAAAAAAAAGGAAAGAAAAGAACAACTTTAACAGCAGGTGTTAGCCAGATGCTCTTTCACCAGAACCCATCCCACTGTGTGCAAAACACCACTGGAATCTGGAAATGCACAGTCCCAGTGAAGTTGGGGGCTGGCAAGCCTGAAGCCTGGGTGCAAAGACACAGTCACGGAGGGGAGCAGCAGACCAGAGAACTGCACCAGCTCAAGGTGAGCATGGGGGACACAGTCCTCCCATGAGAGTGGGCAATTGGATGGACAACATTTTGGAGTCAGGCAGGATAAGCCCAGAACCAGAACTGCAGGTGGCTTCATTCAGTCACTCCTAGTGTAGAGCAGACTGGTGAAAATTGCTTGGACTGAGTCCTGCCTCTGTGCATGATCCAATAGCCAAGGCCAAGGTTTGCCTAAAGCTATCCCTAACCAACCCTGCCCACTCAGCACACACTAATGTGGTGAAGACTCCCAGTGGTTAACCAGCTCAGAAGGGAGGGGCCAGCCTGCCCCACCCCTGCGTATACTCCAGTAGTCACCAGCAGATGGGGAAAAGCAGCAATTCCTAGTCACAATGCTTCAGAGTAATTATAACCAATATAGGAAGTGATGGGGTTGGCAAGCCCCCACTATCCACTTGTCTGGAAGAAATCAGGAACATGACAAGAGGAAGAAACAAAAAGCAGTCTCCAGCCTCCAACCCAAGCAGTACTGGCCCAGGAGAGGCAAACACAGAAGAGATTGGGAATTGCACACCTGCAGTTTCTGAAGTAACAGCATCTGACATAAAGAAACAACTACGTGAAACTATAAAAGAACTTAAAACAGAAATATTAATACAAGTAAAGGAAGATATAAAAAATAATAGAAGAAATGCTAAACACCTCTCAAGAAGACACAGATGGAAGAATGGAGGAACATAGAAAAAGGAGGGAAACCTTTGATGAAGAATATTAAAAAAATTTAGAATACATGAAACAGATTCAAAAAGACTACCAGGAATTTAAAAACTCCATTGAAAGCTGGCAAAACTGCTTGAAAGAAACTAAGGATAGACTATCAAACCTTGAAGACAGGTTTGCAATGTGTTATCACAAAAGAAAAGATGTCTTAAAAATAACAAGGAACTAGGAAGTAACAATACAAAGGTTAGAAGATGACAAGAAGATCTATAACTTAAGAATAAAAATGTGAGTGAAGAAGCAGGGATAAACACAAATGAAATACAAAGGTTATTTATAGAAATAATTAAAGAAAACTTCCCAAGCATAGGAAAAGGAAATGATATTCAGCTATATGAGGCATATAGAACTCCAACCAGTATAACCAAAATAGATCTACACCAAGATATAAAATAATCAAGATTCCAGAAATTCAACACAAGAACAGAATATTAAAAGCTGTCAGAGAAAAGAAACACACCACCTGTAAAGGAAAACCCATCAGAATCACAACAGATTTCTTGACACAAACCATCAAATCAAAAAGAGCTTGAAGTATTCCAAGCCCTGAAAGAAAATAACCTCCAATCCAGATTGATGTACCCTGCAAAACTATCTCCCAAAATTAATGGAGAAACAAGATGCTTCAGTGACAAAGAGGAACTGGGGGAGTTCATGATCACCAATCCAACCCTATGAAAAATACTAAAGGACATTCTAGAGAAAGAGAGAAAAAGATCATGGTTTCAGGAACAATGGCAGAGGGGGCTCACTGAATGGGGTAGACATTGGAATGAAGGGGAAAAGTAGACAACCAACAGCAGAAAAATAGCATGGCAGAGATGAGGCAGAGAAGGTTGGCCATAATCACTAACATAGATGGCTTTGATACTAATAAAAAGAAACACAGGCAGAGTGGATCAGGAGATAAGGTCCATCAAGATGTTCTATATAAGAAGTATAATTAACCTGAAAGACGAAAAGTCAAAGATGAAAAAGATGAGAAAATCATGCTCTATATGACAGGGAACCAGAAAAAAGTGGGTGTAGCTTGACCATCAACTGCAGATTGGTTGGAAAGACATAACACTTTTATTCAATGGAGAACTACTCAGCTATAAGGAAGGAAAATCTTGAGGCTCTTGTAGGTAAATGGATACAACTTGAGATCATGTGCTCAGGGGTAAAAAGGTTCAGATCCACCTAGATAAATAGTGGGTTGCCTCCCCAATCTAAAAACTAAAGGAGTTAGTAGGATACAAAATGTACAATGCATCCTGTGAAAGTGAAAGGGGAGGAATTGTCTAAAAAGGGAAGGTAGTGGACATTGTTAATCTTGTATCATGATTTAAATCACATATTGCTTTCACTGCTCTGTTTAGCTCGGTTATATTCTGTTCCAGTTTGTCTACTTGCACTAGATTTTGAGGGCATAGACAGCTATTCCAAAGATAGCAGGATATACTATGGTAACCATTTTTGATTTCCTATTAACTTAATTTGAAGTCCTGTATTACTTTCACTGTCTTGTTTTGAATGATTTTATTTGAATCTGTCTTTTTTGACTGATTTTATTCAAATCTGTTTTGTTTGATAGTATCAAGTATGAAGGTATAGGCAACTACTTTGAACACAATAATATTCAGTATGATACCCATTCTGGTTTGACTATTATCTTCTTTTGAAGTCCTATAATGTCTCCAATGTTTTGTTTTTATTGATGTAGTTCCGTACTGTTATGTTCAATTTTATTATGCCTGATGATACAGGCAATTCTATTAAAGATAACAAGAGTCACATTATTGACCACCTTGTATTTTGCTTTTAAGTCATGTACTATGTTCATTCTTTGGTTTTGTCTGACCCCATTTTGTTTTCTCTCATTTAGTTTCTCTTCAAAATAAAAAAGTAGTTGCTCAGATTACAAGATATAGGCATGAAAAAAATGGTCAAACAATGATAGCACAAACTGTTCTTTTTGATGAGCTAATGGAGATTAGCAGTATAATTTTATATATATATATATATATATATATATATATATATATAAAAATCTTTTCCCTTCTTTCTTTTATCCTTTCCTCCATCCCAGTTGTTCTTTCCTTTTGAGCAGTTTCTTCCCCTTTCACTTTCACAATAACTATTGCATAGTTTGGATCTTAATTACTCTTTCAGTTTTTTACTCTAGGGAGACAATACAATATATACACATGTGAGTCTGATTTATTTCACTTATGAGTATGGTCTCAAATTGTATCCACTTACCTACAAAATTCATCAATTTATCCTTCTGTATAGCTGAGTAATACTCCACAGTATACAAATATCACATTTTTTTTAACCTATTTCATGGTTGATGTGCATTTGAGTTGTTTCCAAGATTTAGCTATTAAAAATTGTGCTGCTATAAGCATGAATACACTTGTATTGCTGTAATATGATGTTTTCAATTCTTCTGGGAAAATACTCAAAATTGGAATAGCTGGATTGAATGGAACCTTCAATCCTAGTTTGTTGAGGAATCTCCACACTGATTTCCAGAGTGGTTGCACCAGTCTACACTCCTGCCAACAGAGAAGAAGGGTTCCTTTTTCCTCACAGGTTGATTTTTGAAGACAGCCATTCTTTCTGGAGTAAGATGGAGTCTCAGTGTTGTTTTGATTTTCATATCTCAAATGATTAGTGGTGTTGGACATTTTTTCATATATTTATTTACCAATTGTATTTATTCATCTGAGTACTATCTTTTCATCTCAGATGCTCATATTTAGATTGGGTCACAACTTTTCCTATCTCCAAAATAAATAAGTAGAAAAAATAAAAATACATAAAGTAAAAAATAAAAAATCTCTCAGCTTCTTTTATGTTTTTCATTTTTGTTCTCTCTAATTTTCTGTCCATCTCAAAATTCTTGATTGTAGCCCAATTTAAATACTAATTCTAAATCTCCTTGTGTTTTCTATATTTGAATATTTTTCACATCCAAAGACTGAGCCATGATATTTACACAAAATTCTCCAAAATCATCTATATCTCTTATCTATTTTTATTTAACTTTTCACTTCTATCTTTAGTTTCCCACTGGCTGTTTACCCATCTCAAGCTAATTAAATCAACTCACATATGCCCTTGAGTAGTGCTAAATTCAACACTATCCTTTCTTCTGCTTTCCCTAGATTGCTAAATGCAGTTCATGTTCTTTTCAAAATAGTAGTATCTTTTCCTTTCTTCCTTTTCACCAGTTGTTCTTTCTTTATGAACAGTTTCTTACCCTTTCATTTTTTACAATATCTATTGTACATTTGGGGTCTTATAACTCTTCTAGTTTTATATTTTTATTATTTTTTATGCTAGAGAGATAATACAATGTTTATAAATGTGAGTATATTTATTTCACTTATAAATAGGTCTCAAGTTGCATCCATTTACCTATAAAAGCCTCAAGAGTATCCTTTTTTATAGCTGAGTAATATCTCATTGTATAAAAATACCACATTTTTTAATCCATTCTGTAGATGATGGGCATATATACATGTAGGTATACATATATAAATGTATGTATGTATATGTATGCAAGATAGGTAACTATACTACTAATTTCTGTTAGTTCATCAAAAAGAATAGTTTGTGCCATCATTGTTTGATTGTTTAATCATTTTTATGCCTAGATCTTATAACCTAAACAACTACTTCTAAAGTAACAATATGCAATATATTAGTGTTAATTTCCTATTTTTTTTAAAAATTTGGTATCATTTTTATATTTTTTTGTTTTGCTTTTTAAAATGAAAAAAATCAGTATTTAGCTGTCAATGAATTTTATTTGCTGCTGTGTCAAAAAGATTGAATATAGCCAAAGTTTGCAAACCACACAGAGCTGAAAAAAGTAACAAAAACCATTGATGGAACATCTAGGAACAAAAAAGGAAGGGATAGTAAAATGCTAGTCCCTTTTCAGAGATTTGAACACTAGTAGGTTTGGGTATTCATTATCCAAAATTCTAAAATGACTTGGACAAAAACAATAACCAACACTATGGGAAAAAAAGATAAAAAATGGAACTCAAGTAGTGGAAGAGGGTAAAGATCTAGTTTCGAAAATAGCATAGAATAAAGAACTAGGGGTACAGACTATCCAAATGATTGAAAGGAAAAGTTCGCTCATCCAATCATTTTTGTTTTTCAGCCACTATCATTAACAATTTGAATGAACACCTGACATTATCTAATGGATTAAGAATACAGCAGTGAACAGGAGTTCCTGTTCTCAAAAACTTTAACTGTGAAAAAGATAGGAACTAATCCATGTTCTCCAGGCAATTTTGTAATAGTCCTGTAAAGCCAATGAAAAGGAGTGTATTGTAAATGACATGGACTGGAGACTGAAGGAACAGTTGAGACAAAATGTGCAAGCAAGTCTTCTCTGATGTATATGTGAGCTGAATAACAAACAGATATTTTCAATTAGAAACTATTTGAAGAGCCAGTGAAAGTTTGTGTAATGCCTTGGGACAAAGTGAATGATGAATGAAAAAATATTAAGGCAAATCTGGGATTCAAAAATGGGATAGCTTAATGAGAAATAGCAAAGAAACATCAGACAGTTCTTGGAAGATGTATTATGTGGGTTTCTAGACCATGTAAGTTTTTAACTTTTGTTTTATGTAAAATACAAAGAAATTTAAGAATTAAAGTAGAAAAATGAAAAGTTTCTCTCTAAAAGACAACTGAACTTTACATAGAAAATGGATTGTAGAAATAGAGAAGGAAATGCAAACAAACCAGTTAGAAACTGTTGTCAAAGTGTGGAGGAGAAATAATTATGGCTTGATCTTGGATGGCAGCAGTAGAGAAAGTGAAATGTGGACACATAGAAGTGATAAAAAAAAGTTATGATGGATTGGATTGAAGAAGGGTTCAGACTGAGATAGCAATGCGTGAAAACTCCTAAATTTTAAATTGAGTAAACTGTGGTCTTATATATTGATAAGAAAACATTTATATAGATTGGAGGGAAAAATTTTTCTGTTTTGATCATGTTGAGTACAAGAATCTAATAAATATCCAATCACATGAGGCAGGAAAGAAGTAGAACAATTAATTCTGAACACAAGGAGGGAGATATAAACTGGAGAAGCATTTGAAAGTTGTCTGTATTGACAGGTGTATAGCCAACAAAGCAAGAAGTCCTGGAATTAAATTGCATCAGTAAATAAAAATGGCATTTTAAGAATGTTAGTTTGAGTTTTAGAAATCTGAACATACAATAGAAACCACTGGGTTTACAAAGATAAACTTTATTCAATATCATTATATGGACTCTGAGAAAATTGTTTGAAATGAAAGTAGAAACCCATATATTACAGTGTGAGAAGAGAATAGAAATTAAGAAAAATTGAGATGTCAATTCTAGAAAGTTCATTTCTTGAAGAATGAAAATTCAATAATGCAAAATGTTAAATTTGCATCTGATGAGGTACTTGTTTTGGGTTGTTTTTGTTTTTTGTTTTTTTCTTTACATTGCTCCAAGCACCCCTGAGTCTCGAATAGAATCAAGCTTCTAAAATGTAAATGAGAAGAGTACAGTTGTGACAGTTGCAAAACTACAGAGCAAGTACACACAACAGATTATAAGACTTAGAACTAATTATTTTTCCCTGTTGCTATGCCTGGAATATAGGCCTGTCTTTAATTCCTTTCTATAACTTTTCATTATAGAACTCCTGGATAAATCTTCTTAGACCATTATTTTCTTACCTAAATGATTTTCTGTTACTAAAAAGGCAGTATATATGTTGTCTTCTTTTTAATTTATAAAATGGTCCTAATATTTCTATACTTTATTCTAAAATCTTTGTTTCCTGAAAAATGACATCATGTTTTTATGTATACCTTGCCCCTTTCTGCGTGACCAGAAAGTGACCAAAGGCTTTCTGGAATTAATGAGTAGTGGTTAATGATATAGCTACTGGAAAAGACCAATTTATATCATTCTGAAACTTACTGTGTAATCTTATATCAGTTTCTTAACCTCTTGTGCTTCAATTGCCTTATCTATAAAGTCAGTGGCTTTCTAATCAGTCTTTGACAGAATAAATAACTGTCTGATAGATAGAACTATGTTATATATGACAGCAATTTTTAATTCCTGCAAGGATCTTCCCTCCTTAGAATCTCTCCTTTAAAGAATAATCTTAATTATTGCTTTCTAAAAGCAATTCACTGTGGCTCCTGCATTCTAAGTTCTCATAGTACTTCCCAGATTACATCATTTATTGAACAGTTATTCATATAGTAATGTGTGAATTTTTAATAAATAGATATGAGATTTTCTTTCTTAAAATGATATATATATTTTTTTTTTTTCAAAATTTAGTTGCTGCAGTTTGGATGTTGTATTAGTTACCTTCCTCATTGCTAATACAAAATACTGAACAAGTGAAGGGAGGAAAATTTTACTTAGCTGACAATTCCTAGCAGTTTTAATATAGTCTCAGTTTGTTCCAAGGCAATGTTGCATGACAGACAGGTATCTCAGAGGAGAAACAGTTCATGGGGGGTAGAAAGTAGCAAAATAAGCAAGGGACACTAAGAGTGTCCTTCTACCCCTTTTATCTTACCCAAATTACTTAGGATAGTTAGCAGTCACACCCTTAATCCTAGAGTCCTTAAGCCTAGCATTGCATCATGAATAAATTCCAGATGCAGCCATTTATGAAAAAAACCCACATAAGTCAGAATGAAGCTATGAGGGATATCCAAACACAAGCCATAACATTGCCCTCTGGCTTCCCAAAGACTTACTCATATCCCTTTATGCAAAATGAATTTAGTTCATCTCCAAGAGTTGTCAAAGTTCTAACAGCTTCAGCATTGATAAAAAGTCCAATTCCAAAGTCTATTTCTGAGATTTAAAACAAACTTAGCTGTGAACCTCTGCACAAAGGAAAAGAAAGTAAAATACTTCCAACATTCAATAGGACAAGATAGACATTTCCATTCCAAAAGTTACAAACAGGAAGATAGCAAGAATAGAAACAAAGAAAAAAAAATCCAGCAGGGCAAACCATAAATCCCACAGTTCCACTTCCAGCATGCCCATCATTGTGTGGCAAGTTGTGAACTCCAAAGGGTTTCAGTCCCTCTGTTCCTTGTTCCTATGGTACTGCCAGTGGTTGTAACTCCCACGACTTCTCTGTGGGACCAGCTGTACTTCCTCCATGCAGTTTCTTCAGAGGACCCACAGTCTTGACTTCTCCAAACTTCGGGGATTTTAACAGCATCTTTGACCTCACACTCACAGCTTCACACACTTCCCTCTCAGAGACACACTGACTGACCTCCCAGGCCTTCTTCTAAAATCTGAGTAGAAGGTTTCCTGACACCACAACTCTTGCATTATGTGTGCATCTGAAACCAGCACCATGTGGATGGTGCCAATGTCTGCCACCAATCAGAGCACTAGCCAGGTTTCCTTCCTTTTGGCTGTAGAGGTCAAATATCTATGAACCAAGTCTCAAGAAAAAACTTCCCTAGGCTTCTGCCATTCTGGAACATGGTCCTCTGGAACTCTCTTCTCAAAGCAAAATATTTCACTTTTATAATTTTGAGGCTGCAGAGTGTACAGTCCTGCTGCTTCTTGTGATGCCCTCAGGCCATCTTTTCTATTCTGTTCTTTCTCAGCAGTCAGCATCTCTTCTGATCTGTCTTTGCAGTGCACAGCTTTTATTGGAGGTTTTTTTCCTGGATAAACTCAAAATGCTTTAAATTATGCTCCTGTGCTTTTTGCTCTTGATTATCAACATAAATGTGGCTATCAGCCCCCAAGTATAGCTGGTATAGCCCCACTGGGGTAGCTATACCACTGCCTTAACATTAGGTTGCTAAATTAGTTAGTCCACTGCCCTTAATCTTAGTCTCAGGCAAACTCTCTGATTATGTGAGCAAAATGAAGACAAACTCTCTACCAAGGAACAATGCACATCACGTGGAGTCCAACAACCTACACAGTCCTTCTCCCCAGCAGAAAATTTCTGAGCCTGGTCTTTATTGGAAGGATTTCTATCAGCCTTCTAGTATTCAAGCCTCTGACCAGAATCTTCCTTCAAGTACAGCCTAAGCATTTCAGATCTACTTTTTCATCCAGCCTCTTTGAACTTTTGCAAACTCTTCCCCCAAGTCATTACAAAAGCTCCTGAATCACATGGTCAGGTATAGTCACAACAATGACTCCACCTCTCTGGTACCAAATTCTGTTACTTTTCTCATTGCTGTGACAAAATATCTGACATCCACAAGTAGAGGGAGGAAAGATTTATTTACCTCAGAGAGGTTTCAGTCCATAGTCAGCTGGCTCCAAAGCAGGGTGAGGTGCAGCCAGGTATATCAGAGGAAAATCAGTTCATGGTGGACAAAAGGTAGCAAAATAGGCAAGCAACCTTAACAATATCTTTCTGCTCTTTTAGATTAACCAGGTTTAGGGTGGGTAGCACTCACACCCTTAATGTTTGTGCTCTTGAGCCTACTACTGCACAATGAATCAATTTCTATGTCACACCCTTTAGATCAAGCCACTTCTGACAGAGCCATACCTATGTCCTCATGAGGCTTTGGGGGATATCTAAGTCAAACTGTAACAGATGGTAACTATGCACCAAAGTCCCAAGTGTTAAAAACTTGGTCTCCTGGATGATGCTATTGGTCATTGGTGGAACTAAGAGGTAAGGAGGTCTTTTCATCATTGGGGACCATGTTAGTCAGCTTTCTCATTTCTATACACAATCCCAATATACACAATTTAAAGAGGGAGAGCTTTAATCTGGCTCACTGTTTGGGGATACAGTTCATAATGGCTCCAGTGCAAAAACATGGTGGAAGAGTGTTGCAAAGCAAAGATATTTAATTCATGGTGACCAAAAAGTATAGTAAGGTAATAATGCTAGAGACCAAAAGATGAACAACCACCTATAGACTCCAAGGCAACCTTCATGATACACCCAGACACACCCAGAAGTATGCTGCACCAATCCCAAAGCCCACCAAGTTAACATTCCATCTTAACTGTGATGTCCTTAGCTTTGTCAGCTTCACACTCGAACACTCCTCCTAAACATACGTAAATTTTCATATAAACCCAATAAGATAATACTTTTGTCTAACATGATGCAACTGTCCTGAATGCAACTCAAACAAAGTAATTCCTTCCCCACAGTCTCATTATTTTTCTAAAATTAATTCTTTTCTGAGGTTCAAGACAGACTCCTAGCTGTAATTCTCTGTGTCTTAGTCACTTTTCTCATTGCTGGGACAAAATACTTGATGCCCAAAATTAAGGAAGAGAAGTTTGCTTTAGCTCACAATTTGTGTAGGTTTCAGTCGGTAGACAGCTGGTCCTGAGGCAGGATGAGGCAGTCATTCATGGCTGTGGAAAATAACAAGAGCAACAAAAGCCAAAAGAGGAATCAAGCTTCTTTCCTTCCATTATATTGTATGTAGATTTCTTGCCTTAGGGCTAGTATAGCACTCACAAAATTAACCCCCAGACTAGATAGTGAACCAATCATAAACTCTAGAGTTAGCCATCTTCAAAAAGCCCACCCCCAATGACCACATGAAGCTTTGGGGAAACATTCAGACACAAACCAGTTTATGGTTTGTAAAACTCAAAAAAAAAAAAAACCAAAAAAACAAATTACATAATTCCAAGGTAAAATGGCCCAGGTTAAAATTCTCATTCTAAAAAGGATGGGATGAAAAAAGAGTGTTGTGTGGTCAGGGGTTAAAGGAGAGAAATTACATATGTGACACAGAATTTATAATATTATTTTATGATGATCACTCAGTTAAATACAGGAAAGGGCAGGAAATATGTCCACAACACTGAAGACCTAGAAAACTCAGCCAAAGGCCTGAATGAGTCCTGCATGAGTCCAGATGAGTCTAGAGCCATGACAATGCCTCCTACTTGTCCAACTGGAGATCTAGAGCTCAGAACAAGGACTCATGCAAGTCTGGTTTATGGATCTGCACTGGGAAAGCCTGAAGATCAGCAGTGGAAACTAGAAAGTCTATGCTAACAGGGTGAAGGATCTGAGCCAGTAGGTGTGATGGGCAAAAATGACAGGCTCCAAAAACAAAAAGAAAACTGCTTTATTAGCTGAGCTCAGCAGTGACACTGTCCCAGGAGCCAATAGGGGAAGTGCTCTCCCAGCTGGAAGTTGCAGGGGCTTATAAAGCATTAAATCATAAGAGAGGGGGTTGGGGGTTTTTCGTGTCCATAATAGGTGATGTGTGTTTAATTTCTTGGAATAGGGCTGGTTTACAGGAGTTAGGAAGTTTCTTCTTGGAAACCACAAGGGGGAGGGGTTTTACAGCAGTGGGTCGCAACAGGAGGATGGTTTTCTCAATTTAAATTTACAAAATCAAGTTTTACAGGGACAGTTACACAAGGAAGAACATTATGATCTCTAAATATAGGCATAGGCTATAACAGTAGGTTGAGGGTTCTACACTGGAGCCAAGAGGTGACACTCAGGATAAGGATCAGGGCTCCCCTGAAAAATACCACAACCATCTTCAGTGACAATGAGGTCCCAAGCTCCTCTGACAATGAGAATAGTTGAGTACATGTCAGGAAGCCAGTGTGACAAGCTTCTCCTGGAGATTAAACAGCAAACACCTTCCTCTCTGGAGCTCGGATGCTACGCTACATAAGGACCAGAGCTCCCCTTTGTGAACTGCAACCAATCTCAGTGACAAGGTCCAGAGCTCCTCCAGTGCTAATGACTGAATTCTTATCGGGGAAGCCAGCCTTGAGGAGCTCCTCCAGGGAAACCAACGGCTCCAAGCAACAACACCCAGGAGAACCCACAGTGCCTGCTCCTCCTTGCTACGTCTCCTTTTATGTTGGCAACTTTCTGCAAACAGGCAATCTACACTCAGGACCATGCTGATTTAATTCACCAGTTCTTAATCCATAACAAATAGTTAGAAAACAATTGGATCAAAACAGAGGCAAAATCGACTAGGACAAACATTAAGCCCTGTGGCTCCATGCCCAAGGTTTTTGCCCAAGTATAAATTGCTGAACATTATGGTGGTGGTCTAACATGGCCGAAGGCCAAAACAATAGCTTGTTTTTCTGATGACAATGTCCTTCTTCCCCACTCAGCTCTGATTACAACTTCCTCTTTCTTTTTCCCATGTCCAGTCAGTCCCTAACATGTCCCCAAACTCTACCTCTGACCAGAGTCTATACCTACCTTAGCTTCCTTTGTCTCTGGGCCAAAGAATTCCAGTGAGCTGAGAATTCCTCTCCTCTTCCTCAACAAAAGTCTCTTTTCTTTTTTTTTTACCTCTTTACTGAACTGAAAAACCTAACATAAGGTAATAAAATGTATACCCTCTGTGGTGGTTATGGTACTGGCATCTACCTACGGAACTGGTGGAGCACATTTCTGGCTATGTGTAGGTGGGTCAGGCAGGTTTGGCTTTGGGATCTTTGAGTGGCCCCAAACCCTTTATCTCTGGCTCCGTTTCTCTGTTTTGATTTCTGTCTGGCATGAATTAAGCATTTTTGCAATGCTCCACCTTTCCACGATAATGTTTCTACCTTGGAACCTACTGACCACGGACTGACTCTCTTAAATCAAACTGTTTCCCTTCTAAGTTGTGGATGCTGAATATTGTGTCCAGCAACAGGAAAACAATTAATCATCTTCATCAAGAATTATGAAACCCTTTCCTCTTCATTTTTAGATTTCTGGCCAAGATGTGAGTGAGTTTTGCTTCACCATATGCCCCTGCCATGATTTGTTACTCTTCCAGAGACCCAAAATAAGAGGGCCAGCTAATCATGGACTGGAAGTGTAAAGATGTGAACTAAAGCAAAGCTTTTTCTTTTTGCAAGTTATCAGCAAGATAGTCATGTACAGTTAAATAAAACTGGATTTATTCCATTATGAATATATTTGAATAATTCTGCCTCCTTCTTCTGATATGTCATTGTCCCTTGAATTAGAAAGAAGTATTAATGTTTACTACTTCCTGGAAATCTCTCAAAGATAAGAGAACACGAAGTAAGCATTGGATGACTGAGTGAAGATGGAAGAAGAGGAAAATCAGGTTCTAAGGAAGGGAAAGTGAGTAAAGGAAGGGGACACAGAAGCAAGAAAGGAAAAGCATAGGGAGATCAGGAACAAGAGAAAAGAATAAGGAAGTGAAAGAAAAATACAAGTGACTTTATGGAAAGTTCTGGACAAAGGAGGCATGGGACAAAGAAAAAGTGCAGAAAATGAGGTCCCACAGACTTACCTCGTTATATACCGAAATAGATTTCGTATGTGATAGAGATATGACATAAAAATAAGGTTAAACTGCAAAGAAGTTTGTCAAATTCAGACATTCAGAAGTGCTATAATAAAAAATAGAAAAAATATGCAGATGTAATGGAGGAATACGGATGTCAGAAAAGTAATGGGCAGAGAGGAAAACTAATTGTAATATAAACATTTCCCTACATATTTAGCTTCAGCTGTAGTTAAATACAAAAATGTGAGCCTTCACTATATATTTTCAAATTACAAGAGGTATGAGATTGTAAAACAAAAATTATAATCAAATAATTTTACTTATGGGCACCACATTTCAGGCACAGCTCAAATGCAAGTTCACATTTTATTAATAAGATATAAATTAATATTTTATGTTTTAGAAAATATTTAATGAATGTATATTAAAGCTCTAAAATCACAATGAACTATGAGCTGCTAGTTTCATTTTGAGGGTTTTCTCTAAAGAAGTACTGCACATAAAGAAAATATTGGTGATAACAGTTAATAGACATGTGCTTATCACCCATGGTGCACTCTTCTGAGGTGTCTTCATGTGATAGTCACACATTATTTCCTTACATTTAAAATGTATCTTCGACATATACATTATTATTGTTTTGCAGATGAAACAGAGAATACCTAGTGACTTGCCCTGTCACATAAGTAGTGTTGCAGGCAGCTGAGTTAGTCAGAAATATTATAGGCAGCGAGATAGGACTGGGTCCTCGGAGAAACCAGTGCAGACACTTGGCATCTGTGTGGGAGACTGACTCCTCCTGCTGTGTGTCAGGCCTCAAGGCAAAGGATCAAACAAATGCATCCACATCCTAAAGACCGATATTCTTTCTTTTTTTTTTTTTGTCTTTTAAAAAAAATTTTGTTTAAAGAGAAAAAAATCAAAACAGAAAAAGGGGTAGCAACAATACAGAATTTCAGAAAAAAAATAAGCAGTAAGAAATCACTAGTTGATAAATTACATATTGTCTTCTTTGACATAGTTGTTCAATTTACAAAATTAAAGCATACAAAGTGGACATTCAAACAGTGAGACTGCAAAGAAGTTCAATGATCCAGTAACAACTTAGCAACATGGTTATCAATCCTACACACTTAAACATACATGCAGCCATATTCTCTAGAGCGCTTTCTTTTCTTCTTTTTACTTTTTAAGTCCATTATCTGCTTAGTTTTATCCTATTTCAGGTTGCTCAGTACCTTACTGACTTGTTTTGTTGTTGCTATATACTTTTAATCACCTTATATAATTCTGTTGCCTTGTATTTGAGTTTCTCCGCATCCATGATCCATGGATCAGCTTTGGTGGAGTTGGGAGATTTTTGGAGGTATTTTGTTACTTTGTTATCTGTTTTTTTTTTTTTTTTTGAAGGTAGCAAAATACAGCAGAACAAGACAGAACAAACCCATGTGACCACAGTGCAGTGAAACTACCACAGAACCTCACAGCAGGTCACCAGGACACGAACAAAGGGCACAATAGTACAGTCCATTCTGTTCACATTAGCTGTCCTTTCAATCAGGTAGAGGAAAATGCAAGGAAATATCAAACTTTTAAAAACAGAATATTGAATAGAGCAGTACCATTAATCAAAACTGAGCAAAACAGTGATAAAAATATTTGCCTTCAGAGAGATGGTAGAATGAAATCCCCTTTACTTGCCATGCTGCATACACTCATCCTCCCAAGAGATACCCAGACTGCCGGTGCCAACTAGCTAAGGGGCGGGGTATGGATCCATGTCTGATGCTTAGCCCCCAGCTGCTTACCAGGGTGGCAAGTAGGCTGCCTGTTCTCCCAGTGCCCAAAGTTCCAACATGATGCAGAGACTGATATTCTAATTAGTTCCCTCTCACCCTGGAGTCACTATCCTATCCCTCTAGGGTAAAGGTCACAGCTCCAAGAATGCCCGCTTCCTATGTGACTTGCTTTCCCATTTGTCCCTAATGTAATGAATTTTACCTGAACTATTGATCTTATTGGCTAACTATAGTTATGTCCCACCTTATGCCCATCTGCTTTGTGAGTTCCCATCTTCCCCCACCTTGAACCCATGGTTTTACTCTACTGAAGTCCTTGGCAACTGGCTTGGGACCCCCTTCTGTCCCTCTTCAGATAGAAGCTTTCTTTCTCTCAATAAATATATTCTACTCTTCACTTCCATTGCTCCTAAAATTCATTCTTTGATTTTAGAGAACACGAATTCATGGACATAGTAGGTTGGGAGTTTCATTCCCCTGTATTATATCGATGTCAGGGCCAGAATTCACATGTAGGAAGTTAGGCTCTAAAATGTGTACCCTTGGTGACGTTCATGAGTGGTAGCATTTTTTTATTGTTACTTATTGGAGAAGTTTTTAAAAGCAAAATATAGTTATTTGATAAGGATTTGCTCATTTGACTTTTTAATGATTACAGTGACCTCAACAAACTCTAGACAATGCTAAAATTAATTATGTCATTTTAGGAATAGCAGATATTTTGCTACCATGCATGATTTGCTACCTTATTCACAAACACACACAATTAGTTACAGAAATAGGAGTTAATATTATTGCTTAGCAGGTTGCCATCATTTTACATGAATATATGTGAATTTTTGTCTTTGGTGTTACCTTATTTTCTGTGTTTTACTTCATTAACCCTCATTAATTCATTACTAAAAATGAAACAAAATTTCATAAGAACTTTTGTTTTCTTTTCATGCTTTAAAGGAAGAATTAAGAAGTCAAAATAATGGAATGAGATCAAAGTACAGGCAAAGGCTAAACTATGTCCATTTTTAAAATTTTACAACTGCCCTACACTAAATGAGACCATCTTGACAATCATTGGAGATTAAAATGGCCTAGGAGTAAAAACAAGTACAAAGATCATTAAATAAAAGCACAATATATTTTTATGGCAATCTCAAAAGGTATCACAAATGGTCAGTCACATCTTCCAGTTGTATTTGTATTTATAATTCTATTGATTTGAATTTCATGCTTGATTTAAAAAGGTTAAAAGAACATTTCACACATATGAAAATCTGAGTCAATTTTGAGCTTCAAAGATGTTATCAAATTAAACTAGGGAAGATTGGAGAGACCAATCATTATGCTGCAAAGAGTTATAAAGTGACTGGAAGACAGCCCAGATATCCTCAACTTACATTTCTTCCAGCTCAAATATGCTCAAGTAATACAGCAATAATGTAACTTTAAGTTCTAGACACTTAAGAAGGAATCATAGCCCATTATTCTTTTTTCCTTTACTTTAATGATGTATATGCAATGCATTGCTAAGAAAAATAGGATACATTAGGAAAAGTACAGCTTGGGTTTTTAGGTCATCTGATGTATCAGTGACAAACACTCACTGATTTACATTTAATTTGCATTTGGCAAACCACTGACAAATTCAGGTTTTTCCTGTCATCATTTTTAGCACATGATCTGGATAAATGAATTCTGGAGTTGTTTCTGACTGTATATTTGGGACCTTTGAACATTTAAGTTTGTGTTGCAAATGTTTATGGAAAACATCATTTGAAGCATAAAGAAATGAATGACTGGCACAGTTATTGGTTTTTCCTTACAATTTACTGTGGGAAAACTAAAGAGAACCAATATACAAATTAAGTTAATAAAAAACTAAGATAAATTTTGGCCAATTACCATTAAAGTGACTTTGAGTGATCCTCAGTGTTTAACTAGTAAGCTGCATTGTTTTTCTTTTTCTAGACCAATGTTAAATATCATTTCAAAAAAACAAATACACATACTCAGAATGACAAACCTAAAATTCTACCTGAAAGTATTAGGCCAAAAAATAAGACTTCTTAAAATTGAAAAACTTGTTTTTAAAAAATGCAGTTACTTACTTTCACATTGGTATAATGTCTCATGGACATCCTACAGTGTTAAATTGAGAGCAATTTGCGTTGGGTATAAACTGAAGAAGATGGGAAATCACATCAAGTAGCATGGAGAGACCTTACTTTTTCACATGTAGACTGTTTGAGAAGAGGAACTGAACTCCACTCATGGTAAGTACTACAGAGACAGCACTAAAATATTAACGAGTCTAACAATTTGTAACACAGTTATGGTGTTAATATTCTGTGTAGCCTTAAATATCTGTATCATCTGTTTACATTTATAAATCTCCCTTGTCTTCTTTTGTTACTTTTACAACATGACCTCTATATTAACTGGAGATGGGAAATACATTAAATAAAGTGATATAATTAAATAATACACAAATTCTATCTTATCAAGGAGATAACTCAAAATGAGTTTATTATTCCAGATGTTGTTGCATTTATCCCGTACTACTTTTATGGAGAGGAAGGGATTAGCAGAGATATAGAGGACATCAAATTATATTTACACAATGCAGCCATAATTTAATTTCCAAAATGAGCACTAGAATATTAATTTTCTCTTAATGAATTGAAGACTGACCAACTATACTGTATGTACTTCACACAGTATAGCAGCTTCTTGTCTGTTTTTGAGCTTTTACAAAGGAAACTAGTTTTATAACTGGCTTTATTTGCTTTACAGCTTGTCTGAAACATTTATCTATCTTGGTAAGTTAGGTAACTCATTCGTTTGCATTGCCAAACACTACTGTATAATCAAACTACAATTAGCTAATTCATTCATTGTCTTCTTGTTACAATGGATAAGACTGCCAAGACAATGCTCATTAGATAGTCTAAGTGTAATTCTATCTACTGTTTCAGTTATTCAACAATTCACTGTAAGGATGCTACTTGAGATTTGTTTTGTGATTTTATGGGTATTTTCAATAAAATATAATCCATTATTTTTAGTTGTTTTTAAAAAAGATACTGACTAAAAATAAATGCTTTATTATATTTGTTCAAATGCTCATACATTCCAGAATGAATTTTGTTGCCATGTAATTATAAAATCCAAAGATAAGAAAATTATTTTCCTCTTTGAAGATAACATGCAATATATTCTACAGTAAAATTTAAGATTTAATAATGATTTAAGAAAAAATGATTATTTTTGTGGATTCTCAAAGTAAGATCCCCTGAAAAATTAACCTATAGTTAATATTTATCTGAATGTAGAATTTGTTCTACATAAGATAGCAGTATGATTGTGTGAAATTCAGTACTTGTGACTTTGAGAGAAAATCACAGACCCTATCCATAAACAAAGCTAACTGATGTGTAAGGAACATAAAACATCATTTTTTTCCAACTTGTGACTAAGTACACCACAAAAGAAAAGTATATGTTACCTATAAAATAGCTAGTTCAAAGCTGTAATTTAAAGGCAGTTTTACTATATCCACTAAATTCAAAATTCACTGGGATATTAAATTTCTGTTTTGGGATTGAAAGAGTAGGAAGAATCCTGCATCAGAAAAAAGTATAAACTAGTTTACAATGATTTTTGTGGGAGAAGGAAAAGGTAAATAATGAGTAGTACTTTTGAGAGATTGATGAGATTTAAATTTCTTCTTTAGGTTCTAGATTGTTCTTTACATTTTTTCTTGGAAATATTGTGTTGTGTAGATAATTTGTCCCTGCAATAATTATAGTTTTTGAAAGCAGCAGGTGGTGGCTAATATCTCCATACTATGCACAATACTCTTGTATCAAGCATGGTGCTGAGAACTGATGATATAAACAAAAGACCCCTTTCCTTGGAGAGCCTTCTCTGGTGTATATTCATCCTAATATGAAGAATTTGGGGTTCATTAAAGAGTGATAATTTTTAAAAGAATTGTTATGCTTTGAAATATACAGATGAAATATTTAGTGTAAAAACTTCAACTGTTTTCTTTTAAAAATAATTAATTTTTATGTCTTACTTTTAAAATAGGAAAGGTTAAAATCTATTGTGGTTCTCAAGAGGTGAATTACAAATGATATTATATAGTATACAATAGAAATATATCAGCAGAAGCTTAACATAATTGAAGATTTGGATCTTCCAAAAATAACAATCTCTTGCAACAATCTAATATTATCTAGTATTGCAAAGTCAATTCTAAAAAGTTGGTGATAAAAATCAGACTAATGTATGATTGGCACATACAAAAAGAAATCTCTCCCAAATAGATGCTTTTAATTTTCTGTGGCATCTGCTAATCAAGAAATGCAACCCTATTATGTAATACATATATTTTTACTTTGGACATATATTGTTCTTTTCTTTGGCAGAGTAGACATATGGTTTGTCTATATTTGGTTTAATATTTTAATAAAGCATTTTGGGAAAATAAATCTACCACTTCATTCCAAACTGCACATTTCTTCTGCAGTCTCCTAAATAAGATTAGTAGAAATTTTACCCATGTAAGTCAAAAAAGAAAACAATGCTTGTAAAATGTAGAAATAAGTCTGGTATGCTCAAGATAAATTTAGCAGTTTTTACTGAGGTAGTTAAAAAATTGTCTAAGAAAAAATATTTTCAAATAGTTTTATTGATTTAACATTATGTCTTTTTAAAGTAATTTTAATATTTATTTTAAAAAAGGATTAGTTATGAATTTCCCAAATCTTTCCTTATTCTTAAAAAAGCCTTGGCAAAGAAATATTTTGTTGTGGTATGACTTGAAGTGGTATTTTCATACAGAACTCAAATAAAGGATTTATGAGATCTATGAGATTCAGAGCAGTCTTTCATTTTTCGTCTAGTATTTTTCTTCACTATACATAAGATGGAATCAATAATATCTCCTTAAGCCTCACTAGAATATTGTCCTATGCTATGCTTTTCTCTAGGTCAGAATGTTTAAAAACATTTCAGTTTAAAAGAGCTACTCATTCATGAGAAAGATGCCATTGAAATGTAACCATTTTAATGCTTGACTGCTTTGAATCTTATTTTGCCTAGATTTCCCTGAGGTGAACAAGGCTCATCTTTGTAAGATTCCATAGATGGCTTAAATTTATACTCTAGCATTGAGAACTCTGCCTACTTTAACATGGCACTCCAAGTAGTCATGCAAAAGTAGTGCTAAAGATTTGCTACTTCTCTGAATATTCATTTCACATAGTTGCTAATTTTTAAGAATATGGAATTCCTACAATTTCTTGAATGCTATATCCCCAAAAGCACCAAATTATGAACTGCATTGGTACCACTGTCTTTAAGAAAGAAAAATAAAGGTGTAAATTTTTCCTTTTTCTTACTATACTAAATAAGGCTTGATAAATAGTTTTTGGTTAACAAAATTGTTAGTGAAGCTTTATTTTCTTAAAAACACTAAGATGGGAAGAAAAAGAAAAAGAAATTAATAGTACAACATGATGACTCCAGTTAAATGTAGGCTTTTTACCCATGGAAAATGCTAAGAAGTAAATGTACAGACAGTCCATGGCACCAAATTATCACAAGTGTATGAGGTAATGCATGTGTTAATTTGGTAGGTTTAGTCACTCATGATACATGTAGAATTTACAATATGTTGTATATGATAAATTCATAATGTATCTGTCCATTAAAACAAACGAGACAAAGTATTTTTTGATTTATCAGAAATGGAACAATAGAAATACTATCATGTCTCCACAAAGGAGAACTGAAGAAAAAGTCTTTTTTGTATTAGCCACACTACTCCTTACTAAATCTTGCTATACATGGTGGTTAAGCTAATTATATCAACATGATTATTTAAAAAAAAGTGAAATGTTTAGTAAAGCCCAGTATGAGCATGTCTGTGTAGGCCAGTGAGACATGACCTTGGGAAATACATCTGGTCCTTTTCCCTATCTCTTTAGGAGTCCTCCTTTTGTGTTTCTTAGACACCATGAAACAAAATTTTTGCTCTGCTAGATTTCTGCCTTGGAGCCAGCTGACTGTGGACTGAATTTTTTTTAAAATTTATTTAAGGAAAAAAAGAACAAGACAAAAACAGAGAAAAGGGTAGAAGCAATACAGAATTTCAAAGAAAAATATTAACAATATGAAATTACTAATTGATAAGTTACATGATGTCCTCTTAGAAATAGTTGTTCAAGTTACAAAATCACAGCATAAAAAGTGGACACTCAAACACTGACAGTGCAGAGCATTCTGTTCAGTGATCTAATGGAAACTTAGTAATATGGTCCTCTATCCTACATGCTTGAACATCTATATAGTTATATCCTTTAGAGCACTTTCCTTCCCTTTCATTTTTACAATATCTGTTATGTATTTTGGATCTTATTACTCTTTCAGTTTTTATAATTTTTTATACTAGAGAGACAATTTGATATTTACAAATGTGAGACATTGATTTTACTTATGAGGATAGTCTCAAGTTGCCTCCATTTATCTATAAAGGCCTCAAGATTGTCCATTTTATAGCTGAGTAATATTCCATTGTATAAAAGTACCACATCTTTTTCATCCACTCTGCAGTTGATGGACATTTTGGTTGTTTCCAAGATTTAGCTATTACAAATTGTGCTGCTATAAACATGGGTGCACCTATATCACTGTAGCATGATATTTTCAAATTTTTTGGGAAAATACCAAGAAGGGGAATAGCTGGGTTGAATGGAACCTCTAATTTTAGATTGTTGAGGAATCTCCATATTGATTTTCATAGTGGTTGCACCAGTCTACACTCCTACCAGCAGTGGAGAAGAGTTCCTTTTTCTCCACAGCCTCACCAACATTTGTTATCTGCTGTTTTCTTGATACAGCCATTCTTTCTGGAGTGAGATGAAATCTCAATGCTGTTTTTATTTGCATTTCTTGAATGACCAGTGATGGTGAGTATTTCTTCATATATTTATTTGCCATTTGTATATATTCTTCTGTGAAGTGTGTGTTCATCTTAGATGCACAGTTTTTGAGAGGGTCTTTGAATTTGGGGGGCTTGATATTTTTCAATTCTTTATATTTGTCTGAGGGATTGATGGCTAAAATTCTTTCCCATTCTGTGGGTTTTCTTTTCACTTTGTTGGTGATTTCTTTTGAAGTGCAAAAAGTTTATAATAAGATATGATTCCAGTTGTTGATTCTTTGAAGTGTTTCCAGTGTAGTTTTTGTTTTGTTCATGAATTCTCTGCCTACGCCTATGTCTCCAAGTTTTCTATCTTGTCTTCCAATAGATTGTGTTTCTGTTTCAGTATTTAGATCTTTAATCCATTTTAATTTATTTTAGTGCATAGTGATAGGCATGGGTCTAGTTTCAGTCTTTGGCATGTGGAAAGCCAATTTTTCCAACTCCATTTATTAAAGAGGCTATCCTTTTTCCAGTGAACATGTTTAGCCCCTTTGTCAAATATAAGGTGGCTGAGTGTTTTTGTAGTTGTGTTTATATCTTTTAAGCTGTTCCATTGACTCTGAGGTCTGTTTCTTTGCCTGTACCATGCTGATTTTATCACTGTGGCTTTGTAGTATAATTTTCAGGAATTAAGATGCCTTCTGCCTTGTCTTTGTTGCCCAGAATTGCCTTTGCTCTTCTAGGTCTCTTCTGTTTCCAAATGAATATTAGGAGTGTTTTCCCTAGATCTGTAAGGTATGTTAATGGTATTTTGCTTGGGATTGCATTAAATCTGTATAACAGTTTCGGGAGTATGGCCATTTTCACAATGTTGGCTCTTCCTATCCAAGAGCAAGGAATATCCTTCCATTTTCTAATATCCTCTTCAATCTCCTTTTTTAGAGTAGTATAATTTTCAGCATATAGGTCTTTTACATTCTTGGTTAGGTTGATTCCTAGGTATTTCATTTTTTTAGATGCTATTGTGAAATGATATTTCCATAATTTCTTTCTCAGTGAGTTTTACATTTGTGTTTGGGAATGCTATTGATTTTTGAGTGCTGACTTTATATTCAGCCATGCTGCTGAATTTGTTTATTACCTCTGATAGTCTTTTAATGGAGTTTTTGGGTCTTCTATGTAGAGTATCATGTCATCTGCAAATAATAATAATTTGACTTCTTCCTTTCCTATGTTTATTCCATTTATTTCTCTCTTCTCTGATTGCCCTGGCAAATATTTCCAGAACTATATTGAATAGGAGTGTTGATATTAGACATTCTTGTCTTGTGCTTCATTTTAGTATGAAGGCTTTCAGTTTTTATCCATTGAGTACAATGTTGGCTGTTGGTTTGTCATAAATGGCCTTTATGAGCCTGAGATACATATCATATATTCCAAGTTTCTGTAGCATGTTTATCATGAACAAATGTTAGACTTTAACAAAAGCTTTTTCTGCATCTATTGTGATGATCATGTGATTTTTGTTTTTGGCCCTGTTGATGTGGTATTACATTTATTGATTTGTGTATGTTAAACCATCCCTGTATTCCTGGAATAAATTCCAGTTGGTTGTGGTGTATAATCTTCTTGATGCATTCTATTTGCCAGTATTTTATTGAGAATCTTTGCATAAATTTTCTTTAGTGAAATTGGCCTATAATTCTCCTTTTTGGTTGGGTCTTTCTCTGGTTTTGGTATCAGAGTAATACTTCCCTCCAGGAATGAGTTAGGGAGGATTGCTTCTCTTCCAATTTCATTGAAGAGTTTAAAGAGTATTGACATCAAATCTTCTCTAAATTTCTTGTAGAATTCATCTGTGAATCCATGAGGCCCTGAGCTTTTCTTTGTTGGTAAGTTTTTAATCATGTTTTCAATTTCATTAGCTGATATTGGGTTGTTCAAAATTGCTGTATCTTCTTGACTGAGCTTTGGTATTTCATATTTTTCTATAAATCTGTCCATTTCCTTTGCATTTTCCACCATATGTGAGCAGAGATTTTCAAAGTAGATATTCATGATCTTTTGAATTTCCATGGGGTCTATAGTGATTTACCTCTTTTTAGTTCATATTGCATGAATTTGAGGTTTTTCTTTCTTGTTGTTCATAAGGTTGGCTAGATATTTATCAATATTGTTCATTCTCTCAAGAAAACAGCTCTTTTATTTGTTATTTCTTTGTGTTTTTTTTTTAGTTTCAATTGCATTGATTTCTGCTTTGATCTTTACAATTTCCTCTCTTCTATTAGCTTTGGGTTTGAATTGCTCTTCCTTTTCTAGGATCTTGAGATGTAGCATCAGGTTGTTTATTTGTGCTCATTCTGTCTTCTTGATGTGACTATTTATTGCTATATATTTCCCCCTTAGGACTGCTTTCATTGCATCCCACAGATTTCAGCACATTGTATCTGCATTTTCATTGAATTGCAAGTATTGTTTTATTTCTTCTTTAATTTCACCTATAGCCACTGGTTATTCAGAAGGTTGTTGTTTAATTTCCATGTATATATGCAGGTTTTGCAATTTCCTTTGCCATTAATTTCCAATTTCAGTGCACCATGATCAGATAATTTGCATGGGTTAATTTCAACCCCTTTGCATTTACTTAAGAATGTTTTATGGGTTAATATATTGCCTATTTTGAAGAATGTTCCATGTGCAGCTGAGAAGAATGTATATTCTCATGTGGTTGGGTGAAACACTCTATAAACATCTACTAAGTCCATTTACTCACAGGTATGATTCAGTTCTATTATTTCTTTGCTGAAATTTTGTCTATTTGATCTATCTCTATGTGACAGTGGGGTAGTAAGGTGTCCTATTAAAATTGTGTTCTTGTGTATTTGGTTTTTCATGCCCATTAGTATTTGTCTTATATAGTTAAGTGCTCCAGCATTTGGTGCATCTATATTTATAATTGTTAGTTCTTCTTCTTGAATTTTTCCACTAATAATTATGTAGTGTCCTTCTTTATCTCTTTTAATCATTTTGGGTTTGAAGTTCACATTGTCTGTAAACAGAATAGCTATCCCTGTTTTTTTCTGAGTTCCTGTCACATGGTAGATTGTTTTCCATCTTTGACTTTTAATCTATGAGCTTCCTTTTCAGTTATATGTGTTTCTTGTATACAGAATATTGTTAGATCCTGTTTCTTGAACCATTTTGTCAACCTATTTCTCTTGATAGGTGAATTGAGGCCATTTACATTTATGGATATAACTGACATGTACTGGCTCAACTTTGTCATGTTATGTTCCTATTGTTTGTTTTCTGCTTCCCCCTTGTTTAATTGCCTGCCTTGCCTGGTGGTGTTTTTCTGTTTTTGTTCTGGAGATTGTGGCTATTTTTGTCTCTATCTAGTATACTTTTCAATAATCTTTCTAGGTTTGGTTTGGTGGACATGAATTTCTTCAGTTGTTCTTTGTCATGGTATCTTGTTTCTCAATTAAATTTGAAATACAGTTTTGCTGGGTACATCAGTCTGGGTTGAAAGTTGTTTTTTTTCAGGGCTTAGGATACTGCATTCTAAGAGTATCTTAACTTGAGGATTTGGGCTGTAAATTCTGCCATGATTCTGATGGGCTTTCCTTAATAGTTGAGTTATGTCTTTCTCTAACAGCTTTTAGTATTTTGTTTTCATATTGTATGTTGGATTCTAATTATTATATGTCTGGCTGTAGATTTATGTTGGTTGTGACTATTTGGCATTCTAAGTGCTTCACTTATCTGCATATCAGTTTTTTTCCCCATGCTTGGGAAAGTTTCTTCTATTACTTCTGTGAATAGTTTACCTATGTCATTTGTGTTGACTCCTGCATCTTCACTGTTGCCTATTAATCTTATATTGTTTCTCTTGGCATCATCCTGAAGCTGCTCGATTGTCATTTCATGCTGCTTTGTTGTTTTTAAAAGTTCTACTCTTTCATGATCATTAACTCTGTTCCTGTTCTCAAGGTCCAAAATTCTATCCTCAGTTTCATTTAAACAGTTTTGCCAGCTTTCAATAGAATTTTTTGTTTCTTGGATATATCTTTGAATTTATTTCATAGATTCTGCTTGTTTTCTATATTGTTCATTCAATGTTTCAATCAATTTCCCTTGCTCCTGTATTTTTTTTAAATCCATTTCTTCTCTGGCTATGTTGAGTTACTCCTTTACTAAGGTGGTTGTTTCTGTCTTTACATAGGTAACTATTTCTAATTTGATTTCCTCTATAGCTTCATGGATTTGTTTCTTTACTTCATTTGCTATCTTTTCAGAGATTTCTGGGGTATGACTTTTAAAGTCCTCTATTTCACTGTCTCCTGTATTTGCTCCTGATGGACTAGTTTTTTAAGGTTTCATTTTGCCTTTTCATTTTGTCATTTTCACCTTTTGGGTAGGTATTTGATCTTTCAATCCCAACAGTCTCAACTGTCTGTAGTGTGAATTTTAGGGTCCTACTGTGTGGTTGATGTTTGTCCAGTGAAGAGGAGAACCTGAATTCCTCCTGCAGGGCCTGTTGGGTGAGTCCTATATTCTTTCTGGGCTAACTAGCCTCGAAATATTGATGTAAGTCAATTCTTAGTTTCTGCTATTGCTGTGTGTTCAGGTTATTGCAGGTCACCAGATCTCTCTGTGTATAGTGTTTGTGTCAGCTGAGGCCCTACTGTGTCACTGGGTGTCTCATAAGCTCTTTCAATTTTCTCGAATTTGAGGGAGGTCTTATTGACACATTCAACCTGTCTGATGTTCTCTGTGTAGAGGAGGGATCACCCATTCTCTTGCCAGGCTCACCAAGGTCTTATAGTTGGAGCAAGCTTCACTACTTCTCCTATTTATACACTTCAGACTTCTATTTTAGGGATAAGCTCAACACACTGACTGGAACCTGCTGAGGTCTTCTGTTTGGGTGAGGGGTTCCTGAGCCTCCCATCAAGCCAGCATGGTAATCCACTGTAGTCCAACGTTCTGGGAGAAGGGGTTGGAGCCGAAGATCAACTGCAGTACTAGGTCCAGGAGGTGGGGGCTTCCCCAAGAGGTGGGCCTGTGGTGGTGGTCTGGGGCATCTCAGACATGCTGTGGCATTTCAGGTGTTCTGGGCTGAGGGGTGGCCCATGGCAGCAGCCAGGTGTCCCGGGTGTGTCAGGCTGAGGTGTGTGCCCACAGCGCAGGTCTTGGTGTCTCAGATGTGCTGGGCTGAGGGGCAGGCCCATGCAGATGGTACAGGCATATGGACTGAATTCTTGAAAACTGAAAGCCAGATTAAAGCTTTCCTCTTTTAAATTGTGGGTGTTGGGTACTTTGTCCAAATGATGAGAGCAATGATTCATACACAAAATTGTTACTCAGAGTGGAGTTGTTGCTCTGATTATATGTGACCATGTGGTTTACAAAACCAGGAATTGGTGTCCAGGAAGAGTTTGGAAAACTTTGGAGATGCAGGCAAAACATTTTTAAAGCAGAAAAGGTAGGGGTGATTCTGGTTGAAGCTCAGAAGAGCTGAATTTTGATATGAATGTACACAGAAAAGGTCAGTACCAGAAAATTTCACTTGGTAACTATTCACAGTTGTACTACAGGTAATATATGTTATACTTTGTAAAAAATTGTGTACATTTACTAATTTTTCTTAGACTTTGTAGGAGATGGATAGTAAGTGCAGTGAATGGCTTAATTTAGTAGAAAACACCAAAATAGCTCCATATTCAGGCCATGGGATAGCTATTACTCACTGTTTATAACCAGATTTATAGTGAGAATTAGAAACAAAAAGCAAGGTGGAAAAATTTGAAAAGGGCCCTCAAGTGTGCTGAGAGTGTCTCAGGTGTTCCAGGCTGAGGGATGGCCCATGGCGGTGGGCCAGGGCATTTGGGATCTGAGGAAGAGTATATACTAAAGAGATTAGCAACATTGAAATGAAACCAAATACTTATTTGAGGGATGGGAAGAAAGCTTCCTTAATGGTATTTCAGAAATAAGCAAGATGCCATTTTTTCCATGTTCAAAGGAGCAAATATTTAAACCTTTCAATCAGAAAGAGAGGCTCTGGTCTTCCTGCTGAAAAAGGTTCTCTATGCAGTTAGTTATCTGGGATTCATTTAACTTTGCTCATTCATTAGACACTCAAAGACTGCTGCTGCCGTGGTCCAAGGGGGCCTGGTACTGGCCTTGCTATTGACAGACTTTTCATCATCCCCATGATGCTAATTTTACTGGCATCTGCAATGCAAGAGTTGAGGGTCTAGGAGGCTTCTACCCAATTTTCAAAGGACAAACTGGAAACCAAGTAGAGGAGATCTGAACAGGAAGTGTACAAATCTGTGGTAATGAAGTGAAATTTGTTGTGGAGATGCCAGGAACCAGAGATAACATGAATGGGGAAACGCTACAGGTGAAAGCTTCAGACCATGTGTGGAGCACACACAATGGTGTGGGCATAGTTACTGTGACCAGCAAGACCATAAGAATAGGAATGTGACTGCCCAAACCCTCTGAAACTTACTTCTTAACATCATGTGTCCTGAATGCTTGGCAGGGAATTGCAGGGTTTAATGTTTGACCTGCCGGGTTTCAGTCTTGCTTTGGTCTATTTTTTATGTCCCATTATTTTCCCCTTTAAACTAGTACTATTCATCCTGGGTCAATACACCTTGGAATTATGCAGCTTTAAAAAACCATTATAGAGGTTCACTGCTAAGAGTTTGCTTTGAGCTTGTAAGAGACTAACTTGAACTTTCAAAAAATGTTGAATTGTTGATACTTATGTGCAGTGATTATTGCACTTTTGGTGGTATTCAGGATACTTGTATCATGTTAGAGAGAATTGTAACCTTATTATTGTGCTTATTTAGAAATGAAGTATGATTTGAGAAGTTGCATTTAGGTGTCAACTTGAGAAGGGGTGAAATGCAGTGGCTAAACTACTTGTGTCAAATTTATTGGCAGGAGGATCTGTTAAGGGATTTATAAGCCCAAACTTCTTGGTTTGGGTGAGCTGTGGATGCTTGACCTTGGCTACTCTATTTTCCCCTTTTCTTGTGATTCTCTTACCCTGATTTGTGTCCAGGCCACCATGCTCCTTCTGCCTTGGATCCAGATGACCATGGACTAAATTCATAGAAATTGTGAACCAAATTAAATCTCTCCTCCTTTAAATTGTTGCAGTGGGAAAACTGACTAATACACCAAGAAATAAATAGTATGCCAATATCTTATTTCTCATTTTTTGCAGCTTAGATTACACTAGAAAAAAGAAGACATGCTTTGCTCTTCTCTTGTTCACTTAACTTTTTGTGACACCTACCATCTAGTTGGAATATGGAAAACTGAATAATTAATTTAAAAATAGTTCATTCTCCTTAATTATGAATTTTATAATGTTCATTGAGTTTCATAAGCACATTTCAACATACTAGAAACCATTTTTAAAGGAAATGGCCAGTTTTACAGGCACTTTGAATTTTGTTTGGCCTAGAAGAAAATAGATTCAAATGGTTTGTGCTTGTGTGTGTACATTAACAGGCAAGTGTGGAAAATTTTACTCAATTATTTAATAAATTGCTGTACTTTGAATGAAAAATAAAATATTTTATAATTTTCAAACTGTAATAAAAGTGAGGTTAAAATCTCCATAGCAGATGGTTTTTTTTAACTAGTATTCAGAAGGCATCAAAGTACCAAACAATTAAAATTTTCAGCTATAATTCTGAAACACTTTCTAGAACTAAGACCAAGTTTTGACCCAGGATGTCCTCCAAAAGCGATGTGTTTAGAAGTGGTGCTTTTAGATGGTGATTGGATCATGGGGACTTGTACTCAGTGCATTGATCCACTGACAAATTCATGGTTGCGTGTGCTTATAGATGTGGGAACTGACTGGAGGAGATGTGGCACTGGGGACATGCGTTTTCTTTTTCTATCTCTGCCTTTCTTCTCTGCTTCTTGGTAATCATGTGGTGAGCCATCCCCTCCTACCATGCCATTTCTGCCTTAGAGTCAGGTGACTCTGCACTAAACTAAGAGTTAAAATATACCTCTCATCTTTTAAGTTGTTGATACCAGAAATTGTATATACCACTTGGAAAGTTAACTAATGTAGATCACATGAACAAGTACTATCTAAGAAAAATAACTGGTTCCCATTTCTTTAGTTGGAGTCCTTGCAAAAGCCATCTGTTTGATGCTGTTTCTTTCTATAGGAAAGACTGTAAATAAATAAAGTGAGGGAATAAGGAAAGTGACAGTAGAGAGAAAAAAACCAAGGTAGGATATATCAATGAATTCACTGTTGGGGTATAATTCTTCTGAAGATCATCTAAGAAATTGTGTTGCATACGACTCTGGAGAGTTTCATTGAGGGATGTTGAAATAAAACACATATTTCTTATCCACATTTGCAGGTGAATGCAGAGATAAGCTAAGGGAATATAAAGTGTTTTGTCATGAGCATCAGTTACTATCCTCCTGTACTGTTGAGCCATGCTTATGCTCCACATTGATTCTGTTCTGTCACTGGCATTTCAAAATTGTTGCTGTACTTAGTACCTAAAATAAGAGCACAAAATGATAAAGCTGGTGAAACCTGTTACTATGGATAGAGTCCATACTGATACTATGCTCCTTTCTTTACCTCCCATTTTGGATAGGCTTCATCTCCATTCTACTGCTTTAGGTCCACTGCCTAGTGCAATCTTCAATCTTGAGGACCCTCAGCCTCCTGATACTCTGTTCTCTTCAACCCATGACTGCTCATTGATTCTCTTTGTGGCCTTAGGAGCACCGAGGCATTTCCCGGTGGACCTTCCACAATCTAGACTCATTCCTCAGTGGCTTCACTTTGTAGCCGCAACTCTACCACCTTATCATGGCAGGATATTTAACTGACCTCTGAAATTAAGCCCATGCTTTCAATGGACTATGCCCATCCAATGAGAGAATGTAGAGGATGCTAAAGCACATTTGCTCCTGGGAACTACAAGTCTTTCATGGCAAGGAACTTTGATTCAAAGACTCCCTGGCAGTCTTGCCAAACTCTGCTATCATTCTAAGTCTCAGATGCTTTCACCTAAACTTCCCTCTTTCTCTCTCCCTCCTTTACTTGGGATAGTGTGGTGCTATTCATAGCTTCCTTTCTTACTCTTTCCTGTCCCTTACAGATACTGCGGTATTAAATATCTGTCATGTCTGTTACTTGGAGGACCCACCACACAGTGACACCAGGACATTGAATTCTATAAGAAATTCTATAGCAGGTGTGGAGGACAACAGCTTTTCAAATCAAAGTTTACAGAAGTCCTGCTCTGTTAGTAAGCATTTCCAAAGAGTTGTCTTAATGTTAGGACTCCCTTTGCCTGGATCGCTAGAGGTTTCTTTTGCAACCTCATTTTCACAATATTATCACAATTCAAATTCTTCTTTCAAAAAAAAAAGTTTTTTGTGTGTTTTTGAGACAGGGTCTGGGTATGCAGTTTGGGCTGTACTTGAGCTCACTTTGTAGCCCAGGCTGGTCTCAGCCTTGCAACGATCCTCCTGTCTCTGGCTCCCGAGTACTGGAATTGCCACATGCACTACCATACCTGACTCAATCTTCCTTTTTCATCGGCTCCCTGGAATGATTCTGGTAGAACTCTCTAATACTGCCTTGGCAATGGTTCAGTCCTAAAACGTCACACAAAATTCTCAAATATGGAAGCAAGAGGTGAGTCACTGGGAATGCGACCTGGAGAGTGTATTCTTGTCCATTTCTTCCCTTGTGTCTCCGATTCCTGGCTGCATGGGAAATCTCAGACCCTTCTGCCATGCTATTTCTGCTTTGGAGTCCACTGACCATGGACTGAAAATGGAAGCCAAATTAAATCTCTGCTTTAAGCTGTGTCTATGTTAGGTATTTTGTCTCAGCAATAGGAAAGTAGCTAAGACAATCCAGTATGGAAACTTTTCTAAGTGAATCCAACCTGTTTAATGCAAACCATTCTTTATCTCTGCTGTAAAATCTGCTATAAAGTCTCCGTTGTTCACTAATCCTTTTAATATTTTTTTTCCAGGACTTCAGAAGCTGTTAGCCTCAGATTTGGATTTAGGCTGTACATAAAAATCCTAAAGAACCCCCCCAAATAAAAAGATTCTTTGACAATGAGTCCTTGTGAATTCAACAAAAAAAAAAAAGAAAGAAAGAAAAAAAGCAAAGAAATGTAGTTTTCCCAATCATGGACTTGGAAAGGGGTTGACAAAAGAATGTCAAGGTCAAAATAGATCTTGACAGATGTTAGACTGCTGACTTTTTAAAAGGAAATGTATCATGGTAAATTTTTAGGAAATTTATGCACACAGTTTATATGCTTCAGGCCAGAATACCAGTGAGAAATTAAAGCCAAAGTTTAGGGTTGGGTGTTTTGAACTTAGAAGAAAGAATTGAAGCCATGAACGTAAACATTCCTTTTGAGAAGATAATTTGTTCAAAATTGCTGACAGCATTCTCTAAATTTCAGTCCTCACTTCATCTGAAACTCTTTACCTTTTTTTCTACTTTGCTATTTTTTACCTCCTTTTAAAAACTTTAACCTGTTATACATTAGTTATTTTTATTATTTACCAACTTCATTTTTATGTAACTTCGATGAAGGCATAATTTTCTCCTATCACTGTGGAATTATCAGAACCTAGATTAGTGTCTGGTTCATATTAGGTTGTTAACATTTATTTAAGATTATTAAATATAAATGTACAAATAAGGGAATTATATGACACAATTTACTTTCCCCTCATCTGAAATAAAAAGCAAGTTTACTTTCCATAAGAAAAGAGTTATGTAGCTAGGTCTGAAATTTAAGGAGTAAAGATGAAATTACTGGAGTTTACATAGAAAATGCACTAAGATAATACCTTTTGAATTTTATACCACTTTCAAATCATCTGTCAACCTTGTTAAATTTTGGCTTCTTTTTCAATTATTCTAGGCTGTCATGTGAGGGATCTAGCATTTCTAAAAGCCATCCAGTACAAAGCTGGTGGAGACTATGCTTTGATTTGCATGGTGGTGAAGAAATCACAGATACTGTAGCATACTGGGAAGAATCCCAGATTTGAATTAGAAGACAGAGTTCTTGATCTATGGATGAAACTCATTTAATATTTTGTGAGTTATTGTTCATAATTTTGAATCTATTTAATAAAATTATTTGATCATTTAATCAGTTTAATAAATTTAAGTCACATCTTTACCAAGCAAATGTAATTAGCAATTTATTCAATAGTATGCTGCAGTATGGAACAAATGAAAACAGTGTAATTGATTTTAGATATACAAGCTGACTTTTCAAAGAAATCAAAAAAGCATACTTTCTGTTAAAATTCTTGTACAGCTACAAATTGATTTAAAGGTTACTTTTAATGAACAATAAATTTAAAACTTTATATTTACTTGATTTGAGTGACCAAGCCAGGTGAGGCAGAGCTAAGCTATGGAAATCTAGGTGGAATAAAAGGAAAGTTAGCATTCAGAGAGCAATTTGAAAGACAGAACTCCAAATTTTAATTCACTGTTGCAACTCAGAACTCAAGAATTTATTACTTATGTGAGGAGACAAACTGGATTATATTGCAAGATGGAAAGCATTATAAAAACCTCGACTGTGTTGTGATTAACAACCTTGAGGTTGGAGTCATTGGCAGAACTAGAGGAAAACTAGATAAGACATGAATAGAAATTGGTTGTAAAACAAAATTTGAAAAACATTTCCCTCTTATTCTGTCTGTCTTTGAACTTAGAGTAATGCTAATTTCAAGTAGATTATGTGGCCATAATGAAGACTTTCTGCAATTCCACTATAGTCAAATCTCTTTTTCTCACTTGTACATCCCCAGTTTATAGATAAGCACTGTGAAAGCTTAGAAAACCAGATAAAAATAAAATATGAGGATTAAACACATTTTATTGTGAATGCAAATATTTATTTTCTAAGATATTTTTATGGTTCTTCACAATTTGCAATATGTATCAAAAATATATTCCAGTTTTACTCTAAATTTTAACTTGTTTCAAGATTTTATACACTAACAGGTAGTCCATTTTAAGTCAAAATGATTATTGTAATCAATTTATTAATTATAGACTCATTTAAAATTATTAATTACCACTTTTCTTTAAATTTTAGTTTTATTACATGAATTAGTAAAGAAGAAAAATATACATACTTTCTGTGTAATACTTTTGCTCTATGGCTATGGAGCTAGAGATCTTGTCAAAATTTGAGCTCATCTTTTTGGTGAAACAAAAAAAAATAGATATTCTAAGCCTTTGTTTCAGTTTTCTTTTATATTTTGATTAATCGCATTCTAGAGAATGTCAAATAAATGACTTTGAAAGTAATAAGGCAAATACAAATAAAAAGATTATAAGATTTTATTTCTTTTACTTTTCTATTCACTGTTTTTCAAAATTGTAAAATAAATAATTATGAAATAGAAAATATGTAGATTACTGTAGTTGGTGATCAGATCCTCAGTGAATATTTAGGTACCTCTGAAGGAAGAAATTATCTCAAATGTTAAAGACAGAAATAGAAAACTGAACACTTGAAGAAACAATATTATCTATTTCAAATTTATTTCCCACACATAATGACTGAAAATAAAGACATTGATAAACAAAAGAGAAATGAAATAATTTTGATATTTTTAAATATGTAAAAATTAAGAGATAAAGTATGCCTTTAATCCACAGCACTGAATTTGGAAAAAATTTCATGTAAAACATATGACAGAAATACACAATAAAATTATCTTGTTATGAAACACTATGCTTAAAATATTTTTTACAGAAAAACCTCATGATAATCAATTACTGAAGAAGTGCAAGAAGTTTTTCCCATTTTGGACAAGTTATATTTTTCTACCTTTAACTACTATCTCAGTGGAATAAGATAATATCTCAGAGACTAACAATTAAAAATTAGCTATATATTATATATATGTTTTATATATAGTATCCACATATACTATACACTATACATATAATATATATGCAGCATTTACTGTTAAATCTCTGATTTTATTATTGGGAACCTTGACATTAGTTAAAGCTAAACAAATTCAAGCTTTTTTTAAGAAGTTTTTTATGACAGGGTCTTGCTATGTAGTTCAGGTTGGTCTTAACTCACTATGTAGTCCAGGCTGGCCTTGAACTTGTAACAATCCTCCTGCCTCAGCCTCTTAAGGGCTGGGATTACAGGCATGCACTATCATGCCCAGTCAAATTCAACCTTTTTAAATAAAACACAATAAATATTTGTTTTATATTCCACCAGAGTAATAACTTCCTGATTTAATTAACACAGAGATTATAGTTGGTTATCTTTTTCAGCACATCTCCATGTTCAGTAATTCTAATGTATTAAGGCATGTGCTATAGATTTTAAAAGTCATTTTTAGTGGTTTTATTTTGCTCTCTGATGTCAAAGTATAATTGTTACACATTTAAAATATGATTCATATAAATACATAAGGATCATCTTTCAATAATTTTATTCACCATATAAATAAGGGAAACAGCAAGAAGAAAAAATTGATCTAAATGAGAATTATAACAACAAAATTTACAAGTGCAGAATAGAAATAATTTAGGTGTTATTTGCCTTGAAGAAATTTCTCTATTTGGGAAAATTTACAAACTAGCAAGTACTTTCAGAGTCTGCAATCATTATTCATAGTAAGTGGCAAGGAGAAACTGAACTATTTCTTTGGAAAATTAAATATTCCATGGGTGATCAGGTTAAACAACTTAACGGTGTAATGTTGAAATAATGTGCTGAAATCTCTTGTGTCATTCTAAGCTTTAGAGAATTTTTCTAAACACTAAATCCTTAACCAAAGGTTAAAATGTGATTACAAATAAATTTTTATACAAGTAAAAATCCATAATTTTGATGATGATTTCAAAGACACTGTTTTCAGGGAAGCTGAGTTAATTTTTATGCCTCAGAAAAGGATCCAAATTGATATAAGCAGTGAATTCTATTCCCACTTCTTTCGGCTAATGCTTCCTTTACAGATGACTGAAGAATAAGATGGGGTTTCTGAAAACTTTTTCTTCAAAGAAAAGAAATGCTAAATGGAAAATGCCATTTTTTTTGATCTTCACGACTGTGATCTGTGATGGCTCGGATAGCAAGACCTGGGCCATAGAGCGGAAAAACCGGAGGATCATCACCAACTTGCTGAGATAGCAAAACGGACAGTTGCAGAAAGCTGATTCCTTGATGAACCTAACTCCGGGGGTTTGTGCTAGGAAGGTTACACCTCTTGTTTATGTCAATGTGGTGTTCAGTTGCTTGAAACTATAGATATTCAAACTGATACCAAGAAATATTTTAAGAATGCAAAGTATGTGTTTAGCTTTTTAAACATGAGAAACTGTCATTTAATAAAATAAATATTTTATATTTAATAAAAGGTAGCATAAATTTTTGATTCCATTTGTTTAAAAAAAAAGATAATTATTAGGGAAATCAACTGAAAAAAATGAATGTGAACTGTGAAGTTATTATCTACATTTGCTATCATAAGTCATGTCAATTAAGTTTCACTTTTTATTTAGATAAACATTGGCACATTATTCTTCTTGAATGAACCACAACATCGTTCAATATTTTACTTAATTCTGTTGCATTTTTTTCTTCAAACAGTCAGCAAAGTTGAGACCTTGACCTATGTTTAGTCCTCTGTTTCTTTCTGTTAAGTGGGAACTTCACCATTACTTTTGTTTCTAAATACAGAATTTTTTTTTTCTTTCCACAGCCACTGACTATGATTTTACTTCCTGGAGGAAAATAGAGACCTACAAGAAAAAGGAAGGTCAATATTGAGATTAAACAAACAATAGAGTGTTGAGTCTAAGTGCCAGGGATGGTGTACAGTGAGTGTGAGTTACTGTGGTTCTTAACTGCTTATCCTGTGTTCTCTTATTGAAAGAATAAATGGACCAAAATTGTAACACTCTGTTCTAAAGCAAGAGAAATTTTTCTTCCCTCTACATAGGATGGATTATCATAGCCTGCACTAGCATCATCATCTGTACTACTTCAAATATCTCCAACTTTGTAGAAATTTGTCTAAGTACTTAATCTTTAATCTCCTTCTTAAATATTTATTACTGTGATTTCTAAAGCAATTTCTTCTGAACTTTCAGTTACATTTTTCCTCTACAAAGGGGTAGAGTTTATTTTTTCACATTAAGCAAAAATATATTCCAATTCCTGTTTAGTAGAAGATAATTAGCTATAAAGACACTAGCTTTGACTATTTTGATTGTCACAAATGATAAAATAATTTACTGACATGGACTTACCCTTTAAATTTCTGTGGTAAGATATTTGCTAGTTTGCTATTTTAGAAATGATTAATTTTTAATAGAAAAAATATTTGAAAGAAGGGAGGTTGCAGATACATTTATTTGCATGTCTTTTCTTGTTAGTTGATGAAATGTTAGAAAAACAAGATCAATGTAATTATTTAAATGTACAATAATAAATCATTTGGAATAGGGCAACATTCATCAGGGTATGTATCAAGTGAGGGATTATTCATATTTAGGAGTGATTCATTTTAAAATGAAAGTAAATTAGAAGCTACTCTAGAGAAGAGTATGGTCATTTGCTCAGCTACAAAATGATATGGTTTTATCTCTGGAAGTTTGCAGACCTGTAGTTCTAACACAAAAATTTCATGAGGCCAACATAAACATATTTCATGAGTCTAGATATCTCACTAACTTGATAGCCAATGATTAAATAATGTCAATTCTTTTAGGTTTCTACTCTAAACGTTAATGGATTTATTTTTAGTTAACACTGCTAACTGTGTTAAACAGATACAAAATTTCTGCAGATAATGAAATTGCATAAAAATCACATTTTAACTTATAAATGACATTCACTCAGTACTTCTTTAAAGAGAAACACTGACTTTTCCCAAAATAATATGGATAAACTTTATTTTTCTATGATGTGTTGGAGATTTTTTTCAAAGAAAGACAGCAAATTTAATGAATGAGTAAACTCAAAGTTCATAGAGATAGGTCCATCTGTGTGAGCCAACTTATACCACCTACAAGGGATGATCAAAATATATGGTGAGTTTTAAATTTTTAAACATCTTAGAGTAAAATATACATTACATGTATATACATTACCAAGCATTTAAAAAATTATTGGCAACGTGTCATTTACTGTAGCAATTTTTTAAACAAATATATAACAATTGTAGTTTCGGATCACACTGAATATGTAGAAAGATATTTCTCTTGTAAGAAGGCTAAGGAATAGAATAAATACTCTTACATCACATCATAGAGTTGGATCATCAACTCTGAGACCTTTAATTCTACCAAATGTATTCAAAAGTTGGTCCCACTTAAGTAATAAAAAGGTTTCTTCATTCCTAAGCAGATGTACATTCTGATGTTTTAGATGTACTGTTTATTTTTTTCTGAGATGCTATATAATGAGATTAAACCTTATAGTTAAGGTTTTAGAAGTTTAAAAGAAAATTAAGTTTAAAAGAAAATTACTGTAAGCAATTTTTCATTAATCCTACAGGACTCTGGACTCCAATTAGGAAGTTGTTACAATGCGGACTGTATAACTGGACTATAAGTGTTAGTACGTGGTGTCTTTTGGACAGGAATTAGTCTCTCAAATTTTAATTTCTTTTTAAATAGAGTATGTAAAGATATTTATATCAAATGCATTCTATAAACCTGTATGATTTTTAAAATACTGAGAATGTGATTTCTACATGATGTGGATTTGAATTTGAAAGGTGGCTATTCAGAGAGAATGAAGGATAAGAATGCAATAAAAAGCATGGAGATATAACTCAGTGGCATAGCACCTGCCTGGCCAGCATGAGATCATGAGTTCAATTCCTACTGCACACATGTATACACACACACACACACACACACACACACACACATGCACACACACACAGACAAACACAAAGAATGTAATAAAGAAATAAAAAATAGTAAAAAAACCATATTGAACAAAAACCATAGAACTTGGTTACTTACTGAGTATATATGCTTTTGTAATTTACAAAGTATTACAAAGAACTACTGATTTTCTATTATTATAAATTATATTTCCAATATTTTTAAGTTTTTATTTTTTCTTTGTTTTCTTCTTTTTTAATATGTTTCTTCTGAAATATTTGTCTGAACTAAAAAACAATTTTGGAAAAATCAAAAAGTTTGCCTTTGAGCTCTAACTAGTAATACAAGAGAATTTCTAGAAGTTTATGAAATGTAAAAAGAGGGTGAAAAAAATTAGTACCTTATCTAGGGATTTCTTGCAATATAAAATAAAGTTTTAAAGAAAAACACAAGAAGTATTTGTAAATGTTTACAAAATATTATTTTTGAGGAAAGTTGATTTATCTTCTTGCTGTATTTCTTGTATTTCAAATGAATTCTTGGTCATTGTGTATAACCTACACATGATCAAATGTTTCTGTTTAATTTCTAAATATACTAACAACCAAGGAAAATACACATGTATGCACACACGTAGCATTTAGTATTCTTAGAATATTTCCTGTGGAGGAATATCAGATCATAAGTAAATAGAATTTCTTTTTCTAGACTGGAAAATACAGAAATATAATGAAATATAATGAAGTAAACATGGGATAAACGAGCAAATGAAAGATTAAGATCTGTTCTTTAAAAGTAGAGGAAAGGTGTCTAGAGACAGGGAGGATGTGGGAGGGAAGGCAGATTAAAAACGATCAAGGAGCACTCACGCCCCAAGATGTGTGCAAACATGGTGTGCTGCAAAAGTGTGTTAAGAAAAAAAAATTTTTTTTAAAAGAGTAAGTGAAATAATGCTGGGGCAAAAGTATGCCAGTTGTGTAGTCTCTCTATGTCCAGTGAGGAAACCCTAAAGGGAGGTTCTGGTACTTGAACCTTTAAAGTAGCTTCTCTTGATGTCTCAAGCTCTTATGAAGAAATCATGGCAATGCAGAACTGTTCATTTAAGACAATCCCTGGAGAGAAAACAGTGTCATTTAATACGCAGCATTTACCAGTTTCTCTAACTTAGAGAAGTGGAATTTAAAAAGATGTAGGTGCAGGAAAACTCTCCTCCTCTGTAAACCTTGATACCTCTGCCTTGCTAATTTTAATAAAGTATTACAGTGATATCTTGGTTTACAAACTTAATTTTTTTCACAATTCTGGTTACAACCCAAACTGAACGAGAACCAGTCAGATTTCCCCGGGAGGTCAGCTTGACCCCACCACTGAATTTGATCCCAGGCACGGCAGTGTTTCCCGCCCCTCCCCCACCCCAGTGTTCTTCACTGGTTTACTCTGGTTTATCAGCCTTAGATACCTTTCTTTTGTCTAAAATTGAGCTGTTTTCATAAAACGATAGTGTTCTTTTTTTAATTAATGAATGATTACTGCGGTTTTGCTGCTCTCTGAGCCACTGCAGTCTGCCTACTCCACTGTCTCCCTGTTTTTTCACTGACCTATCCTGTGTGTAGGACACCTCTTCATTTTTTGTACACTTCTTATTTTCTTCGTGTTTTTCCATTTTCATGTTCATTGGTTGCCCTGGCCAGTAGTTTGGTTGGACAAAAAAAAGCCTGGATCTACCTGGCACTGCTCTATGTACTATCCAGAAGCCGTTTTTGGTGACCCATCCAGGAGGTAACAGCCAGGACACAGTCCTGGAGCCTGGAGGTGAGACGTGATGGGCACAGAGTCTGTGTAGATCCCTTGTCTGGGGTCCTGTCTCAGAACTATGCTGAGTTAGGGCCCAAATCCAAGTCCATGTCTGGTAATGAGCTAGGGATTGCACCTTGGGTGCATAAGCCAGGAGGTGCCCCTGGCATGCCCCACGGGGAAAATGGCCAAGGCATCTAGGAAGTCTGCCTAAAAAATGATAAAGGTCACTCCTTTAAGGCCTGGCCTCAGCTTAGGGAGGGAGACTCTGCACCATGAGGCCTCAGGGGAAGGGTAATGGACTCATATTAGGGACTGGAAGCCTGGCTGCCAAGCTGCTATCCCAGCAGGGCGGTGCTAGGCACACCAAGCCCCATAGGTACGCTGCTTGTCTATACTGTCTGTATCACTGCCCCACTGAAGAGACACTGCAGACAGCCAGGACAGGTGGGATGATTCACAGTACAGGTAAAGCAGGAGGAGAAGGGGACATCTTCTGTAACTGTGGCCTGTGCATATATGGCTCAGGAGCACAAAAACATGCTCTGGCCTCTCCCAGCCCTCCTGCTACATGCTCAGTGTCCTCTGGAGCTGTTTGTGTCATTCCTACCCCTCAGCTGCATGTATCCATGGTTTGCTAGGGCCAAAAGGCCAGGGAAAAGCAGGACTCAGCAGGCCTGGGAGACTGGTACTGGTCCAGTCACAGCACAGCTGTGGGCACCCATGTGAGCATGTCGCTCTAGGGTACTACCATGGCTAGGAACTATAGCTCCACCCTGCTAGGCAGTACTGCCACTGGTCCAATTCCCCATGGATGCTGTTCCTGCCATTTTCCTTTAGGTGATGGGCAGGGACAGGAACACAGAAATGTCAGTTTCATCCCTTTGCCTTGGCACTTCCTTCTGGGGAGTGAGCTGGGCAGTGCACTTATTGAACTGGAGACAAGCTGCTTGGTTCCAGAACAGCACTTCTGACCCCCTGTGCCGGACAGCTGGCCTGCCTGTCATCTTAGGATTAGGAGCAAGGCCAGGTGCTTGTCATTCCTGCCACATCCAGCTGCGGCACCCAGGCCACCTGCAACATTCTGTAATCCAATCTACTGGGGTGTGAGGAGGGGTGGCATCAGCAGCATAGTCCCACCCCAAAATGTCCAGAAAGATGAAAAAAATGGCTCCAAGCAGGAACCACCTGCCACATTTTGACTTAAGGAGACAGCATTCTCAAACAGTGATGAGACTGTACTCAGAAAACTTCCCCCAAACTCCTACTATTTCCTCAGTGTCAACACTAACTACAGTAGCCCAGAGTCAATGAAAAAGTGTGGAAAACAGTATATGATATGCAGTATTCTGAGTCCAGAAAAAATTTTTCTTTGTATCCTACAAGTGGCAGCCATCATCATAAAGTGACTGCATGGCCTCTGTGTTTCCTGTTTCCATGCCAACTAACTGAGCATGCTCACAAAAAAGGCTGTCCATTCCTCCTGTTTTACTATTTGGCCCAGGGATTTCTTACATACTATATTAAGATCACTGTGGTCCAAATGTGGTTACTTATTCCCTCAAAATGTCACAGTCTGTGTCCTGTCTTGGTCTCTCTGTGGCTCCCTCTGCATTCTTGCTCAATGTTACCTGGTCACAGTGTGCTAGGAGTTGGGAAGCATTTCAGTTAAAAAATTTCTATCTTTAAAAAGCCTGGGGAGGGTGTTCACCACTGTCCACTGCCAGCTAGATTTTGAGGTTAACACTGCCTCTGCCACTGCCACTTCTCCCTGGTTAAAAGTCACTAAAAGGAAAATGACGATAGTTCTAGCCAAGCAATGCTCCTCCAAAACTGATGTGTCTGGGACACCACTTCATAGTTGATGTCGGGAGACAGTGCCAGGTGGCTTTGACGCTCAAAGCAGTACATCATTATCCAAGGCTAAGTTGGCCACTGATTTTGGTACCCTCACCCCTCCACATAGTCTTGTTCTAATGACATAGAACTTCTGAGTTTAAAAAGACTTGGGCCTCAGTAGACAAAAAGTGATGTAGCCCCCACACTGGGCCTGTCAATTTAAAAAAACTTAGCCTGTGTCCACTGCCAAATCTGGTCCTAAGCCCTTGTGCAAGAGGATTCTCTTCCTGCACTCATGCTGATTTTTGAGAAAAACTGAGCCTCTCTCCTAAGTGAAATTAAATCATAAAAAAAGTCCTGTGTCACTTGGAATGCTTGTCCTGGCAGTAGACACTACCGTGGTCAAAAGTGGGGTGTGCTGAGCCTCTTGGCACACACGTATTTCCTTGTGTTTCTGGAACATTTAACTTTTGCATCAGGCATGAGAAGCAGACAGTCACATTCTGTTAGGAAAGACAGTCTCTTTCTCTGAAAAATCACTTGCTAAATAAGCCAGGCTTTCTAAATAGTAACACTTAAAATAAAAAAGTGGGTCCAGTATAAAATGAAAAAATACATATTGATTAAAAGATTAGGCTTTTTCTTAGTTTTCCAGATGCATTATCTTGTCCATACACTTAAAACATCTAGAATCAACACAAGCTTAAGATACAACCTTAGATGTATAAGGCCCGTGAGAGAGAGAGAGAGAGAGAGAGAGAGAGAGAGAGAGAGATAGCTTAGATTATCCTGTCCTTGGATTCCCACCACTCTCAGTGGGATCTGAGTCTTTCTCTGTCAGTTTAATAAAATCAGCCACACTGGAAAAGTCCTGACCTCTTCCTTAGGACAGGGAAACTTGTCCCCTTCCCTTCAAGTGACTCTGGCACACAGATTTTGAATCCATAATACTTTATCACCTCAAACCAACGATTTGTTACAGATTCCTTTGACCGTTGTATTGATTGATTGCTCACAATCTGAGATTTTAAATAAGGGAGTTGAACCTTTTGGTATTTTTCTAGCACTCTTGCAAATAGACACAGACTGTAGGGCCTCTCAGAATTTTTTCACCTTTGTAGATAAGAGCCAAAATCTTCTTATTCTGAAAACATATAGGACTTTGGTAAAATCCTCTCCAAGACTCAGGTAACTTCTACTTCTCTAAAGAAACTACCAAGGCACTGACAGGATGAGTGTAAGGTACCTTGTTTCCCAGGCATCTGGGGGGCTATGGAAGGGCAACTTCCTGACCTCAAATGAGGAAGGGAGGCCCCCAAAGGGCTTCACTCTCCCTAAGGAACTACTGGCCACATAACAAAAAGTTCCAAAGATCCAAGGGCCCTGTGGGTCTCTCCTCATCAAGAAAGGCACTGGTGCTGAGCACCAGATCTTCAACCAGAGACGTCTGCTTAGTGCTCTTGTTGGTTATCAGCAGCGTTGCCTCTCTGGTACTCAGCAGGTCTCGTCCTTCTGCAGAGGATGCTTTTTAAAGGACCCCAGACCTAGCTTTCTCTCTCCATAGACCTCAGCACACATCATGGGAAATGTCTTAAAAAGTACCCATTAACCTGATCACAAGGTCTTGTACTTCAACAGTGGAAAAGCCCTATGAATCTAAAGAGAAAAAAACAAAGACAAAAACAAAAACAAAAAAACTCAACTTATTTACTGTTGCTATCCTCTTTAGGTCCAGTATAAACTAGAAAATGGAGAAAGATGGATAGAAAATGGCAATTTAAATTGTGATACTATTTTGCAATTTGTAGTTAAATCATTTCTTCAAAAAGCATGAAAAGTGAAATAAAACTCCTTCAGATCAGGCCTACTAACTAATAAAAATTCAGAACTCAGTGATTCTACAAGATTTCAGGAAGTACTGAGGTGAATACCCCCTAAAGTCTAATTAAACTCAAAGGTCAGATATACTACTAGACTTACTTCTGGAAGGCAGAATTCCTTTGATTTCAAAAACAGACAAGAACTCAAAAAAGAAAGAACTACAGATTAATTTTTAATGAACACAAACATAAATATACTTGTCTGGATACTGGCAAGCAGAGTGCAACAGATCTCTAAAAAGATACACAGCACAACCAAATTAGGCTTTATGCCAGAGTTGCAAGGGTGGTTAAATATATATGGTTCAATAAATGTACTACATAACATAAGTGAAAGCAAAGACAAGAATCACGTGATCATCTTAGTGGGTAGAGAAAAAACATCCATTTATGATAAAAAATGCAGAAGAAAATAGGTATAAAAGGACTTCATTTCAATCTGATAAATCTATTTCCGAAAAATCTGCTGCCAGTATCATATTAAATGGGAAAAATCTGAAAGCTTTCCCTCTAAAATAAAGAACAAGAATGGATTGAAATAATCACAAATCCCGTTCAGCACAATACTTAAAACTTTAGCCAGAGCAATAAGCCAAGAGAAAGGAACAAGAGAGACACATGTGTGAAAGGAAGAAGCTGAAGAATTCTCATTCACACAGGACAGGACCCTTTCCATAGAAGACTCGCAAACTTCACCAAAGGACTCCGAGAACTAATAAAATTAGCAGGGTATCAGGTGCAAAATCAACACTTGAAAATCAATATCATTTCTGTACACCAATAATGAACCCACTGAAAAAGAAAATTCACTAAGCCAGTAGTCTGGGTAACCATTTAGAGGGTAACAAAGTGTAATATAGTAATGATTGTGGATTTCCTACTGTCCTATTACTGTTTTGTTTTGTTTCATTTTACTGTTCTGTTTTACTCCCTTTAAAATAAAATTTAAAAACAAAAGTATGTAGGAGTTACCCTAACAAATGAAGCAAAAAGATCTCTTAACAAAAAATTTAGTATTCTAGAAAAGGAGATTGAATAGGGTATCAGAAAATGGAAAGCTGTCCCCATTTCTGGGTATGCAAAAGCAAAACGTCAAGGTGGCCACACTTCAAAACTGATATAAAGTTTTAATGTAACCTCAATCAGACTACTAGCAACATTCTTAACAAAACTGGGGAAAACAATCCTAATCAGAAAAGGCCCAACACAGCAAATAGCAGGTCATCAGAAATCCAGATTTCAAGGTATTTTAGAAAAGTACAGTGAGGAATTCAATATAATACTAGCACAAAAGTAGACATGTTATTCAGTATAGCATCATACATAATGTAGAGAACACACTAGGTAGGTTCTGCCACTTGATCTTTAACAAAAGGGCAAAAACCATCTGCTGGAGGAAAGATCCTCTTAAACGGATGGTGCTTGTAAAACTGGCTACACATATATAGAAGATTGAAGGTGCAAGCATATCTCTCACCATCTACTAAAACTTACATTGAAATGAGCCAGATTAGGGATTTAGCTCAGCGGCTTAAGTGCCTGCCTGGAAAGCATGAGGTTGTGAGTTTGATCCCCGGCACAAAAAAAGAAAAGAAAATTAAAACGAGCTAAACAACTATATAGTAACACAGAAAGTGAAAGAAGTAAGTGCAACTCTAAAAAATAGGCAGAGAGGAGGCTATTCTTAACAGGATCTGAATAACCCTAGGAATAACATAAAAAAGTCAATCAGTAAATAAATTACAGAAATTCCTGGATTCAGGAATGCTTCTGTTTGCAAACAAAAGTGTTTGGCAGTATTTTGTTTTCAGGGCATCTTCCCAACACAAGCACAAATGCAGGAAACTTCCCCAAATCATAGAACAAATGAAGTTCGTAAGCTGAAGTATTACTATATATCACATTAAAAGCCTCCTGCAAAGCAAAGGAAGCAACCAACAGATGGAAGAGACAATCTATGGAATGTGGAAAATATTTGCCTTCTGTTCCCTGGACAAAACACTAATAACTACATTACACAAGGAAACCAAACTCCCAAATTAGACCACCAAAAATACAAAAATAGAAAACAGGCACCTGACAAGAACAGACATTTCTCAGGTGAAAAAGTACAAATGCCCATTCAGTACATGAAAAAAAAAAAGGTTACTCGACTCTGGCCAGTAGAGAAATGCATATCAATGAAACACTGAGATTTCATTGTTCACTAGAAAGTGTTCCTATCATCAAGAATCAAATAATAACAAATGCTGGCCCGGCTGTGGGGAGAAAGAAAAGCACCTACATCTTTGGTAGGTATATAAACTAGTACAAAACACTATGGAAATAAGTATGGCGATTTTTCAAAAAAGCTAAAAACTTCATTTGCCCTTGCAGTTCCCCATCTAGGAATCTTCCCCAAAGAGTTAATGACATCACACCATAGCGATTCCTGTGTTCTCATGTTTATAACAACACACCTTAGAACAGCTAAGTCAACCAATGCATGGATAGAGACAATATGGTGTTCATATGCAGTTGAGTACCACTCAGTATAAAGGATAAACTTGAGTCACGTTTAGGAAAATTGATGTACCTTGAGACTATAATGCTAAATGGATTATATCAGACACACACACTTAAATATCTCCTGGTTTCTCTTATATAAAAAACCCAAGATAGAAATAATTGAAGAGCAAAATAAAAGGTAGATAATAGGAAACAGAGAGATAGTTCTTTTGTACATGAGAGGACGCCAAGAGATGGAGGCAGAGAGAAGGAAAGGGAGGGAAATGAGACATAGAAAGAATTAAGATGTATTATGTCTATGCTTTAGCCTCCTACAATGAATATAATCATGATGGGCTGCAAACATGTAGGCATATAAACAGAAAGCAAAAATAAAATCAAGTTACCTCTCCTTCACACGACAAGATCTAGTTTATGATAAAAATAGAGTTTAATTGCAACTTGTAGGCCAAATCAAAACATGTTGTGTAAAAAGTAAAAGCTGAAGGAGATAGAATAAAACAATATAATCTAGAAAAAATTTTAGGAAAAATCCCATACTTTACAACCTCCTAAATTTCTACTTTCTTTTACTTTTATAACTCTGAGTTCTTTCTTGCCTTTATTTCCAACTACTTGTTTCATTTTGAGTATTTGTGAAAACTAGACTATATGTGTCAGTAGAGTTAAATTGATAAGAATATTTAAATTATCATGTTTTAAGCATTAACTATTGGATAGTAATTCTTAAACCTAGTAATATAGCCATCTAGGACTTTATTTCTCGGTGGGGAGCAAATATTTTCTATGAGTTAATATAATCTCCTATTATTGTGTGTCTCCTTCAATAGCTATATTGTTAGATTTTACATGTCTAAATATTATATCACCTCTCAATGTATACTAAGGGTAGTGTGCTAAAATATCTTTTCCCTTCCCCTCCACCAAATTTTTAAACTTGAGCTCCAGCGAATAGAATTCTGAATTTTCTTCTGAACATTAGGTAAAAAAGGTTGAAATGTAACTGCCAGAATATCTGCTGGAGCATCCTGAAGAGCCTAGAGGAGGCCATCATTTGACACTGCTTGTCCTTCAAGTACAGTTTTCAATTCCAAAGTGATGTGTGTACAGAAGTAAGAAGCCAGGCAGAGAGTACCTGTTGGAAAGAAGGCATGATAAGGAGCATTTGATGCTCATTGGGCAAGCGAGACAAAACTTGAAAACTTCAGATCTACCTGCGCAAGTGAACTTGTAATAGAAATATCCTGGAGAGGAGAACAGCACAAAGTAAGCACAGCATGCAAAATGCATTGTTTTTCGTAAGGCGTTTTCTCTTTTATTGGCAAAATGGCTGAGAGGCAGAGAAGCACATCAGAGAGCTGTTGACAAAATTCAGAATAAGCAGTTACTTATGGAATCCTAGTTGTGAGCGAGAAGAATGACATTTTAGAGTCAGGGAGTGAGTACTCACTGTGAATTTATGCCAGGCCCTGAATACAGAAATCTAAAATGAAGGAGTATTTGGAGATTTGGGAGCTCCTACAAGGCTAAAAATAATCTTCACTTCAGTTCCCAATATGAAACTCTGGAGGTATGTGCTCTTCCTTGATTAGCTTCTTAACCTACCAAATCTCTCTCTCTCTCTCTCTCTCTCTCTCTCTCTCTCACACACACACACACACACATGTGCGTGTCAACATATTTCCTTATACAATTTGTATACGTGCGAGCGTACACATTTTCTTATACAATTTGTATACTTCTATTTTACACTATGATGCAACTTTTCCCTTCCACCATTAAACAACTATAAAACAGTTAGATATATTTTTAGATATTGTGTAAAAGAACCCTAAGGCAAAGAAAGTAAAGCAAATTTTATTATACTGAAAAAAGAAAGTGATATTCATCACAGGCTCATTGGAAATAAATGTGAATGATAAAGTGGAAAGACATTTAAATTGGGATGAAGGGAAAAAATGTCCACTTAGATTCCTTATTCACATTTACTAAAACAATTTTTTAGGGCAAACAGTCTGATAAAATTTGTCATCAGCAGCCTGGCAATACAGAAAATATTGAAAGTTCCTCAGAATGCATAAAAATTAGGCCAGACATAAAATTAAATTTACTCATGTAATGAGTTCTTGTAATAATAAATATGCACATAAATATAAAACACTTCTAAATTTTACTTTTAAATATTTTAAAAATATCAGTAAGTAAAATAACAATTTACTATGCAGTTTAAAAATGATACAAAATTTATAATAAGTGATTACAAAAATTACAAAGGGGAAATGAAATTCAATGTTCCAAGTTCCTTTCATTGTACATAGGCAGAAAAATATTGTTTAAGAGTAGATCTTTAAAAAAACTACAGCAATTGGCAATAGAAAGCATTTCAAAAAATAACTTAATGTATAAGAAATAGTCAAATAGTAACTCTCCCACTGAAAAATATGAATGTACAAAGTGATTTTCAGTATAAGCTGAAGGTAGGCTTAAAAAGGATATATAATGAAAGCAATAAATCAGGAGAAAACAATTGAACTCTGCATGGAACTAAGTGTGCAGAAAGTCCATGTATGCATGCATGTCAATAGTTTATGTTTGAAAATAAGAAAATTTCAAAATATCAATGATCAAGTACCAGAAGGTAAACGTAGTTAGAACTTTATCCCCCAAATGTAGAAAGAAGGAAATAATAAAAGATCAATAATTGATTGAAATAAGAAAAAACCTTACTATACAAAAACTAAGGAGCCAAAAATAAGCATTTAAGAAGACTCATTAAATTAAACAACCATCTTTAATAAACTAATGGGGAGAACTTACTATTCATAATTTAAAAGCCTAGAAATCTCCACTGATTCTATAGCAAGTAAGAATGTAATGCAAGGATATCATAAACTTGACACAGACCATATTGTGAGTCCTTGACCTATTGAATAAATTAAATCCAAAATTTAAAAAGTCTTACAATGACAATACTAGTCAAAATAATTTCATATCTTTGAGGGAAAAATCTAACTCTAAATAACCCCACCCAATTTATGTGATCTAAATTGTTAAACAGGGAGAGAATAACTTTGTTGAAATAACTTCTTGAAAATATGAGAAGAGAATCTATAGGTCAGTCATTATATTTGTTGTAAAAATTATTGTAAAAATAACATATTTAACTTAGAGATCTAGACAAAGAAGACTAACTCATTATTGATTTGGTTTATATAAATAATCCAAGGGGGTAAAGACATTCAAAAACATTTGTACTTCATAACTGAACAAAGAGAACAATATGATTGGCAGATCCACATAAGGCTTTTCATAAAATGCAACTTCTTTCCTGATAAAAATGTTCAAAAGCTTATGAATAGTAAGACTTGCTCTTATTTTGGTAACTGGTGGTTAAAACAAGAATCAATTGCAGCAACAGCAAACATTAGTATTTATGATTATTCTTGTCAACTGATTAACTTGAGAACATCTATGAAGTAAGTAAACCATAGGTTGAGTGTGTCTGGGGGAAACACGGGTCATGATTTGAGGACTTTATTTGTTCTCTAACTCCCTACAGATTCGCTCTTTACCTGATCTCTCTACTGGCTGCCTTGAGTCCAGCAACTATCCTCTGCTGTTACTTCTTCACATTTCTGCTTTGGAATCGGCTGAACTGAAACCTCTGAAACCATGAACCAAAAAAAACCTATTCTCTTTTAAATTGCAAGTGTAAGAAATTTTGTCACAGCAACAAAAATTGAGCAATAGAGAAAATTGTTACCAAAAAAGGGGATTGTAACTATGATTCTACAGGAACATCTGATTCAGAATTCTCTGGAACTGGTTTGTGGCTGGAGACTGCAAAATTTTGGATATATAAGCTAGAGAATCTCTGAAATGTTTTAAGCAAAGTTTGATGGATTTTTCCTGGGAGTTTGCAAGACCCAAATGTTTGTAAGAATACAGAGCAAAGACTGTGCTCCTGATGTGTCAGATGAGAAGGGGGGCTATACTTGGAATCAAAATAGAGGATATTCATGTTATATTCTAGCAAATAACTTGTCTATATTTTATTCATGTTGAGGGACTTTGCAGGAACCTGGTGGTAGACAAAGTAATATGGTAGAAGAAATTTCAAAGCAGCCCAAGTTTTAGATCATGCAGATTAACCTCCTTTATAGCTAGAATCAGAAGAAAATAAAACAGAGCAAAAAGATTTAAACATTTTTCATTTGTCCCAGGAAAATGTTACTTGTCAGGCAGGGGGACAAATAAAATATGGTTGTTGAAGAGATAAACACTGTTACAAAGAATGCAAATAGTTTTCCCTGGATCAAGAAGAAAGATGCCTTGAATGTATCTTAGGTATCAGCAAGATCCTGCCCATTGGGAGCAGAAATATAAAGTTTCATCTGAGAAAACAGCCCCTCATCACCCTCCTTGAGAAGAATCAGTTAAAAACTTAGCTCCCTGGGAATGATTATACTGTGCTCGGTCACACAGGCACTTAAAGGACACAAGACTTGTTCAAGGTGGCCCTGCTTCTGGTCAGTCTGGCAGCAGATATTGGCATTGTTCAAATGATGCAGGTTTGCAGGGATGCAGGGTGCAAGAGTTATAGGGTCATAGAGGCTTCAATTTAGGTACTGAAGGAAGGCCTGGGAGGTCAAAATATGTACAACAGGATTGAAGTTTTTGCCAGGAATCCGTGATGGGGTGTTGCATGAAACTGCAGGAATAAACCTAAAGCTGAAGTAGAGAGCCCAGCAAGTTAGAGATCCCAGGGGATGGCGGAGCATCTGCCAAGGAAAGTAGTCAGTATAACTGGCCTAGCCCAGGACAGAGCCTTATGGGCCATAACTGGCAAGGCCAGAAGGGCAGTGCTGCCTAGATCTTTAGAACACCTGTCATGCCACCCAATGTCCTGGATGCTGAGCATAGAATGGCAAGATGCTGGATTTTGGTCCTGCTTTTGTACAGTTCTTTTCAGCCCTCCTATTTATCCCCTTTGGAAAGAAGTATTTACCCTGTGCCATTTATCTAAGGCTATGTAACTTACTTTTTGAATTTTATAGGCATTAACAGCTTTACTTAAATCTCAGAAGACACTTTGGATTTGGCCTTTATTTCTTTTTTAAAATTTTATTTAAAGAAGAAAAAAAAGCAAAACAGAAAAAAGGGAAGAAACAATACAGAATTTCAAAGAAAAAGAAAAAAACAGTAGAAATCATTAGATGATAAATTACATATTGTTTTCTTAGATATAGTTGTTCAAGTTACAAAATTAAAGCATTCAAAGTGGACATTCAGTTAGGCTCAAACAGTTCTGTTCAACGATCCAACAAAAACTTAGCAACATGGTTATCAATCCTACACACTTAAACATACATGCAGTTATATCCTTTAGAGCACTTTCTTTTCTTCCTTTTGCTTTTTAAGTCCATTATCTGTTTAGTTATATCATGTTTCAGCTTGCACAATACCTTACTGATCTGTTTTGTTATTTACTTTTTATTGATTTATTTTAATTTTTTATTATTTTGAAGGAAGCAAAATACAACAGAACAAGATGGAAAATAGCCAGCTGGACAGTGTAGTGAAATTGGTACAGAAACCCTCAACAGGTTACTGGCATAACAGTAGTAGGTACCATAGTATATCCCATTACCCTCACAACAGTTGTTCTTTCAATCAGGTATAGCCAAATCAAAGGAAATACAGAACATTCTAGAACTTATCAAAACAGAATATTGAATGGAGCAATACCATTAATCAGAACAAAGCAAAACAGTGATAACAATATTTGCCTTCAAAGAGATGACAGAAGGAAATCCTCCCTATTTGCTACATTGCGTATGGTCAACCTCTCAAGAGATGTCTAGATCTCTGGCTCCCACTTGCTATCGGGGAGGCAGATTTTGATTCTCAGCCCGCGTGCCTGTAGGATCATGAGAGCTGCTGAGTGACTCTTCTCCTGTCTCATGCCAGGGGCGCTTACCAAGAGGGCAGGCAAATTGTCTTTGTGTGCTGTGCCCTCAGCCCCTCCATGGTCAGAGATCTTGGCCTTTATTTCAGTGCTGAAACTGTTGAGACTGCCAGTAAGGAATTAATACTTTTTTGTTTGTACTTGGGATAGTTATATCATGGTAAACTTCTTATTATATTTTATTTAGGAATTAAGTAACTACTCCACCATTAAGTTTCAAATATCAGGTATTTTGTTCCAGCAATGTGAAGTGGACCAATACAAATAGATGGATATTATTTTTTTTTTAACTTGGCTTTCAAGTTTCTGATGTGAACAGTATGACAACTGAAATCAGAAGTATATGCAGAAGCAAGGAACTAGGGTGGTTATCATCATCAGCAAATAAGTTTACCAAATTTGAAAATCACAAAGAATTCATAGAGAAAGTTTTGAAATTGTAAGATAATTTGATAAAATCACCTGATAACTGGTACTGATTGTATGTCAGCAATAATTAAAAAAGTAAATTAATGAACTAAATAAATGAACAAGAAGTGTAATGTTGGTTGTGGAGGACTAAATATGATTAACACATTGTCTTCATCTAATTTACATAGTAAACTCATTTCCAATGATAACCTTAACAGATGTTGTTTTATTAATTTGAAAATTTTGTGTTAAAATTTATATAGAAAAGCAAATAGTCCAAAACAACAGAACTGAGACACTTATAACACCACTTGTAAGGAATTACTATTAAGGAAGAAAAGTAAAACAGTCTTATTGGTGAAAAAATAAGAAACAGATTATTGAAATAGAATAAAAGTTTAAAAAGATCATGTTGTGTAAGATGACTTGACTGAGAGTACAGGAAGTGTAAAAAGACTTTAGGAAAAAAATACACCTTTCAAAATATAGGTCAATTGGATATCTAGATGTTATAAAATGGTTTTTTAATCCTATTTCTCATAATATAAAAATCAGCAAATGAATTGTTGATCAAAATATGATACATAAAACAATCTACCTTCTAGGTAACTGTATTCATTAGAAATAAATCTGAGTCACATATGCTATTGACTTTAACATATATTTTATTTTATCTATTATAATTTAATTATAGTAAATATACAAATAATGGTATATATTCTTGTCTTCAAACCAATTCTTTAATGGTTAGTGTATACTTTCTACTTATAGCATGTATTAATTTTCCAAGCCATATTTCAATGGTTTAGTAGCTCCATGTGTCTAGTCACTATTGGTCACTATTGGTCAATGCTGAACTTGGAAAAGACATAGTGTGGTATCTTTGTGATCTTAGTGTGAGCAAAGTTCTTTTCGGTAAGTGCAGTATATTAATTTGAAACAAAAAGGAAATTAAGAAATTTTATTCTCAAAATGAACCATTATTTGTTAAAAGTAAACTCCAAAGTGAAAGATGTTTATGATTTTTGAAATATAATATAGTGTGTACTGAATCTTATTGTTACACACATAGGTTGGAGTTTATCAATCTTGGTATAACTGACATTTGGACCATGCATTCTTTCTAGCTGGCAGACCATCCTTCTGTAAGATGTAAGCAGCATCCCTAGCCATGTTCATTGCAGACTTCTAGCAACCCCTTCAGTTGTGACAAATGGAAACCTTCTTAAATGTTGCTAAAAGTCCCTTCGGTAATAAGATCATCCTCACTTTAGAGTTGTGGATATATAAAACATGCATGCATGCAAATTAATGAAGAATGACAGAAATGTCTCAGTAGAAAACACAAGGAAATATTCCAATGACACTTTTCAAGATTTTCTAATATCCCCAAAGACACAACAATATATTAAAATATCCTTAACTTCCTCATTCAATCAGGAAATGCAAATTAAAACTGTGTTATAACATGAGTACACTAGCTAATTTATATAGTGTAACCAGTGGAGCAAGTAGAAGTCTGAAGAAACAGCTGGGCATCTTAGAAACTGCGGTGGCAGATTTTATTTGTATAATTACTTTGAAAAACTGGCAGTATTTACAAAAGCTGAACCTATTATACCTTATCACACAGCATTCTATCTTTAAGTATACTACCCAACAAAATATTTGTCCAAGCATGTTTTAAAACATAAGTACAAAGATGTCTAAAGCAGCATTATTCATGACAGCCAACATCTGCAAATAACACAAATGGATAAAAAATTCATATATATAGTTTGTGTGAAATACTATATATATATCAATCAAAATAAATGAATTACTGCTGTTTGCAATAATATGGATCAGTTGCACAATCATAATGCTGAGCAGATAAATCAGACATATGTATTGTGTGATTCTGTAAATAAAAGTTTAAAGCCAAATAAATACAATCTCAGGAGATAGAAGTGATTACTTTTGAAGAGCAGAGAAGAAATGTCTTGGACAGATGGGGCTCTGGGAACATTTGGCAGGTTGTTACCTCATTTAGGGGACAGTGACTGTGTCTATTTACTTTGTGAAAATTCGTAAAGCTGTCTACTTATAGATTGCTCATTATTTTTGTTAAAAAATTTAAACTGAGCCTTCTGAATTTCATCATGTGAAAACTAAACATATTCTTTGTAGTAAATTATGAGCTCCTAGGTCTAATTGTGCTCATTCTGAATATTTTAGTACCATTTATAAAAAGATACAAAACATTTTATCTTGAACAAGCATATATCAAATAGGCAGATGATCAAAATAAGTCCATAAGATGATAGTAGAGATAGTATTTCAGGAACTGATATTTGATGTGTGTAGAGTTTGTCTGTGCCTGCAGCCCTCCCTGTGTGTCCCTGGGATTGTTGACGGCAGAGATGACTTTGGGAAGGCAGCTCTGAGGCCAAGGTCACTATGATGAGCTTCTGCACTGCGCTGTGCAGCACCTTTCCCCAGAGTATGATTGAGACCCCCGTGGGTTCCTGGAGCAGGGAAAACAGATGTGTTCCTCATAATAAACACAGAAATTTACAGTATCTACTTTTGAAATAAACCAGGGAAAACACTGGATAATTTCAGTAATTTTAAAGTTCTCATATAAACGATTTGAATTAAGGAATTATCCATATAAGTCAAGGTTTTATTAATGAATGACAAATACAAGAATTTTTATGAAAATCTTTAATCAGATTACCTTTGTCTTCAGAAATGCAGTTTATGGAAAGAGAATTTAATGCGGCTTTAATTAGAATATTAAACATCATACTGATGTCCTGAAATGTAACATAAAAATGTTAATACATTCTTATTATGCTGTATAAGAAGGAACAGTTGTATAATTAGAATATTCACAGTAAATATATGTTGAATCAGTGAATGATGTAACACTACCAAAATCTGTGCCCTTGGGAGCGTTTCAGACCACCCATCCTTTTTGCAAGAAGTGGTCCACAATTCTAAAGGCAGCTTCTCCTTTTCCTGATTCTAGAAATTAGCTGGTATCAATTACTTCTGGTGATTTGGGGCTTATTCAGAATTGACAAAGCTCACTAAAGTTTTTTTGTCATGCACAGACAGGAAACAAAAGTTATGGCAATTGAATTATGGTATAAACTTTGTAACCTGAGAAACAACATTGTGAAGGAAAGTCAGCAGCTCCGAAATGAAAATAATTACTGAAATGTACTTCTAAAACTAAAGTTCAAAGAGAATCTCTTTGGCTTAACTGATTAGCGACTTCTCCCTTAAATAATGCATTCGATAGTTTCCTTAAATGTCAGCCTTTAAAGGTGATGTAAGTGATAAAATACACTTCATCACTTGTTTTAGCAAGGAGCATCCAAAAGAGCCAAGCATAGATGATGACGTGATTGCAAGGAACTATGCTTTACTGGAAGAAGTTTTTTTTAAATAAAAACCTTAGTTTTGTGTAACTTCTTGTGTTTTTAAGCATTTTCTTGTTTATTGTCTTAGCAAGTATGTGTAATGACCAGGATAAGGGCATAGGTCAGATAAGCCTGAGGATGTTTCAAAAATGTATTTCACAAATGATTTCTGAAAGAATAAGCACTAGTAATTCCTCTGTAGATTTTTATGCAAGGTTTTAATTTTTCCCTAGAGCATCATGAGTTGTGTTTGTTTGAATGACATCATAGCAAGCTATTAGTTTTATGTGCTATGTTAAAGGAGCACCAATTTATATAACTACACTGGACTTCAAATAAGTGATTTAAGCCAATTTGAGATATTATCTAGTAGATTTGGATAGATGATACACATTTCCAAATTTACATAATTCATCACTTAGAGCTATTAAATAGACAATGCCCAAATGGGTACTAAGATAAAACTCTACCAATGAACTAGTAACAAATAGGACATCATGAACTTTTTGCTTTGTTCAAAGGCAAAAAAAAAAAAAAAAGGAAGTCAAGCTGTGAGCTCCACAGTCCCATTAAATACATTGTAGTAGCTGGAGTCATGACTGCGATGTTTGCAGAGGGTTGATGAAAAATTCACTTACTGAATTTTAAGTGACTGCCACAGATCAGACACTGTGTCTATGCTGGGGACCCAAAGAAAAGGGTATATTGTGAATTTTTCCACACTTTAAAATTGAAGTATAATGTTTCTACAGATTAATGGATTTCATGTTGACAGATTGGTACATACACATCGTATTTTTTGATCACCTCATCCCCTCCCTAACCAGCTTCTCTCCCCTAGTTTCACATTTCTGGAGTTTCAATGCATGCAAAATATTTTTATCATAGTCTTACCCCTCTATTACCATTCCTTTCCCCTTGTCTCCTTTTTCTTGCCTAATAACGTCTAATAACATGAAGGACACTATCATTATACATTGTGTGTCTTACTGCACTCATAATATCCAGGTGGAAAGTAGCATGTACAGCTCCAAATATACCATTCATTATAAAAAGTGCTTAATAGAGATTTATACAAAAATGCATGGACTACTTTTACCTACAAGTAATGGAGAAATATAAGTCATGACAAGTGGATAACATTAGAACAAAGCCCGTAGGATGAATAGCTCCAGGCACAGAAAATTAAAAAAAGTCTGTTCTGGGCAGGAAGGATGTCATACGCTGGCATAGCTTAGAGTATTACTGGAAAAAAATGAAGTTATACATAGCTGTTATCTTATCTCTTGAGATGATACTAATGGAGTACGAAGACAGGCATACAGGTTATTGTAAAGATCCATAGGTGTAATTCAAAAGAATGAAGACTTTGTACTAGATGTAGGGAAAAATTAGGAGATTTTGAAAAGGCTGCTAGGTAAGAATCATGTTTGAACAAAATAACTAAAAGCAAAATGGAAGATGTGCTGCAAAATAAAGTGGAGACTTACTGTTAAGAGGTGTCAACCTCAATGCTATGAAGACACATATTGTAAATACTTTGTAAATTGATAGCAGAATTAAAATGGTGAACCTTCTTCTCAAGATCAACAAGTGCTTTTAGGCTTAGTAAAACCGGTAAGAACTGACACCACATTGTAGCACCAAAGAGGATGCAATACGGTGAATAAGAACACTTCACCTGGGCTAAATTTATAACAAACCATGTCTTTCTGTTTACGTGAATTTTGTGAGTTAAACTCTTCATGCATGGGTTCCTAATGTAAAATGTGGCATGTAGGAATGTCTTCTCTATATGAGTGTTTTCAAGGCTACAAGAATTATTTCATGGTAATTAACTAGCACGTCGTACTCAGTAATTTTAGCTCTAACTTTTACACTACAAGAATAATTTACACTAGGAAATGTCCTCCCTAGGATGCACTTGCTGTTGTCTAGAGACACTTAACGTGAGTTGACACAACTGGAAGGGAGGGGGTTGATACAGTGTTACAGTGGATAGGTGTCAGGGCTGCTTTTAAACAATGTAGAATACATAGGACAAAGTGATACAACAAAGAATTATCTGCCTTAAAATATCATTAATGCCAAGATTAAGAAATTCTGCATCATCATCATGTTGGAACTTTGGGCACTGGGAGAACAGGCAGCCTACTCGCTGCCCTGGTAAGCAGCTGGGAGCCTGCCAGTGCGCGGACTAAGGATCAGACATGGATTCATCCTCCCCCCGCCCCCTGTTAACACGTTAGCACAGGTGGTCTGAGTATCTCTTGGGAGGATGAATGTATGCAGCGTGGCAAGTAAGGGGCATTTCCTTCTACCATCTCTTTAAAGGCAAATATTTATATTTTTATCACTGTTTTGCTCAGTTTTGATTAATGGTACTGCTCTATTCAATATTCTGTTTTTATAAGTTCGATATTTCCTTCCCTTTTGCTCTGCCTGATTGAAAGTACAGCTAATGTGAACCGAATGGGATTTACTATTGTGCCTATTGCTGGTGTCCTGGTGACCTGCTGTGAGGTTCTGTGCTAGTTTCACTGCACTGTGGCTGAATGGGTTTATTCTGTCTTGTTCTGCTGTATTTTGCTAACTTTAAAAAAAAAAAAAAGTAGATAACAAAGTAACAAAATACCTCCAAAAAACTCCCAGCTCCACCAAAACTGATCCATGGAGCATGGATGAGGAGAAACTCAAAAACAAGACAACAGAATTATATAAGGTAATTAAAAAATAAATAACAACAACAAAACAAGTCAGTAAGCTACTGAGCAATCTGAAACAGGATATAACTAAACAGATAATTTACTTAAAAAGTAAAAGGAAGAAAAGAAAGTGCTCTAGAGGATATGGCTGCATGTATGTTTAAGTGTGTAGGATTGAAAACCATGTTGCTAAGTTGTTACTGGATCATTGAACTTCTTTGCAGTCTTGCTGTTTGAATGTCCACTTTTTATGCTTTAATTCTGTAAACTGAACAACTATGTCTAAGAAGACAACATGTAATTTATCTAGTGATTTCTTACTGCTTATTTTTTTTCTGAAATTCAGTATTGTTTCTACCCCTTTTTCTGTTCTGCTTTTTTTCTCGTTAAATAAAATTTAAAAAAAAATAAAAAGAGAAATTCTGCATCAGATAAGGCATTTTTTTTCTGAGTGAGCTATTTAATTTCAATTTTGGTTAGTCAGCTAAGAAACATGGCTGATTCTGGATAAAGTTGAATCAAGACACAATACTGAGCAAAAACATGGAAAAGTTTCTAATACATTGATAAGTCACAATCCTTTGCTGGAAGTAACAGATTAAGAGCAATCAGACGACTGCCAGCTGAGGAAGACTCCAGGAGATTCAGGAATTAGTTACTTCAAATCCTAAAGCAAAGCAAGTTAGGATACATGAGAAAAAATAAAATCCAACTGGACATGGCCCTGCTCCCTCCAACTTCTGATTAGCATGTCCGACACTGGGCGACTGCACCAGGTACCTCCCTGCAGAAGTAGGGGAAGAACTGTCTGCCTTGGTCACATGCCTGACAGAAGATCTGATCTCTTTTAATAGCTACCCTTTAAAGATGCTCACTTACTGCTCTATACATCACTTATGTGCATCTGGTGGACAGAGCAGAAGGAAACAGAACCCTCTAGTTGCAAGGGAATCTTGAGAATTAGATTTTCAACTACTCTAATATAATCTCTTTGTTCTCTTTTATGGAGAAAAGAGACCTTGAGTTCCACAGGTACTCATGCAGAATCTCAGAATCTCAAACGAAGGTAGTTCTTTACATTGCATGAGCCCTATTGTCTTGCCTATATTTATTAATTTTTATGAATAGATTGGAAAGTTTTAAGACATAACCTTAGAGAACACAATGTTTAATAAACTGGATTAAGCATTCCAGTCATCAAACTAAAAAAGAAGCTGAATTTCCTATTCATCCAGCTGTAAGAGATGTTCACTGTTGAATAAAGCATCAGCTATGGATTAAATTATGTTCCTCCAAGAAAGATTGAACACTAATCTCCACTACCTCAGAATATGGAAATAGTGGCTTTTACAGATATGATCAAATTATGATGATGGAACAAGGTGAGTTTGAATCCAATATGATTGGTGCCTTTATAAAAGATTTGTTTGGGGGAAAAGTTAGCTTGTGCAGTTACGCTTACTGGAAGCCCAGGAATAGTGAGGACTGACAACAGCTACAGAAAGTAGAGGATAAAGGCTAAAGAATTCTCACTTAGACCAGTGAGATAAGGAAAGAGCATAGCCCTGCTAGATTTCATATTCCTGGCTTCCAGTTTCATGAAGCAATATCTCTCTGTTGCTTTAAATTCGCCAGCTTTGGTTATTGTACAATGCAACATTCTCCCCCCAAGGCCACAAAAGTCAATGCAGCACTTTGTCAACAGAAGAAAAAACCCTCACTACAGATCTTTAAGCAAAAGGAGCATCTTGTTATAAAATAGGGATGATGTCATCAATTACACTGTTTAAAAAGTGAGAGGAAGTAAATAAAGACTACTCTTTTCTGTGGAGGAAGGTCTCACTATGTTGGTCAGGCTGCTTGAACTTTTGGACTCAATGTTCTTTCTGCCTCAGTCTCTCAAACAGCTAGACTGCAGGTCTATAAGGTCTTCTGAGGGACCTGTAAACTCTAGGAAGGCTGGGACCTACTCTCATTTATCAGTTCATGTTCAGAGTTTATAACAGTACTTAACCATGGGAGAGGCTCTATACTTTTGCTGAATTAAAAACTGCAAATGAAAAGATGCTGAGTCTCAAATTTATTTTAATTTTAGGAATGGTGGAAGGTGAATATACCTGTTCAGGAATAAAGAGATCACTTGGGGAAGGAAAAATATTTGCCAATAGCAAAACGTAATTAACAATGCAAAGTGCCATTACAGACAAAGGCAGCTAGAAACAAAATCTAAGTGGACCAGTTAGTGTCACTTATGTGTCACAGTACAATTTTTTTTAGACACATGACAGAAGGAAGCATGAACAGGTGATTCCCAAACAATTTTGGAGGTAGAAATGTGGATGTTGGGAGAGTTCACACAGATTAGTTTCTAATTTCCTGGTAAAGTAGGAAACTGCTAGGAGGAAGTGGGTAGAGCAGGGCATAGGGCTTTGGAAACATGGGCATGACTTGGAATAATCATCAAGGGACATGGGGAGGTTGCTGATTAGTATTAAGAGATACCAAGAAGAATGGAAGGGTGAGCTGAGGTTGAAAATTAAATGAACACAATCAATTCAACTTTTGGCAACTTGGGAGCAAAAGCAGAGAAAATGGATGTTAAGGTTAGAGACGGGTAAGATAGGTGAGGCAGACAGTCAAGAGGGTGATTGATGAGAAAGTGCTACTGAGAGTGTACTGGAAATGATGGATTGTGCAGTCCAGGGTGCTTGCCAGGAGGGAAGGAGGGGTTAGAGAACAAAGAGGGGTTGACTGACCAGAGGTTTCCACAAGATGAAACAGTAGCTTTATTGGGAGCAAGGGCTTGAGAGAGGGGAAGGGTTTAGATGTGTTGGTTCCATGGAGAATTTGAGCGCTCCAGTTTTTGAGGTGTAGCATTCATCATCATCAACAAACCTTTACAAAGTGGAAAATGAGCACACAGCTCCACATTTCTAGGTCAGAAATTCTATTCCTATTGCTTATCTTCTTGAAAGAAAACAGGAGAGGGGATTGCGATTTGGGTTAGGAAGCAGAATAGATAACTAAATAAATTTTACATAGTGAAAAGTCATTCTAAACTTCCTTCTCTGTGAGATTAGAAATTGAGGATTTTGTAAATCTATGGCCAACTTTCCCTTCCTGTCCTAATGTCCTCTTTCTGAAATATTAGTAGCCCTTTTGATTTGCTTTATCATTATGCATTAGATTTTTTAATAGAATTTCCTTGTGTTGTCAGATACAGGTGTTTTTCCTCCCCTAAAAAGCACAATACCTATCTCTTCCATCTGAAACTCTCTCAACTATAAACATTGTCTTTCTCACACTCATTTCAGCTCCAAATGCAAATGTCTTGGCTCCTGTAGTTTAGAATATGCTGTGTATATTAAGCAGTGTTCTTAGGTAAGTGATGTCTTTCTGTAAGTGAGCAAATTTCTAAATTCTAAAAATAGTTGATACAACCGGACAAGTTGAAAACACATTTCGTTAGGTAAATGTACTAAGCAAAAATCAACAAAATTTAGAATTACCTATGCAAATAAATAGTATGATGTCTGGAAAATAATTAGGGTAATCAGAAGACTAATTCTTCCTCTTTAGCTTTTAATGCCTTAACCAACACTTGAAAGCTTTAAAACTGTTGGACAAAAGAGTAAGAGGTGGCAGAATCAGAGTCTTGTGGTGTTGGGAGCCATTGACACTGGAGATGGAACACATGTGCAGGCTGCTGCATGACTGGGGCAAGATAAGATAACAGCTGAGGACACCTGGCTCCAACTCCAACTAACTACCTAAAGACTGTAGCTGGAGGCATTTCACCCCTGTAGTGAAATGCAACATGAAAATCTTCTCCTAAGATACTTCTCCTGGCTAGCATAATTTGTTACTTGCAAAGTCTTTGAACCACTCCCAAGGTCTGTTCAGTTTCCTGGGTTGCTTGAAAAAAAAATCAATACACGCTGCCCAGAGGCATCCCCTGTCTTAGCCACCAGAGTCCCTGAACTCTGTAGAGGGTTTTAATCCTCTTGGAGCCCTAAAATCATACCACTTATCTTGTTTATTTAAGCCTTCACTGTACACTCATTTGGGAGAATGGGGATTTAGCCAGGTCCCTAATAACTGGTGCCTGGAACAGGGGCCTGAAATCTTTGGAATAGAAATTTTAGCCTGAACAAGTAAGTCTGCCTAGAGCAGAAAGTCTGGATATGGAGGAGATCTTCCCAGGATGAAAACTTCACCAAGGATGCTGGGAGAAGAGAGGGAAGAAATTTCCCTTGAGATGTTCTCAACTTGGAATCTGATTCCTTCAGTTTTGAGTCCACTACAGAGCTCACAGTCTATAGCTTCTGATCTGGACATGGACCAGAGTAAGAAGAAACAGTGGGGGAGGGAACACTTCTCATTTGCATGCAGCAGGAGAGACAAGTGAATAGGTAGCAAAAGAAAGATAGGCTTGAGAGAAGCCAAAGAGACAACAGGCTTAAGAGAATTCAAAGAGAAAATCAGCTTAAAAGAAACAACAACAACAACAAAAGGTATTGATTTTTACCAGTTGTTAGGAATGGGACAAATGCATTCTAAAGAATCACAAATGTATATGGAAATTTTTGTTGTATTCCTGACTTTTGTATTTACTCTTTTATGGATTTTGATTAAGAAGTATCTTGAGGATTGTGGACTTGTTGGGATGGCCCAAGGAAACTGGCTTGGAGCAATATTTTAAAATCAAGTCCCAAGCAGGGGAGGGAACCAGAGCTCCACTGATGGAGGACCAGGGAGGCAAAGAAAGAATGTTGCTTGTTTTAGCTACAAGGAGAAATCAAGGTTACAGTTGAATCTACTCAAGACACTGTTCACATCTCCCTGGATTCTTGCATTGCTCAGTTGGTAATTCTTCCCTTGACAAAAATTGGAAAATCTACAAATAAAGGGTTCCTAAGGATTTTGGATCTTCTGATACTTATTGGTTTCAACAGATTAGGCAGAACCACCCCAAGATAGAACTGATAATTAAAGGAAAAGCATTTAAACACAGGAACAAATGCTGCAGTTATTGCCCAATGCCATTGGACTATGCCGTGGCCTCTGGATGAGACAACTACAGCTCTACAGGTGTGAGTAATGTTTCTTTTCTTTCTTTTTTTTAAATTTTATTTAAAGAGAAAAAAAAGCAAAACAGAAAAAGGGGTAGAAACAATACAGAATCTCAGAAAAAAAAGCAGTAAGAAATCACTAGTTGATAAATTACATACTATCTTCTTAGACCTAGTTGTTAAAGTCACAAAATTAAAGCATACAAAGTGGACATTCAAACAGTGAGACTGCAAAGAAGTTCAGTGATCCAGTAACAACTTAGCAACATGGTTTTCAATCCTACACACTTAAATATACATGCAGCCATATCCTCTAGAGCACTTTCTTTTCTTCTTTTTACTTTTTAAGTCCATTATCTGCTTAGTTGTATCCTGTTTCAGGTTGCTCAGTACCTTACTGACTTGTTTTGTTGTTGCTATATACTTTTAATCACCTTATATAATTCTGTTGCATTGTTTTTGAGTTTCTCCTCATCTGTGATCCATAGATCAGCTTTGGTGGAGTTGGGAGATTTTTAGAGGTATTTTGTTACTTTCTTATCTACTTTTTTTTTTTTTGAAGGTAGCAAAATACAGCAGAACAAGACAGAACAAACCCATGCGACCGCACTGCAATAAAACTACCACAGAACCTCAGAGCAGGTTACCAGGGCACAAGCAATGGGCTCAATAGTACAGCCCATTTTGTTCACATTAGCTGTTCTTTCAGTCAAATAGAGGAAAATGGAAGGAAATATCAAACTTTTAAAAACAGAATATTGAATAAAGCAGTACCATTAATCGAAACTGAGCAAAACAGTGATAAAAATATTTGCCTTCAAAGAGATGGTAGAAGGAAATCCCCCTTACTTGCCATGCTGTATACATTCATCCTCCAAAAAGATACTCAGACCTCCGGTGCCTAATTGCTAAAGGGGTGGGGGTAGGGGTGGGGAATGGATCAATGTCTGCTTACAGGCCGGCCAGCAGACTGCCTTATCTCCCAGCGCCCAAAGTTCCAACATGATGCAGAGCTTAGGAGTTGCTGATAGTTCTCACTCTGTTGTGCCAGTGGTTTGCCAGGCCCCCAGCTGCTCACCAGGGCAGCGAGTAGGCTGCCTGTTCTCCCAGCGCCCAAAGTTCCAACATGATGCAGAGCTTAGGAGTTGCTGATAGTTCTCTCCCTGGTGTGCCAGTGGTTTGCCAGGCCACCAGCTGCTCACCAGGGCGGCAAGTAGGCCCCCTGTTCTCCAGCACCCAAAGTTCCAACATGATGCAGAGTTCAGCTGAGTAATGTTTCTCGCCATAGTAAAAGTGCTAAATTGATTTAACGTGGAGAGATACAGTGAGTGCCTTTACTGCCACATGCAAGTGACTTGCTTTTGAGTTACAAATTTATGATCAATTTAGAGTAGTAGCCACAAGGGTTTAGAGGAAACTTTGTTCAATGTGTGAGGAAGATATCCTAAGATTTGACTTCTAGGCCTCAGGGTCTAAAACTATTTCAGAATTTTGCCTTTAAATTACATATAAATGCTGTAAGGCACAGAAAACTTTTCCTGGGCCTGGCCTGGCCTGGCTTGTGAGGCAGGATCTGTGCTATGGAGTTGGGGTTTGCAGCCCTGCCTCCCACATACTGAAGAGTGAGCTCCAGAGCCTGCCAATCCTTTCAATGGCTTGTCTACCAGCAGCACTGAAGCACTCGGCCTGGAAAGGCAGGACGAATTTCTGAGGTTCTGGAGAGGTTTGGACACAGCTCTGGCCTACCCAAGTCACCCTGATTTTCCTATCACCTGTGCATGCCCTTTATTCATCAAAAGTTTACACTGCACTGGTGCTTGGATCCCCAACAACAGCTGGGTCTCCAAGCCAGAGCAAGAGCGCAATCTGCATGTTGTGATGGCAAGAGAGAGCCCAAGATACCTAAATACAAACACAGGTCTTCTTCTCTATACCTTACCACAAAAATTCCTTATAATCTTCAGGTCTAACAATAGTTAAATGTGTTTACAATTTAAATTTCAAAAAATAAAAAGGAGAGTTTGCCTCATAATAGATTTCACTTGGCAATATATATCATTTAAAATTCTTAAATTCTAATAAAGATGAAACTACCACAGCAGAAAGATAATGCAATCAAATAAAGGCTAAAGATAATCTGTTGGAAAGATCTTCATACTAGACAATAAAAGCATCCAGTGCTAATGTGGGGTCGGTCGAGGGTGCACTTGGATTTTTCCAGAGAACACTGAATGGCCTGTGTGCCAGAGTGTGCTGTCCGCTGTATCATGGTTCTGAACCTAGAGAAGGAGTTGATTCCACCTCTCCAGAAGTTGATGCTCAGTCCTGTGACAGTGATGCCTCAGAAACCACACAACTGACAGAAAAAGATGGAACTAAAACCAACTTTAATTGACCCAGGATGCCCAGGAAATGGTAACTAAAACCAAAAACAAAGGTCTAAATAGGTGATGAGTATATAGACAGAACCAAACTGAAAGTTTAATGAAAGAAAGGGACACATAAGTTGCTAGTATTCCTAAGATAAAAATATAAAAATATATGTTAATTATAGATAAGATTTTGTCTTTACTAAATCCTTTTATATGATATCTCTGCTAATTGACCTATAAAAATCTGATTAGTCAATTTACAATTATAAATTTGTAAAAAATTATTGTAACAATTTGAGTGTACTCTGCTGTTGTAATATAATAAGTTGTATTGTAATATATTTGAGTGCACTCTGATGTGTAAGACGTTTGTCAGTCTGTCTATGTATCTGTTGTCTGTTAGTCCAGTCTGTTTGTAAGCAGTTGTTGGGAGAGAAATTGAGCTTGTGATTGTTCACACATGTGGAGTCAAAAGCACAAGAGCCATACAGGAGTGCCCAAGTGGCTCTCCTGAGGGCATGGGGTGCTGGAGTTAAACAGGTGTCCATAAGAACTGAGCTAGTTCAGCAGAAATATACAAGTATATGGATAGCCTCTGGGAACTTAGAGAGTTCTCACAGATCCTACATACTGTGTGCTTGTTTCTATGTCTGAATCTATACAGATCTTCTGTCCATGTTTGTCCATTTGTGTGCTCTGTAAATAACTGTTCTTTTTATTTTGAAGTCAACAATTTTTCTCTTTGCCTTTTTATTTTGCATTTCTGGATCCTTTGCTCAAAGGTTTGCTTGAGTTACAGATTTACAAAGCATGCTTCCACCTGGGTTGCCAGTTGGTCCAAATGACACAAAACTTGGCTATATAAATGTAATATGTATTGTTGTTTATTATGGACTTGAGAGTCTCATTGTTTAAAAAATTAATGGGTTAAGTGTTATGATTGAGTTTTTCATCAGTCATTGAAAAATAAAAAATAAAAATAAAATTGAAAAAATTTAAAAATAAATAAATAATGTATTTTATTAAAATGAGTTAAAAAAATCCCTTGGTGTTGGGATTATGGGATAAGACTCCAATTAATAAATAAGAAAGTAGCTTCCTGGTAACATTTTAAATCAGTTCTTGTTTATTGATTGGAGGCTCCAGTGATCTCCACAGCCTTATGGGAGATACTCAATTAAAGTTACAAAATATATTATTGTAATATGTTCACATTGGTTGTCATCAAAAGAAATAATACAACAAGTTTATTGATTTAAAGATGCCTAAAGGTTTCATATGGGCTATGACAGACTGTTATTAACCTCAGGAATTGCCTGAGGTATATTAATATATTCATGCTTCCAGTATGCAGGTTTTCCAAAATGTAAAACAGGGATTTTTTTGTAGTAACAAAATTTTGTTTCATATTCAGACTTCTGCTGGTACCAAAAACTTATGGGATTCACATCCCACTAAAGGTCAATAAGTTAGATAAACATTTTTATGTATTAGATAGGGGTATTTTATGTCAAAACAAAAGATCAGATTGTTATAAAAATGTCACAATTATCATGTTACAATGTTGTAAATGGTTTTGATTTCTGATTTTCTGTGTAAAATATGTAACTATTAAGATTTTATATGTATTCAAATGTTAAAATATCCATGGATAGTAGAAAGTTTCCCTTAATATTCTAAGGTGTTTCATATTTAGCTAAGATAGTAACATTAAGTTTATTGCCTCTGATATACTGTATGGTTATCAATCTTTTCTTCTGGATGCTCAACAACTGAGGTTTAGAGACCAAAAATTAGAGACAGATGGATTGAGAGGATAGCCAATATTTTGGCCCCAGCCCTTCAAGGTCAATGAGGACCCAGGACATAAAAGAACCTCTGCTTGCATCTTCCACAGATATCAGTGAGTCCCTGGTCTTCTGATCAAGAAAATTATGAGACCACAGAGAACAGCGATCTTTGATGAACGCTGTGCCTAAGAAGAATCACAAGGAGAAAAAAATCTCCCAATCTTTCATGGAAAGCAACTTGGTCAATCAATGGTCATGACTAATCCTGATGGCTGACACTGACTACTGAGCCAAGAGGTGCTATGCATAGTTCCATGGCAATTCCTGAGGAGACCTAACTGACCTTGATAGATAATAAAAAACTGATTGTATTTAATGCAGGTCTCATTTTAACTTGGTCTTGAACCTCCTGTAGAAAAGTATAACTTCAAAAGTTATGATGCAGTGCCATAGTAAAATGTTAGCTATAAAAAAGACTCAAATCACTAACACCTTCTGACAATTGCTGGCTACACTGTAACTCATTATTGTTATAGATTGTTGGACAGTATAGGATTTAAATAGCAAGAGTTCTCCTAACACAGCTTCTCCAAGCTTCAACTGACCACCCATCCTATGCGACAACTAAAAAGAAGGGAGGAATAGGTTGGGAGCCATTGACACTGGAAATTGAACACATGCGCAGGGCTGCTGCATGACTGGGGCAAGATAAGATAGTGGCTGATGACACCTGGCTTCAACTACAATTAACTAAATAAAGACTGTAGCAGCAGGCATTTTACTCCAGTAGTGAAAGTGACATGCAACATAGAGATCTTTTCCTAAGATATTTCTCCTTGTTAAGGTAATTTGTTAGTTGCAAAGTCCTTGAACCATTCCCAAGGTCTGTTCAGTTTCCTGTGTTATTTGAAAAAAATAAACACATGTTGCCCAGAGGCATCCCCTGTCTTAGCCACCAGAGTCCTTGAACTCTGTAGAAAGTTTTGATTTTCCTTGAACCCTAAAATCATACCACTTATCTCATTTATTTAAGCTTTTGTTGTACACTTGTTTGGGAGATTGGCTACCTAGGCCATGTCACTGATATTGTGGAAAATTACATTTCCACATATTAAAGAGTCATATAGTTCATTTATAGAACAAACTCATTTACCCAGCAGTGGGTAGTGTTAGAGATAGTTAAATTCTTATCTGCATATTTTGTCTAATGATGTAACACTGTGGAAAGAAAGGTAATTGCCCAGTTGAATTGTGTTGAAACTGCTGCTTTAATCTACACATTTCTGTTCTGCAAAATTTAGGATAATATGCAAAAATCTAAACGAGTACAGAAAGGATTCAAAAATTGGAGACAAGATATGTGAAACAGAAATGAAAAGTACTTCTGTACTCTAGAAAGGAGGAAACTGAAGTGAACCATGTTCACAATCTATAAATAATACCTCCTGGGTAACATCATAATGAAAGAAGGGAATTATTCATAGTCTCAGAAGACACGAGGACAAAGAGCAATGACTGAAGCTAAAGTAGGCAAAATATAGGTTAGATATTAAGAACACAGTGTGAAAGATGGCCTAGTCCCATTATGCCAATGTGCATAAAATGCTTTCTGTCCTATAATACAACAAATATCTGAGAAATTAAACTGTTTCCCAGAAAGGGTAGATTATTCTCTAATTTTTTTTTCAAAAACTACTTTACCCTGAAAATTAATCAGTAAAGCAATACAATTTGCAACTGAAACAATAAATACACAAACAATTAACACAATAAATGGAAAAAATATAAAAGCACTTTTGAGGAATGTAAAGCAAAAATTGTATTTATGTCCAGAGCATAACAACTACTTCACAGATGAACTACTCTGCCAAAACTACAAGCATAAGATGCTCAAAGAAAATCACTGAATTCTGCCATATACTATTTTAAGGAGTTAAAATGTGACCAAATCTAATTCCTTTAGGAAGAGGATATCTTTCAGAAATAATTCAGAATAAAATTGAGCAGATGGAAAGAAATGAGAGCACTGAAGTCAAGGGAGCAGATTTGGAGCCAGAGATCCTAGGTTGGAATCCCTGCTGCAATACTTCTAGTGTCCTTGGGTTTCCCAGCACCCCAACACCTCTGTAAAATGAAGACAGAAGCAAGAGCATTGGTGTGACTATTGTGTTCCATAAGACAAAGTATGCAAAGTGCTTTACATAGTTGATGGTGGTGTTGAGCGTGTTGTCATCCTTGGAATACATGTGCTTGGAAATGGTGGTTGGAGAGAAAGGCATGATAAGCAATGAACACTGGTGATAATATGATCACCTACCAGAGCAAAACTCCCTGTGTTCTTTGATTCTTTCTATTTCCCCTTCCTTTAGCCATTCATTTGCATTCTGGAGGCAAATCTAATTGTTAAGTGGGAGCCATCTGTTTGGCAGAAAATCTCTCTAAATGTCACCATCCATCAGGATCCCCATCAAAATCTTTCCAGTGATTTTAGCAAAATAAAAATAAAATGTCACTTATGAGAATGTGCTTTTGTTAATAGCATTAAATTTTGAAAATATATAACTAAATATTCTGTTAGATCAGTATGTAGCTTACAAATTAGTGAATTAGCCGCCACTAGGAATATTGAATGATGTTTTGAAACAAGTGGTATAATAACAGATCTGTTTACAGCATATAGGATTTTTTTTCAAATACAGTAAGGATAACAACTTGCTGTCTCATAAAAATAGGAAGATTTCATAGAAAATATCTATCAAAAGAACAGATAACTAAAATGGATGCCTTAGACTGGGACTGAGTTTTCTCCTGCTCTCCGATGGCATCTCGGTTTGATTTTCATGTGGATTACCACTTGGTAGTCATGGTATCATGCTTCCCCCTTAGCAAAAAAGATCCCCATGATCAGGTGGACAAAAACCAAGTGCACTGAAAAATTCCTGAAACTCATTATTCCCCAAAATAAAAGTAGAATTTTATTTCATGTCTAAAAATTCTTGGTACAAGAACATTGAAATCATACATTTTTCCTTTAATTAAATATGCATTTAAAATGACAGCATTGCTCTGGGATTACGTCTAAAAAGAGTAATATGCATGTATCAAAGTAAAAAATAGACAAGAAAGAGTATAAAATAAATAAAATCTATTCTTGCACCTTTGACTATATTATAGGAATATGTTAAAAATACATGCAAGAAAAATTTATGAGAAAAAATAACTGAAATTGATTATAAAAATTACTACTTAAGATATATTTTCCTTTTTCTCTCTCACTGCTGTGTTTTCCAGATTACTCTCAAACTTTTGGTCTCAAGCAATCCTCCTGCTTCTGCTTCTCAACGAACTGAAGCCAGGCACATGCCACGGTTTATATGTTAGTTTATATTTGACAAAAGAGGCATTCCACATATTCTCAGATGCAAAATTCCCCTGCAAATCAGTAAAATAAGACAAGAAACACACTATGACAATGAGCACATGACACCACACATAATCCATGACAGGCAAGCCAAGTGCTATGCTAAGAAATTGCTCCGAGAATGCTCTGAATTAGAACCTCAAAGAAAGGAATGCATCCTTTGAAGTAATACAAATAAGAAGAAACAAGATAAATGAGGAAAATCATAGGCAGCTTTCACTAAAATGTGTTGCTACCTGACAGTTACTCAACATAAGGTTTCATTATATTTGTTTTTAGATCTAGTACAATATGTCAAAATAGTTCATAAAGTCAGACAACAGAAACTGTAGAAATCAAATACGTTGGAACGAGTTCAAGACGTTTTTGCATGCTGAACTCTTTCTGGATGTCCCTGAATTTCAGCGACGCCTTTTTTCTGACAATAGTCACTTCCTTCTGCAGCTCTTTGTCACCCTGTATGTCTCATTGACGCTCCTGGAAGGTCAAGAGGCTTCTCCTTCCTGTGAGTGGGGTGGGAACCAAGACAAGAGCAGCATTTACCTGATCAGAAACCCCGGAAAGGGCACCCGGGAGCTCCTGTCCAGGAGCAGTCTTTAGAGATAACTAGTGCTGGCTTTTAGTCCCTTTGCTTAGCAGCACTTTCTGTTTTATAAACGTGTTCAACTGCATGGAGGGGGAGGCGCAGTGGTGAAGGAGGAAGGCAGGGTTCCACCAGGTCCCTGTCAGGCTCCCGTGCAGTGAGCGGCCCTCCCAGCCCAGCCTCACCGCCGGTGAATCACTGATGCAGAAAGGCCGCTCGCTCAGTCTGCCAGAGCTGATGCCTGCAATTCTCAGCCTAGTGACAGTAAGCGGGGTCTGGGCTCCTATCTTATCTTACCACATCTTCAACACGGTCATATCTAACCCTCAAAGTTAAATGTCATGCTTTGGACTCTCTTGTGGATTTGGAACCTTATCTTACGAACTGTTTCTTTGAAAGATTATTTTTTTAAAGCATATGGTCATTTATTTAAATGACAGAAAACATGAAAGTGTCTGTTTCAGAAGGAAAAAAAAATGTCAGGATGATTTACTGGCTCAAACAACTCAAAGACAACTAACAGATTTGGGTTTAGGAGCAGCTTAACTCTGAGTGTTGAAGTGCTCTCACCAGCAACACGACGCTCCTTTCTATGGGTTGACTTCCTGTGTGTGGGTTTCTTTCCCATAGAGAACGTGACTAAGAAGAAGCTGCACTGTTGTGAAAAGTGCAAACAGCAGCAGTCACCTCTTTTGTACTCATTCCATTAATTCTCAGTGAGTTGCTATTTCAAGTGGTTGTGGCCGCACCAAATGTAAAGTCTTGGAGAGGTTGATTTGGCCTCAAAGCCACCTCTGGTCCAGAGGGTTTGGAGATGCTTCCTTGCTAAGCACTCACAGACGCAGAGAGGCGATTGCTGTAAGGAAGATCAGAATGTGCCAGCAAAATATGGAGAGCAGTGGATAGGGCTGGAAAGAAACTCTGCCAACTACTCATTTTTACTTCTCCTCTCCTGTGGCTTTCTGATCTCACATTGAAGATAACGCGTCTCAGTCACCAGGAGAAGTAATAAAACTCAGATCAAACCTCAAATTTATATTGAGCTATTGAGTCACAAAAACTTTCCATGACTTGTCACACGAGTAGCTCATCAAGGGTAGAAAAATCAAATAATCATGAAGAGAACTGTGGCAGTTGTTCTGACTATTTCCGGGAACTGTAGATAAAATAAACAACATTTAAGGATACTCTCCCTATTTGACTTTATTTTTTCATACCAGGGATCAGACTCACAACTGAGCCCACACTCGCCAGGCAGGTGTTTATGCCACTGAGCTAAATCTCCAGCCCCTACTCCCCCTATTTTAGATTCCTCAATTACTACTTTTTTTCATTGAACATTTAAATACACTTGTAAAAGAAAATAGCTTAACATTTTTATGAAATAAAATATTTTAAGTTCCAATGTGTTTCTTAAACTCTAAATATGTAATCTCATGACCTGATTTTATAAAATGTGCCTGTCTGAGTTCAAACCACATTACACTTCAAAAGTTGCTTCATTACATTTATCATCACAAAAAGTGCTCCCAAACTGGGAAGCAGGCAGAGTTACTGGGTATTTTGGTCAATCCAGTGCTTGGTTTCTTTCTTTCTTTCTTTCTTTCTTTCTTTCTTTCTTTCTTTCTTTCTTTCTTTCTTTCTTTCTCTTCTTTCTTTCTTTCTTTCTTTCTTTCTTTCTTTCTTTCTTTCTCTCTCTCTCTCTTTCTTTCTTCTCTCTTTCTTTCTTTCTTTCTCTTTCTTTCTTTCTTTCTTTCTTTCTTTCTTTCTTTCTTTCTCTTTCTCTCTCTCTTCTTTCTTTCTTTCTTTCTTTCTTTCTTTCTTTCTTTCTTTCTTTCTTTCTTTCTTTCTTTCTTTCTCCTAAGGTAAGAACAATTAAGATGGGATCTATACTCTGAAAATATTTTTTAATATGCATTATAGTATTGTTAAACAGGTCTTGTTTTAAACAGAAGTTCTTCCATTGCTAAAACTTTATTCCTACTGAAGAAGGAAATTTCTGTGCAATGGAAAATGTACAAAAATTCCAAAGACTCATGTATGTCACTGTTGATTTAAACCATGTTTATTTTCCTAGTCTTGCCAATACAGTCCTTCAAATACTCTTAAGTGCTTTACTTATTATTTACTTATTATATTATTCATTAACAGTTAAGTACAACTTTTGAGGCATGTTCTTTTTAGATTTATGTGAGAGTCACAATGAAATTACTTTTAAAAAAACTATAGTTAAAAATGGTTTCAGTTTTCATTTACCAGTGATTACTTAATTTTTTAAAAACAGATTTTCATTCTGATGAAGAATTCAAAATTGAAAAGTACTTTGTATGTATTAAAGTTACTGTTAATATTCTCCCCTCATAGTTTCAAAGTATTAAAAAAAAGGATGATATTATGTTAGATCTTTCCATTTTTCCTCTTAATATAACAAAGTATTGGGTTAAACTGTCAGTTAGGTTGGACACTTTTAGGACTCCCTCATGGAAGTATAATACTGAGAATTAAATGCTTTGAATGGCTTCAAGTTGCTCTAATAACTAGGCATTTAAAATAACATTCAAAATTTCCTCTGAAATATTTGAAGGCGATGCAGAGGGCACACAAACCTAGTCACATACCACCCTCCTACCTGTGCACTTCCGTGTGTATGGAAAAGCTGAGTTAAAGAGCAAATATAACACACCACCTGCAAGTGTAGATAAGAAAAATTTCATTTCAAAAAGGAAAACCCTCACATTTGAGGCTGTCTAAACAAAGACTATTGGGAGAATTCTAGAATTACATTTCATAGAAAGTTTACTAATCTTTTTGAAACATCCAGTTATTGACTCATCTGCCCCTGGTGAGAGAGTCTTTCCTTTCCCAAAGCTGCTCCTTACTGGGCTGCTACCCTGCGTCATTAAATAGCAGCCGCAGGGAACCAGGTCATGCACCAGTCACGCTGGCCCACTCTGAGCATTGTTTTATTTTCTCTCAGTACTTAACTGTTTACTTCTTATATATAGATATCTTTCCCATTCTTTTGCTGTATATTAGGTTGCCTTTATAAAATTTTTTTTGGACTTTGTTTTTTTTTTATTATGCAGTGTGCTTGGGAAAATTAAACAAATTAATCTTATGCTACATGATAGTTTCCCATGCATAATATGTGGAAGTTTGGACTGAAATCACTCCACACATAAATACAGAAAGTTTTCAGATAAATCATGAAGACATGGGTGAATAGGTCAACTATCTTCACTGTCATCCTTAGCTCAGATCTTTGAAGGATGCTAAAACGACTCTGTTGAACTGAATCAAGTAGAAACACTTAACACAATATGAAAAATATTTCAAGCCTTTAAAGTTAGAATACATGGAATGTATCTTGCTTCTTGATTTGTCACTATTATATCATTATGATAATTTTAATTTTAATTGGAATCTTGATTCCTTTAGTAGCATTTCAAATGCCCAAATAGAAGGACTAAATCTGAGACTACATGGGCTTCCACCTTAGAAATTTATATGGATTGTCTACTTTAAGAAATTTAATTCACTGAAATTAAATGTTTTTTCCATACTAAATGAAAGTAGAAACAAAAATGTGATTTATACATGAGATTTATAAGCTGAAGCTGGATTTTATTTCAGTTTTAGTCTTTTTCATTCACTTTTTCTTTACTATCTTTGTCTTTTCTCCTTCTATTCATCTGAATGGCACTATTCTAAGGCTGCTTATAATTTAACATAAAACAATTTTATGTAGAAAATATTCAATACATATTTTAAAATATATCTTACAGTCAAACGCTTTCTTATAACAAAAATACACAGGGTGTTAGGGCTCTTTCTTACCCTTTTCTGTGTATCATTTGACTTCAAACAGTTAAACCTGGATAATAGTAAGCTAATTTAATGTGCCCACTAGAAAAAGCTTTAAAGTATCTTCTTATCACTGCTGTTCATACAAATCAATGATAATTTATTAGTGCTTTTGTATATTCCACTATCCAAAATAAGTTTAGTATAAATATTTCCACTCATAAATTATTAAAAATGTTCTCTTTCAGCAGACTCCATGCAGATTTAATCCTGATGTATTCACCAGGTAGTCTCCAAAATATATGAAAATTTGAAGTTCTGCTTTTAGTAGTAATTTCATCATCTCATATCTCAAAATATTCACTTTTTATTTTGATTAGAGAAGGTGTTTGCTGTCTTCAAAGTTCCAAAACAAGTTTCCTGTATAGCATTATATTAAAGGGTAAGAATCACAAAAGACTGCATGTAGAAATCTATTGTTCTACTTTGCTGGAGACCACTACGAAGCAGCTCTGAGCAGGATTTAAAATTAACTAATTTGCTTTCTATGTTTATCTGTGAGTCTGTCCTAGGCCTAGGTCCCTTGCCTCGTGACAGGAGCTGATTCATAATAAGTGAACCTCTATAAATCACTGGTCTTGGCTGAGGCCTGTAGTGGCCTGCGATACTAGAGACACCTCAAAAGGTGTGACAAAGTCACAGATGTGGATACTTGGCTCAAACACCAGTTAAGTAGTTAGCGACTGTAGCTGAAATAATTACTCCTGCAGTCTCACTCCTACCATGTCATCATGAAGATAAGATGGTTCTCCTAAATTGACATGATTTACTACTTGGAGAAGTCTTTAAAGTGAATCCCAAGGTCCTTCTCATTGCCTGTGCTTTCCTCAGTTTCCCTGCTCTTTGTGTGGACCTAATAAATATGAGTGGTCCAGAGCAGTCTTTGTCTTAACCCTCAGAGTCTTGAACTCAGCTAAAGGGTTTCAATTATTCTGGAGCCCTAAACTCATACCACTTGTCTCATTTCTTTAAGCGTTTACTGTACACTCATTTGGGAGATTGGGGATCTAGGTCAGGAACCAGTACTACTTGTTACCACCACCTCTCACACTTCTTGTCACATAAAGCACCTGATATCTGAGTGTGTGCCTTGTAATGATTGAATAAATGAACAATAAATAAATGAGTAAATATATTTTAGTATAATCATTGCTATTATACTCTAAGGTTCATAAAAGCAATATATTTAGAGAAATAAAAGTTGCCCTAAATATATTTGTTTTATTTCACAAATTTTCCTGAAAGGTTCTGAATATAAATAAAAGAAAATATTAGGTAAAAGAGACATAAGAGGTAAAGGATTTAGTTGTCTCCCATGTTTTCCCATCTGTCCCACAAAGGTTTTAGCTGCCAAATATAGAATGGATTATATTGTATTAGAAATCCATGCTTATTAGCTTAGTAATAAAAAATATATAAACCCAGGGGCATTGCTGCATTTTTAGTTGAATTCTAAAAACTTACTTGTTACTTTACAACATGTATTCTCTTTAATTAGGTTGAGTGACCACAGTTATTGTAGGTAGATACAATGTTAAGTAACATGGCCTTGAACATTACATTTATTGGGCAATTTATATATGAACTTTAAAAACCTATCACAAAGCCATACAATAAAAATGCTGTACATTATATTACTTCATAATTATTTAAGAAATAGAGAAAAATGCAAATTGCATGTCCTGTCAATTGATGAGCTATCAAAAAAGAATAAAATATGTGTTGGAGGACAAATTTCAGATTACCCAAATACAAAAAATTTAAGCTGTACAGAGAGTCTGGGTTTAAATATGTGATGTTGTATCTACACAATGCAACTTGGCAACAATATATTGGTGCATAAGGTCACGGGCAGCAGTTCCTTGACATCTGACTTCTCACATTTATCATTCAGAAAAACTGCTGATTGTATTTTAGTTTTTCACCTGTACACACACGCACAAGTATTGATTGTCATCTAGAGCAGCATCTTTGAAAAGAGAGGTCACTGATTTTCCCCAAGGAAAGATTTCATGAAAATATTTCTTTTAAACTCTTACTTCTGGGTTTATTTTGCCATGACCGTCCTTTTGAGTTTGAATCTACAGTTCTATTTTTTTAATGGTTAGACTACTAGCTTTACTCTGATGTACTAATGTATTTCATAACTCCAAACTGTCTAATAGAAGGATACAATATTTTTAAATGAAATCACATTAATAATATAAATACTATAGATATGCTAGTTGTTCATATATGGAAAACTATTAACGAAATGTCATCAGTTTTGGTACTTCAACATACATCTGTAATAGAATTTAAAACTCAATATATTAATGAAGAGAAGAATAAATTGAATGAATCAGTAATAATGAACTTTCACAATCTTGGTTCCTGGATTTCAAAGATGAAACTTCCTCAGGCAGCTTTTAATCTTCATGTTAATTCAAGACACACAAGCAATGCTAAATAGCAACATGATTAATTTATAAGCATTAAATATTAAAAAATGTGTAATATGTTGTGCATATGTGAAAAATCAACAAAAGTCAAGCTGCTGTGTTGATGCACAGCTGTAGTCCCAACCCTCTGGGATCCTGAGGTGGGAGAATTGTAAAAGCCAGCAGTCTCAAAACTTAAGGATTCAGCAAGACCTTGTACATAAGTAAATAAATAAACAAATTAATTAAAGATGAGAATGTAGCTTAGCATGAAGGATCTGGGTTCAATCCCCACTATCACAAAACAAAAGAAACAAAACACAGACTGTTCTTGGGCAATTAGAGTTAGGATTCTGCCCTAAAGATTTGTAACTGAGGAAGAAATCAAGTATTGTCTGGGGAAAAAAAGGTCAGTTTGGTTGAGAGGAGAAAAAAGAAATGCCCTGTCAGTGGAGTAGAACAGTACAAAAGAAGGCTGTTACAGGGTTCAAAATGGTCCCCAACATCATTTATCTAGAGTTGAGAGTATCAAGTTTTGGTGGGTTGGGTAGGAGCATAGTTTCCCACCACACTGTATGGAATATGAATTCCAGTCTTAAAAATGGAAATAAGGCTGTTGAATAGTCTAGGTGTGAGAGCCCAACTCAGACTTAGAGAGGAGTAATGGTAGGTAAGGGACTGAAAGAAAAAATATTAAAACTGCCCACAGTGGATGGCCTGTCACTTAATGGATTTGTGAGTACAAGAGAGAATGAGAAATTAAAGAAAAATGTCCCTTTTATATCTACAAAAGATACGAGATATGAGAAACAATAACTTTCATATTGTTTATAAGGAACAAAGGTAATAGCAAATGCTGGCATTGATACATATTACTTTAATAAGACCTCTTGTAGCCACGAGGTAGCATTATTAAAGTTAATATATTTATGTTATCTTTAAGATAATGACCTGTTATAGTATTTCTCTGGCATACAGCACTAGTTGTAGTCACTTTTCTCATTTTTAAGACACGATATTCTCATTTTTGAGACACAGTTTAAAGCAGGGGAGGTTCCTCTCAGTCAGAGTTTGGAGGTTTCAGTCCTGCATCCTAGCAGGTCACTACCCCAGCAAGCCACCTCTTCTGACAAGAACCTAGGTCCTACCATCCAGAGTTAACTACAGTACAGCACAACTCAACTGCCCTTCAAAGCCCTGCTTTTGAGGGGAGGGCAGTGGGAGGGACCCAGATGTAAACTGTAACATTACATTTTAACAGTATAAATACTGCTAATAATTATAGTATAACCATGTATTATTGAACACTGATGTGTCCATTGCTGGAGAAGTACTTCTTTGGTACTAAAAATAGTTCATCTATTACTATCCCTCCCTCATTTTACAGATGTAGATTAAACTAAAAACTTTCATAGCTGACTAAGAAATAATGATGAATTTAGTTCCATGAAGATAATTCATATATCTAGTTCAGTGTTCACTATGTAATAAGCATGAGATGAACACAGGTTGAGAAGGAATAAGGAAACTATGATGGTAGCAGTGGTGATAATAGCAGGAATGTACTGTGTATGTGTTAAGTGTCTGTTTTACCCTTCAGCTACACCTCATTTATCATTACAAAAAGGATGAGCTGCGAGATAGAAAACAAAACACTGTTGGTCAGGGTGAACTCGCTCATCACAAAGGCGGTGCAGCCCCTGTGCGTCACAGATAGGTGGACACGCGGAGGAGCTCTGCATACAGAGCAAGGTCTCTTTTCCACATTTCCTTGCAGAAAATGGGCCAACCCAGCTACCCAAGAGTGGCGCATGGGTGATTTACTGCCACAAAACAAAACAGAGATGCTTTTAAATATCACTCAGGAAGGTGAAGGAGACAAGAAGGTTTTGGTTCTAGAAGGTACTCAGTTTTGTCTTGTTTCCAATTTTTATTTTTTGTTAGCGTGTGCTCACGGTGTTCAGCATTTACCTCCTTCCTTCTGCTTGGTTTCCTTCCCATTTGCAAAAGACCTTTCTCCCTATTTTCTACTATCTATCTTTTATTTTGGTCTTTATTTATAATTTGGGCTCCTCATATGAGAGAAATTATGGTTATTTCAGCTGTGTGTCTGATTTTCTTAAGTTAGCATGAGTATCGAAGACTCAGTTTTCCAAGAATTTTTGACTATTTCAATGAAAACAGACCATTTATACAGCACAAAATAAAATCAGTTTTATGTATTGATGTGATCTTTGCTAGAATTGATTAGCATTCAGAGCAAAACATTTGTCCTGGTCATCAAGCAAAAACTAAAACCAATTATGTAAAACTATCCAATTAAAAATGTTGAAAAAATGAATAACTACTGAAATCTCCAATATTTCTGTAGAGATTAAAGCATATTTTATATTTTGAAATACTGATTTTGAAAAACTGAATTTAAAAAGATATTTTAAATTTTTTTTCAAAATGTAAAATGTTCACTGAAAAAAAATCATTTTTTCAATATCTGCTATGGTAGTTTGTTGACTATTAAATTTATCTTTTACAGTGGCCCTACTTTACTTTTCAACTTTGTGACTCACTCATAATACTAAAATATTTATTATAATTTAGATAGGAGGCAGAGTACAAAATGAATAAAGCAAACAGAAAAGACAATCTGGAAAGAAAACTATAGAAAGGTGAGACATATTGTAACACTGGAAATATATAATATGACATAGAAAATGAATTATTTGAAAATATAAAAAATAATACTTATAAGGTGAGAGCTTCAACTGTACGCTTGTAATCTCAGAACATGGAAGGCTGAGGCAGGAGGCTTGCTAGAGTTCCAGGCCAGCCTGAGCTACAGAGTGAGACACTGTCTCAGAACAAACAAAAAAGAAAAACCAAAGCAACATTGTGGTTTCGATATAGGGGAACCAAAGTTTTGACTTACTGTATGCCTGGTATGAATTTGTGTACTCTAAAATCCAGGAATGAATTTTAGGAACAACATAAGTTAAGAGCAGAATATATTTATTGAGAGAAAGAAAGCTTCTATCTGAGACAAAGACAGAAGGGGTCCCGAGTGGGTAGCCAAAGATTCTGCATTTTCTAGGGGTTTTTATAGAGTAAAATCATGAGGTGAGGTGAGGGGAAAACTGGGAACTCACGAGGAAGATGGGCATGAGGTGGGACAGAGCTATGGTCAACCAATCAGTTAATTGTTCAGGTAAAGTTGACCAAATTAGGAATGAATGAGGAAGTGTGTCACATAGCAAGTGGTCATGCTTAAAGAGCAGTGACTCTTCCCATAGGGGGCTGGGATGGTGACTCCTGGATTCTCAAGGAGATCCATACCTAATCCCTAAAGATTATACTTAAGGGTGGGGTTGCATTTGTTTTGCCTTCTGTTTTGAGACCCACAGCAAGAGGTGTGTGCCCTCTCCAAGGTCACAAGGCATTTGGTCCTCTGTGCCGGCTTCCTTGATGGTCTAGCTCTGTCTCACTACCTATAATATTTCTAACTAGCTCAGCTGCCTGTAACAGTGAATGTAACACTTGAGTCATGATTGAGAAATAGGATACATATTTAAGTTAAATATATGTTGGAGTAAAAGACACATAACCATGAATTTCCTTCAAAATACTACCACTTACTTAGAGTATTTTTCTTACCACTTTCTGAAGCAATTCCAGAGGTTCTTTTCTGTGAGTATCTTTCATTGTGCTGCTGGGCTACTACTTCCATGCCTAAATGGGTTCAAGCCCTTTACCATTCATGGTCACTTTGCATTAGGCAAGATTCCCAAATAGCATAGTGCCAGATCTGGTGAGTAAAGTGGAGGAGAACACACCCTGATATTCTTATGACCCTGTTATTGGGGACCTGGCCTAGATCCCCATTATCCCTAATGAGTGTACGACGAAGGCTTAAATAAATGAGATAAGTGGTATGATTTTAGGGCTCCAGGAAGATCAAAACCCTTCTGCCGAGTTCAAGATCCTGACTCTTACAAGATTCTTAACAAACCTCCCTTTCCACTGGATGCCACTTGGAATCAGCACCCACTGATCTTTGATCACTCAGGAAAGAAGACTTCCAGAACTGTTTTAGAAAATTGCAAAAATGTTGAAGAAACAGGGAGCATTTTGAGGGGCATTACAAGCCATGTGTCTTTTATTATAAGTTTTAAAAACTTAAGCACTATATATGTTGATCATATATTACACACACATATACATAGTTTTTTAAAAGTATAACAAATAATATAAATCTGAGAAAAAATGGAATTAAAGATTGAAACCATCATTGTGATATAGTACTAGATCTCACTTTTATATGTGATCACTTATATCAAAGTAAATTTTGTAACTTTCTTTACAATCTGATTACACCAATGAATGGTTATTTTGAATAGAATGCTGGAGATTGAGAGGCATGTCAGGAATTTGCATCTGACTAGAAAAAATAGAAAGCTATCCTTTATAGGTTGTGGAGAATATGCTTTTGCTTTTTGTGTAAAATCATTTCTGAAACGCTGCAGAGAGAGTGGAGTGACTTCTCCAAAATCACCAGGCTAATCAAGCACAATTGAACTTCCTGTCCTCCCATGTACAAGCGGGAGCCAACTGTAGGAAATGTTCCCACTTAACGAAGCTTTGGTTTCCAATCGATCTGGGAATAAGAACACAGACTCCTTTGTTTGGTTTTCTATGTCCTTAAATAGTCTAGTGGGAGGAAACCATCTAAGTGTATTCTGTGAATGTGGAATTAACAAGGCAAACCAAAAGATACTTAGGTCTGCATCATAAAGTGTGACTACTTACTAAATTGTCTAGAGAAAGGTCTAACCTGCTTTTCTGACCATTTAATAACCTTTTTTTAAAATTTCCCAATTGGAAAATATTGGCTAACTTTGTCAACGTATCTAATGCTAATTAAATAGAAAGTGATAGCTTACTTCAGTTTTAAAAAAATGAGTGTTTTGGCAGAAAATATTCTTTTTTTTTGGGTGTGGGAGATTGAACTCAGGACCTCACACTTGCCAGGCAGGCACTTATGTCACTGAGCTAAATCCCTAGCTAGAAAGTATTCTTATGTATAATGAAAATTTAGAGTCCCATGTGACAGACATTTCAATGTAAAAAAAAAATGTGTTTGGGTATCTATGTCAACTTTGTTTGTACAAAGCCCTGTTTTTCTATTTAAAAATGAAGTGATTAAGAAAAATTATACTACTTTAGAGGCATAAGAATTTGATTTCTGAAAAAAAATACTTCTAAAGCAGATTTTTAAAATAAATGTTACTTTTCAAAATGTATCAAAATGTATTTTTATAGAAATAGGAATAGTTATTAGAACTTTACTGAGATTTTTAGCATTTATGCTTTTGTGTAATTTTATTACTTTGTGAATGTTTTTGTTCTAAAATGATTTACCTATGTTGGTTGATCAGAAATTGACTATCAATTAGTACTTAGACTCATAATTTAATTGGCATTATAATCAGATTGCTTGCCTATTAAGTGACAAAATGCCATAAAAGTTTTGTACTTGAATTAGTATTGGATACATAGCAAACAGCATTTTCATCCACACCTGCTTATGAAGTCAACAGGAAGAACTAATAGGTATTAAGTTCTATATCCTAAATGTAGCTGGATTGTAGTATTAAGGTTACTATGCTAGAAAGTCATGTCTTAAAAAATTAAGAAATGAAACCAAATTTAATATGTTTTTTTCTTTTATGTTTTTTTCAATAGTAAAAGAAAACAGCCTTTGACTCATTCTGTAAATTGGATCATGTGGTTTATATTGTGATGTAAATATAGCAATTTCTATTATAAAATTTGGTTAAAAAATCTCCTGAACTATCTATGATTTTGTGAGTTAATATGTTTCTGTTTGAATTTCTCAGGTACTTGTGTCTAGAGAATTGACTTTGGTCTCTGGGAATTTACTTCTCTTAATTGGCCTTGAGATTAATAAGGTAAATTAATGAGGCTAACCAAACTTCACAAGGTAGCATACAAACATAATTTTTTCCCCATCCTGTGACTTCAAATGTGAATCAAGCTATTTGGAAGGAGAGTAAAATATTCATATATTTTTCTTCCACTTAAGTGTGGAGAATTGTTTCTATCCCACCATACAGTCATTATGTGCATTTCATTCCATTTTATTTTATTTTATTTTATTTTATTTTATTTTTTGGTACAAGATTTCACTGTGAAGTTCAGGCTGGCCTTCAACTCACATTGTAGCCCAGGCTGGCTTTGAACTCACAGAAGTTCCTTTCCCTCAACCTCCCAAGTGCTGGGATTACAGGCATGCACTTCTATGCCCAGCCTTCTCACTCTAATTTAGACAGTGCTGGTTAAACACATTTGTTTTGCTTTTATATCTTTTCTATTCACAATATGTAACTCAGCATCCTCATATTTGTATCAACAGATTCATGAGGTTTAAATTTTGGGTGGTTACTTTCTATCACATCAAATAAGGCATTTGCCTATATTAATTAACCATATCTTAATATTCAATTTGCTAGAAAACTTATTTCATGTATTGTTTTGATGTTGGCATTTTGCAATTTTCATTTTTACATGGTAGCAGTTTCTAACTTTATGCATGGATTTTGTATTGCATCTCACTCTTAAAATTGTACCAATCTCTTTTTATGTTACTGCTACAGAAAAAAATTACTATTTACAAAACTCAGAACACAATTTATCTCAAAGATTATAATAATTTTAGCAAACAGAAAAAAATTTTATAGTTTTGTGAGGCTAAATGTAACTTATTTTTTGCATTATGATATGATATGATATGATAAATACAGACTGGAATTTTGTTCTGTTTTGGTTTTTTAGTGACTTTGGGAAAATAAAATCTATTTTACAAAGGAGTAACCTCCATCTCTTTCCCCTCATCTCCCTGATCATTAAGGAATCATTATGGGCTGCTACTGGGTTTAATTTTGGTGGAATGCTAATTGGAAATAAGATCGCCTTAATGTCTTGGGATGAATAGAAAGGACTCATAAAGACAGGGCTGCAATAGTGACTACATTGGAATCATCTTCTGGAACTAGATCTAGGAAATTTAGCCATATGGCCTTCGAAAATTAGAAGAATTTTATAAGACTTTTAAGTTGGCTGGAAGTTGTAAAAATTGGGGGAAGAGAAACAGCGAGAGTCTTAGCATAAGTCTAAAGAGATTTACACAAAAATAGATAGATAGGCAGAGAGAGCTGCGTCAGTATGTGTTGATCCAGGCTGCGATCCTAGCTTCATTGGGTCCAGACTGTGTAATCAAAACCAAATCACAGGGACTTCTGAGCCTCTAGTACTGTACTTCCTGTGTGAAATGTGGCCATAGTAATGCATAGTATTACATAGTTACCATCAGGTTTATTGAGTAATAAATTGACAGATAACATTTGTATATATTTAAAGTATACAATGCATTTCGATCTGGTTCTTCACTGATTATCATAATTGAGAAAGTTAATATATACAGCACTTATATTAGTTATTTTTTTCTTCTGTGTGATGGGAACATTTAAGATATACTCTTGACATTATGCCAGGTATATAATAAACCTTACTTATAATCATTATAACTGTGAACTTCACCACTGAAACTTTTTCTCCCTCTGTAACTGAAACTTTAAATTGGGAGGTATTGGTCAAGGGATACAAAATGTCATTTATGCATAGAATGCTAACAAGAATGATGTGAGATTGTCTACATAAGGTTACCACTTGAGAGTAGAGTACATAGAATGAGTTAGCTCAAGTTACTTATATTTATTAATAGATCTGGCACTGGCTATTGTGGAAAATTCTCTGTATCCTGAGTTGCATAACTGAGTACTATTCATCAAACAGTCTTTTCATTCTTCTATACCTAAAATTCAATAATTTACAAAGCACAGATACTTAGCCTTTGAAGTCCTAGAGGCAGGGAAGTCCCAGATCACTGTGCCACTTAAGGGTCCTTTCATCCAGTGAAGGGATTCTGGGTACTCTCACACAAGCAGGTGGGTAAACAAGAAGGTAATGCTGTGTGACCCCTCTTTTGTACAGACCTTAATCCCACTTAGGAAGGAGGAACCATCATGGCCTAATGAACTCTTAATAATTCCATTTCTGAATGGAATTTTGGAAAGGATCTATTCAAATCATAGAAGTCATTTGTTGGCCAGCATGATACTAGAATCTTCATCTCATTTAGCATTTTTTTCTCAAGATAAGTTTCTCTTCTCACTAATGTTTTGTAGATTACCCCTTTATTGATAAGCTCAGGTTACCTTGAATTTAAGAGAGTTGATTCAAATATATATTTGCTCATTACTTGCATTTGGAGGGTCTAGCTCATTGAGTAGAACCTCTGTTTTAATGTATTGCAGCACTGCTTCAACAAATTTACTATAGTTAGTATTTTTACTTTTCTCATTTCATTCTTCAGTGAGAGTTTATGTGGTTCCAAAATGGAATGATGATACTTCTATTCTTCTTCAAAGTTTCTTTCCCCCTTTTTAGAAATCTGATTGCCTTCTCAGAAGACTGTCAGCCTTAGGGTAACAGTAGCATACAAATTTACTCAGGGGGCCAATAATATTAGGGAGGGAAAACAGTGACATGCAAAGTGTTCCCATGAAGGCACAAATAGAAAGACTTTACTGCAAAATGATGAATGACTGTGGTTGAGAGGGAGTGGTTTGGATTTTTCATTTTTGTAGTTTCCTATTTTGTTTAGGAAAAAATACAAAATATGCACCCTTAATTCATGGAATACATTTGATCCACTCTGACCCTTTGCTCTCCTGTGCTTAGTTTTGGGTTCTGTGCCATTCAGATCTTACTGCATTACTACATGAGATACTGGAAGAACAAAGGTCAAGTAGAGAGAAAAATTCTCCAGATAATGGAAGTTCCTAGCGCTAGGAAAAGGAAAGCCTTTAGAGATACTGGGAAGACAATCAAGAAATGATCAATGGATTTTACACATTGAGAAGTGAAATTTTTTTCTGTTAAAAAACAAAAAAAACCCAAAAGGCAGCAAGACAAGGAGCAGAAGTTGCCTCAGAGGAAAAGAAAAGGCAAAAGGAGCTTGTATGTTATCAAAAGATAGGAATAAGTATGGGAGAGGCCACAGGTTTGGTTTCCCATCACCCACACAGGGCTGGGGGAGGAGAGGGCCCTGCTGTGCAGCGAAAGCAGCCGCCAGTCCAGAGGGAGAGCGGAGACCAGAGCTGGCTGACCGCTTACTAGAGATTTGCTGTGGTGCAGGGGAGATTTATGACACGGACACACAGACAGGTCTTGTTAGGGTTCAGACCTGGAGTGGGTATTGCAGCCCAACCCCAAGAAGTCTAAGGTGCAGATAACCATGCAAACTAAGCCAGGAGTGCAAGTAGCACTCTTGATCACACTGTTAACATAGCCTCTTACAGAAGCGAAGGTGTTTTATCCATGGACCCCAGGATTCGTGGAAGTGAGTGAGGTAAACCACAGGCAACTTCTCGCAGCTTTACACAAAGAATAACAGCAAAATAGCCCTCAATAAGTTGCAGGTATTTGGAACTGAGAGTGACAAAGGTATCTTTATTTGGCAGGAATGGATAGTTACACAAATGAAACACAAACACATTTGGGAAGAAGTCCAGGAAAGGAGTCATGGGGATTCTAAATCTCTGACTGTACTTAGAGTTTCCCCTTATTGTTTTTATCCACCTTCTTCATTTGCATTTCTCCTCCTATGTCATTATCATGTTCTGTGTGTATTGGGTCTTTTTCTGAAGAGCCCACATTTTTCTTTCCCTCAATCCCAGAGGTCTTGGGTCAGGGCATGTTGAGAAGCATTACTCCTTTGAAGGCTTGAGTTCCATGCTTCCTCTCCCACTGAAAGATCTAACACTGTTAGTATTTTAACAACTGCTTTTGAACTACTGTGTGAGGGACTGGATACAATCCATTTGCTGTTTTCCAAAGAGCTATGGCTCTAAACATATCCCAAAGGAAACGATGTCACATGAGGGATAGCAGAAAGTCCTAAGGGCACAGGAATAGGTGCTGGGATTATGACACCAAGTACCTTGGAGTCAGTGAATGGTGCAGAAACAGCAGCAATCCTGTTTTGAAACTCTGGATCATTGTTTTTATGTTTGTTTACTTTTCTCACTTTAAAAAAAGAAAAAAAGAAACTGCAACAATGCATCCAAGCAGCTGATGCTGATTGGTAGCCTGCAAGGTAAGCTGAAAAATACCCAAAACACATTCTCACAGTGAGGTCACACACGTTGCTGGCTGTGGTCTACATTTCTGTCTAGGTGAAACTTCTTTGGGGAAAGAGGATACAGAAGGAGGCCCAGCCTGCAAATATTTTTCACAATACATGTCAAATGAGTAGTATGAAGCTGAACTATTGCCTAAGACAGCAAGGACACTGTGACAGTTACCTTTGATTTTCAATTTCATTGGCTTGAAAGATGCATTGGGGATGAGTAAAGGATGCTTTACTCATCTGGGTGTTTTCCCAAGGTTGTGGGGATGTATCTCTCAGGAAGTGTACTTGGTCCTGGCCCTTTCCTCTCTGTCTTTCCAACCTGTTCCGCTTTTTAGCTGCCACTAGTTGAGCAACTCTCTTCTATCTTACCCTTGTATTTCTGTCCCAGTAACCATGGACTATACTTCTGAAACTGAACCAAAACAATTCTTTTCTCCTCTAAGTTGCATATGTCAGGTATTTGGACCTAGCAACAAGAAGATGCTAATCCAGGTACCCTAAGAGGTCACCCTTTCATAGCACAGTATATCATGTGGGGGGTCTAAGGGTGCAGAATCTAGCAACAGAAGAGAGTTGATGCTGGCAATAACCACAAGCTTTGTTGACCATAACAACTAAAATAAGGGAAAAAATAAGGGATGAGTCAGTGAGAGAGGAATCGATAGAGAGAACCAATTTGTTTTTCATTGAAACATGACACAATTTAGTGAATCTAGAAAAGATAGTAAGTGCCTTGTAAAAATGTGTACTTGTAAAGTTTAGCTCTCAGTGAACAAAACAGTAATATCAGTCACCTTATAAAAGTTAGAGTTAATTATAATTTAGCTGTGATGCTGCTTCTCAATTATTTGAATAAAATGAGTTTTGTTTAAGTACATGATTGCAGTCCCCAAATTCAGAACTTCGGTTTCTTCTCCTTTTTTTTAAAGTCATTTAATTAATTGTTGGCAGCAAAGAATGGCAGCTGGGTACCTTGTTCATTTTATCAGCATAATTTTTATGCATATTTTTTACATGTATTATTTTTACATAACATGCTACCATACCACATGGGGAAACAGTTCTAAGTAAAATGAACATCTTTATATCTAACAGCTACATGGAAGCTATTTTTTCTCTTAATTACCTTAAAATTGGTTTCTACCTTTTATTTCTTAACAATTTTGGACTTCTCGGTGGATATAGAAGACTCCATAGCTAATTTGAGATATAGAAGAGAATCTTATGTGATTTAAAACTTAATTTTCCTTCTCAAATATTTGTAGCTCCCCCCAAAATACTATGCTATGTTTGGAAGAAGATAGAGACTTCTTCTATGTGACTATTTGAAATTTTTACTTTAATTTTGATGGATAATATCAAAAATAATGTACTTTCCTTTCTTCCTTCTTTTTTTCCTTTTGTAAAATGGGCAATCATCTAAGAAATGAAGGAGGACCATTTTTCCTTCTCTTGTTACACATAATATTGCTACTACAGACTGAAGGAATGTGGGTCCTGTGGCCCTGCTCCCTAACATGCTGCCCCGGCATGACAGTTCAAACTGTCCTCTGTGTAAGAGTGCCTGAAAAGATTATCAGACAGGTACAGAGGGCACTTTGACTTCTACTTAACCACACAAAGATCAGCTGTCTTATTTTCCTTTCTCATACTTAGTAAAAAAATCTCTTTTATGTTTTTTCTGTTCATGCTATCAGTTCTGCATCATTTTGAGTCATTATTTGATTAGTACCATCATCAACAAGCAAGAATTTTTAAATTTTACAAACAAGTCAAAACAATTGAAAATCATGAAACTGCAATAGACAACATTGAAATATAGACTATTAGTAAATACTTTGAAAAACTGTACTCTAATAAATTCCAGAATTCAGATGAAATTAACGGATATATTTATATAGAGAGAGCCAAAAGTATATCAACAGCATGTATAAACAACAAATAGTCAAATAAGCAGGAGTGAAATTGAAGCAGTAAACAAACAAACAAACAAACAAGCAAAGCTACCAACTAAGAAAAGTCCAGTGCCTGACGAATTCATGGCTGAACTCTTCAAGTACTTCAGGGAAAATCTACTAGAGTATCAATAATCAAAAACCTTTTAATGAAATTGATAGAGAAAATATTCCCAAAGTCATTCCTATAAACTAGGTTTATCTGGACTATAAAACCCAACAAACCCTAACCATAGAAGAAAAAGTTACAGCCTGATTTCCTTAATGTACATAGACATAAGAGCCACAGAAAGATACAGGCAAACAGAATGCAACAAATCATTAAAATATCATGACAAGCAGACATTATGCCAAGAATGCAAGGATGGTTGAACATAATACATGTAATTCATCACACAAACAGAAGCAAGCATGAAAATTACATGATCATCTCAATAGATGCAAAAAATACTAATTTGATGAAATCCAATATCCATTCATAAAAGAATCCCGAAGAAAATATGAATACAACGTCTTTATCTTATAAAAATCTGTGTATAACAAACTAATGGCAACATTATATAAGTGAAGAGAAACTGAAAGCTTTCCCTCTAAAATTAGAAACAAGATAAAGATATCCACTATTACCACTGCTATTCAATATATTTTGAAATGTTAGTTAGAGCAATTAATTAAGTGAAAGCAATAAAAGGCATGTGGATAGGAAAGGAAGAATTTAAATTGTCATTGTCTGCAGATGATATAATCTTCTATATTGGAGACCTCAAAAACTCCACCAAAAGATTCCTAGAACTAATAACCAAATTCAGTTGTGTAGCAGAAAACAAAATCATTGCATATGAATCAGTAACATTCCTCAACACCAGTAATGAACTTATCAAGAAGGAAATTAGAAAAATAATACCATTCATAATAGCTTCTAGAGAAGTTATTCAAGCACTATCCAATCCAAGGAAGTGAAAGTTCTTTTACAAAAAAAAAAAAGTACCCTGAAATAGGAGAACAGAGAGAAAAATCAGAAAATGGAAAATACTTCCTTTTCCTGAATAGATGTAACCAAAATTGGCAAAATGTCCAGACATACATCCAAATATATATGAGATTTTAACACAATTCCAATAAAAATACCAATAGCATCCCTCATAGAGCTAGAGAAAACAATCCTCAAATTCATGTCTAACCAAGACAGACCCAGAATAGCAAAAGCAATTCTGGGAAACAAGAAAGAGGCATGAGGCATCATAATCCCAGATTTCAAGTTAGGTGACAAAGCCTTAATCATAAGATCTGCAAGACACTGGCACAAAATAGTACAAGTTGATCAGTACAGCAGAAAAGTTGATGTAGAAACATGCCAGGTATGTTCAGTCACCTGATCATTGACAAAAGGGCAAGTAACATGCATTGGAGGAAAGTCTTTCCCTTTAACAACTGGTAAAATTACTTATACACATGCAGAAGATTAAATCTAGTGCCATATTTCTCACCATGCACTAAAATTAAATCTAGATGAAACACAAAGATGCAAATATTTAAAAATCTGCTAGAAGATAATATAGATAAAACTCTTGAAGGCATAGGCAAAGGCTTTCTGAATAGAACTCCAGGTCACATGAAAGTACCCAAGAATCAATAAATGTGATTCTATCAAATTGATGTTTCTGTACAGCAAAGGTAATAGCTAATAGAGTGAATAGATAACCTACAGAATGGGAAAAAATTGCCAGACAGAGCACTAGTATTTACAGCATATAGAGATCTTACAGATTAGGATACCCTCCAAAAGATCAAAAAGTAGATAACTAAAGTGAATAGACAGTTCTCCAAAGAAAGTACAATGGTCTATAAATGCATGAAAATATGTTCACCATCTTTAACCATTAAAGAAATACAAATTAAAATAACACAGATATTCCATCTTACTGCAGAAAGAATGATTATCACTATGAAAGGAAATAATAGCAAATGGCAGAGAGGCTAGAGGGGAAAAGGAACCCTGCTAATGTAATTGTAAACTAGTACAGTCAATATGGAGACTTCTTTTTTTTTTTAATTTTATTTAAAGAGAAAAAAAAAACAGAAAAAGGGGTAGAAACAATACAGTATCTCAGAGAAAAAAAGCAGTAAGAAATCACTAGTTGATAAATTACATACTGACTTCTTAGACCTAGTTGCTAAAGTTACAAAATTAAAGCATACAAAGTGGACATTCAAACAGTGAGACTGCAAAGAAGTTCAATGATCCATTAACAACTTAGCAACATGATTATCAATCCTACACACTCAAACATACATGTAGCCATATCCTCTAGAGCACTTTCTTTTCTTCTTTTTACTTTTTAAATTCATTATCTGCTTAGTTGTATACTGTTTCAGGTTGCTCAGTACCTTACTGACTTGTTTTGTTGTTGTTACATACTTTTAATCACCTTATATAATTCTGTTGCCTTGTTTTTGAGTTTCTCCTCATCCATGATCCATGGATCAGCTTTGGTGGAGCTGGGAGATTTTTAGAGGTATTTTGTTACTTTCTTATCTACTTTTTTTTTTTTTTGAAGGTAGCAAAATACAGCAGAACAAGACAGAACAAACCCATGTGGCCGCACTGCAATAAAACTACCACAGAACCTCAGAGCAGGTTACCAGGGCACAAGCAATGGGCTCAATAGTACAGCCCATTTTGTTCACATTAGCTGTTCTTTCAATCAAGTAGAGGAAAGTGGAAGGAAATATCGAACTTCTAAAAAGAGAATATTGAATAAAGCAGTGCATTAATCAAAACTGAGCAAAACAGTGATAAAAATATTTGCCTTCAAAGAGATGGTAGAAGGAAATCCCCCTTACTTGTCAAGCTGTATATATTCATCCTCCAAAAACATACTCCGACCTCTGGTGTCTACTGGCTAATGGGGGGGATAGATCAATGTCTGATTCTTAGCCCTCTAGGCCCCAGCTGCTTACCAGGGCTGCCCGTAGGCCCCCTGTTTTCCCAGTGCCCAAAGTTTCAACATGATGCCAAGCTTAGGAGTCGCTGATAGTTCTCGCCCTGGTGTGCCAGTGGTTTGCCAGGCCACCAGCTGCTCACCAGGGCGGCGAGTAGGCCGCCCGTTCTCCAGCGCCCAAAGTTCCAACATGATGCAGAGTTCAAGAGTCGCTGATAGTTCCGGCCCTGGTGCGCCGGCCAATATGGAGACTTCTTAAAATCTAAAACAGTACTTATCACAATTTGACACAACTGTTTTCCATCTAGAGGTCTTACCAAAATAGTTAAAGATAACACATTACAGTGATCTGTGCATGCTCATGTTCTCACATACAACACAACTCATAACAGCTAAATCTTATATAAGTAACCTATATGTGCGTCGATAGATGAGTGGATAAAATATGTGATATTTATATGCAATTAAGTACTACTGTGGCACAAAGAAGGGTAAACTTGAGTCATTTGAATGCATCTTGAGACTATAATGTTAGGTGAAATAAATTAGGCTGACATCCTGAAATATTACATGCTTTCTCTTATAATAGAAGCCAAAATATCATAGCATTCAATAAAACATTAAATAATAAGAAATAGGAAAATTGATCTTTTGCAAAAAGGAAGGTGACCAGGACACAAAAGGAGGAGGGAAAGAGTAGAGGGTAAGTGGTTGAAAACAGAATTAAGATATGTTTATATATATACCAACACTGCACAGGGTATAATCAGTATGTAGTACAAACATATAAAAAATTAAAATGTAATAAAAAATCAAATTTATAAACACTCATGTCATGTCAGACATATTTATAGACCACAATGGTGTAAAACTAGACATCACTATCAAGAGTAACATTAAAATGTTTCCAAATCATTGAAACCACACCAACTGCTTCAGAGCAACTGGAGGGAAGTAAGGAAGAAGAAATCCCTTGGGGCAAATAAAGATGGAATTACACTGCACAAATCCCATGGGATAAAACAAAACCAGTTTTAATTGGGAAGATATAATAATAAATACATAGATAAAAAGGAAGGGAATTATGAAATAAGCAACTTAATTATCAACAAACAAGTAAAACATGAATGCATTTCATGTAAAACTGGTGTAAAGAAAGAATGAAGATCAGAGCAGAGGAAAACAAAACAGAAATTAGAAATCACAATACGAAAGACCAAGGAAACAGAGTTAGTTTCTTGAAATGATAATAAAATAAATAAATAAATCTTTAGCTAGACTAACTAAGCAAAAAGAGAGAAGATCTAATAACTAAAATCAGAAAACAAGAGGCAGAAAACCTGATACCACATGAATACAAAGGCTCACAAGGGAATATTGTGACTAATTATGTACTAATTTTTTTTTTAAAAGTTATAAAATGGAAAAATTCAAGGACATGGTCAATCTACTAAGATTTTAATTATGAAGAAATAGAAAATTCAAACAAATCAATCGTGACTGATTAGGTTAAAACAGTAAAATAAGTCTTCCATCAAAGAAATCCCTTTGACCTGATGCTTCACTACTGAGCTCAGCAAAGCATTTAAAAAAAAATCAATATTCTTTAAATTAATCTTCTGGAAGTGTTCCCAAAAATTGGAAAGAAAGAAATTATTCCAAAACCACTGTTGGTGGTCATTATTCCTCTGACACCCAAACTACACAATGACAATGGAAAAGAAAACAATAAGACAGTAATAATGTGGAGAAAACAATTATGTGGACTTTTACATTTATATTCAGCATGTTACTGGAAGTACTAACCAAAGCAATTAGGTAAGAGAAAGAAAGAAAAGACGTCCAAATGGAAAAAGAAATTAAATTGTGCCTGTTTGCAGATGCATGATCATGTATCAGAAAATCTGAAAGTCTCTAGAAGCAAACCTTTGGAACTAATAAGCAAAGTAGTACTTTAGTGATACAATTCACCACACAAAAATCAAAAGCAGGTACTATATGTGCCAATAATGTACTATCTGAAAACAGAAATCAAGAAAATAATCCCATTTACAATAGATAAAAGTCTCAGAATAAATTTAATCAACCTGGTGAAAAATTTTTCCAATGAAAATTAAAATATTGATAAAAATTGAAAAAGACACAAATAAATTAAAACATATCTAGGGTTCATGGATTCTAAGAATAATGTTAAAATATCCAGGCTATCCAAGGTGATCTACAGATTCAGTGGGATTCCAATCGAAATACCAATTACATTCCTCCAGAAATAGAAAAAAAATTGCTAACACTTCTTATAGAATCATAATAGGATCCTACATAGCCAACGTAACCTTAAAAGAAAAATAGAAAAATGCTGAAAAGATCATATTATGTCTTCAAAGTATTCCCTAAAGCTAGAGAAAACCCAGACATGTTACCCTGAAAAACAGATGTGTAGACTACTGAAAAATAATAGAAAATGCCAAACTCATTTATAATCAACTATTTTTTGAAGAAGGTAATATGATCACACATCAGATGAAAGAATAGCTTCTTTGGTAAATGATGTTGAGAAAACTGAAGAATGAAGTTAAAACCTTATATTTCACCATATATAAAAATAAACATAAAGTACATTAAAGATATGAATGTATACCTAGAAACTGAAACTACTAGAAGAAAATATGAAAAAATTGTTTGCTGGTTTGAAAACATCTGAAAAACCAAGCAACAGAATTAATAGTGGGATTATAAATGGGAATGTACCAAACTAAACAACCTCTGTGCAGCAATAGAAACAGTAAGCAAAATAAGAGACACCTGTAGAGTGAGAACATATTTATAAATTAATATCTGACCAGGACTTAATACCCAATATATATGAAAACTCAGGCAACTCAGTAGCAAATGTCAACACAATTAAAAAAAAAATATTCACAAGACCTCAATAGGCACTTCTCAAAACACTACATACAGTCAACAAATATGAAAAAATGTTTATCATCATTAATCATTAGCAAAATTCAAGTTAAAGCCACAAAAACCCTGTAATTATCTCAAACTTTTTATTATTAAAAGGCGAAAAATAAAAAGGCATAGCAACTTAACACAGAAAAATTTAAACAAAAATTTTGATGAGGATGTAAATTACTACACTATTGTTGGGGAGGTAAACTATTGCAGACATTATTGGGAAATAATGGTCCTATTCCTCAGACCATTAAAACTAGACATGACAAAAGATCAGTAATCCCACTATTGGGTATGCATCCAAAGACAATGAAATCCACATGTCAAAAAATATCTGTATCCCTGTATTTTTTTTGCAGCATTGCTTACAATAGTCAAGAAATGGAAACAACTTTAGGGTCTCTGTTCATGCATGAATGGATTAAAAAGAAAAACTGGCATATGTTCACGTTGGAGTACTATTTAGCCATACAATAAAAGAAATCCTGCCCTCTATGATCACATGGATTCAACTGGAGGACTTTATATTGAGAGAAATAAGCCAGGCACGGAAAAGAAAATACTGCATATTTTCAACCATGTGTGAAAGTACAGAAGTTATTTTTGACAGGAGTAGAGGGTAGAAGAGGGTTACTAGAGCTGGGGAGCAGTCACGTGAGCAGTAAAGACATTCACGAGAGGTTACATATTTCCAAAGAGGTAACATGAATAAGCTCAAGAGATGGATAAACATGCATTGCTAGTTGGCAATGTAAACAAATTAAAATTATGTTATTTTATTTTATATTGCAACTAAAAGCTTTTAAATTTGGATTAAAAATGTCTTTTTTGTCATTAACTAACAAAATAGTTTACTTTTTCAATTAGACTTTCAAAAGTGCAGGTTTCTTTGAATTAATGTACAATTGCCAAATGTGATCCATCTTGTTTGAAAAGTGAATTCCCTGGACCAACAATCTTGACTGGAGACAAGCGAACAGGTTAAAGCTCAGGATCTTTACAAAACAGTTTTCCTAGCCCATCTCACACATCTAAGGCATTAACACAGACAAAATGTATGTCAGTTCCTCACTTCCAAATGGGTAGCATCTAGTTACAAAGTCTTCACTGCCAAGATACTTGGTGGGAGGAAAAAATTAACTGACATTTATCTTGCAAAATGCTATAAGAAGCCATAAGTCTAGTTAAGTTACCAACCATTCTTCTCAAGCAGTTTTCAAATTCAGGTTTTGTTTTTCTCCTGGCCTGAAAATGCAAGCTGAAATTGTGATTGCTTTGGTTATCTTGAATTTGTGTCTTGTGAAAAGGATAATAAAGGAGATAAACATTTTATGTAGATTTTCTTTACGCATATAATCTTCTTCAGTATTATGAGTTATTTAATATTCTTACAATAAGGAATTAGCCATAATTTAGATGAATCACCACGGTATAGAATTTGTGAAACCCAAGATTGACTTTAAAAGACCTTTAATTCACTTCAGTTGCAGCAATATAAGCTCTGCAAATATTTTGTTTCTTTGCCAACATAACTTAATAATATATCACACTAATCATTTCATTTATCTAAACCAAAAGCTTACTAAAGCAAGAGAATAATAGATAAAAATCTCAATTAGGTTGGAAAAGCAAAGACTATTAAATTAAAGTCTATTAATTGCACTTGAAAACTATTAAACATAACCTATCTTTTATCCCTGCCAATATAGGCATACACTTTCAATCTTTTAATTATAAAAATAAAACTTTTTCAATTTTTTAATTTAAATTTCAAAATACTGGCTCCAAATATAATAAACCTGACATCCATGTAGTCTTTCTTGATACTTTCAAAAGAGGATGGTATTTATATATTCAAATTATTTTATCTATGGAACTTGTCTTGTTTTTTGTTTTTCAAAAGTTCAAATGTACAATATGATGAACTATTTTCTTTGAATGAAATAAACCATGCTCATGGCTGAGTGAGTAAATAATGATGTGAAAGCAGGGACTCTGTGTAATCAACAATGGAGAAATAACATGCATAGCAAAGTGAAAGCCTGCATCCAGCCACCCTCCCCTCCGTTACTCCAGGGGCAGTCTGCATGTATATGGCATTTGTACCTGTATATATGTATTTTTTAAATCTATGCCTGTATATATGTACATATATTATCTATACCAGTACATATACATTTTTCTGTACTTGTGTGTGTATATATATATTATATATCATCTACACCTGTATATATATATATATATAGCTTATACATATATATGTACAATCTGTAATATATATGTGTATGTATGTATAATATTATATAGCTGTATAATATTTACATGTATCAAAATTTTGAAAGATTTGTACATTTATATCTGCTCTGACTTTTATTCTAAAGTGTGTGTGTTTATTTATTATGACAATAGTCTCCCTTATTATAGGTTCTAAATTCAAATTCCATCTAATATGCTTCATAGATGGGTGGCCTAGGTAAATGTCTTTGTTTTTCTAAACTTTGGTTTCCTTTCATTTATGGGATAATTTTGCATGAAGCAGTAATTGCTCTGGGTTTGATTAGTCTGGATAAGTTTTACCCTACAGGTTGGGTGACTTTGTGTTTTGCTCTATAACTCTTCCACAGTAATTATTAAGAGTGCTTCTTTTCATTCCTTTTATGAAGAGCTACGTGTTAATAAAATATCCCCCCTTTAACACTAAATATGTACACAGTCAGAAAAATACAATAATTCTATATCAGATTAAACAATGATCTTTGTACTGCCATATTTTAATGACATGCTAAAATTGTGCAAGGAATATTATAAAGCCTACCTTAATTATATATAGTTGATTTGAATTCAAGAGGTTTCTTATATGTACATCTAAATTCTATGTTGGTCTAATAATCTTGATGTTTTCATTAGTTTGCATGCATATGGATTTCACTAATTAATAGTAAAGTCATGAAAAGTAAGGCAGAAATAGCAATTTTTCTGTAAATATGTGTAATATATATATATTCATTTATTTATATGTATTTCATATGTTGAAGATATTGAACTCTTGCAACATAGTAGAACTATCTCATATAATAATGGTCTCACCAACCCTATAAATGGGACTATAGCGCAGAGATATCAGGAAAATTTGATGAGTAAAAACAAAATTAATAGTTAACTCCCATATTTAGGGGTGAAAGTACTCATTTCTGTAAGGAAAAAAAACAGTAGCATTAAACAAGTCAAAATGAATGATACAGTGTAGAAAAGTTTACTATGAAGAATATTTCTTCTTTTTTTAAAACTTTTTTAATCCATACCGGGATCAAACTCACGACTGCGTGCTTACTGGGCAGGCGCTTATGCTGCTGAGCTAAATCCCGAGCCCCTATGAAGAATATTTCTATCCCAGTTCTCTACTAACAGCTCCATAGGGAAATACTTGAATTAAACTGTTTTCCAAATCAAACATGCAGAATTCTTTTTAGTTTCTTCAACAGGTATAAAAGATAATTCCATTTACTTTAAAAAAATGGTTTCATTTATCTAAGAATAATAAACCATTGAAGAATAATAAATAATTAATAATGCAAGTTATTATAAATACTGAAGAGGGGTGTAGCCAAAGAATGGCTTATGCTGTTTTGATTTTGAGAATTGAGAGATTGTTTCTCCACTGATAATTTTTCATTAAACAACAGAAGGATTGCAAGCAATGGCAAGAACAAGGCATGATAACAAAAAACAAAAAAGACAATTAGCAACTTTATTAAAGACTGGAAGACAGAACTAATAAAAATTTTAAAAAATGAAAACATTTTTCATTTTTATGAGTAAAGCAGAAACAAATAATTTTATCATGATAAATAAATTCTTCTAGATTAACTAGTAATTTAACTGATAGGTTTTTTGGTGCAATAAGAGAGAAAATATAAGTAAAAAGTAGCCTTTATTACAAGGACATGGAGAAGAGTACAGCCGTAGTCAGTCTAGCTGCCTTCTCTGACCAAACCGTGGGGCATGGGATATATATAAACTCTGACAGGGTGGCACTTAGGGCGGGCATTTGAGGACATGCAAGAGGCTGACTGGGACCTTTCTTGTGCCACTGGGAAAGGAAAAAGGAAGTTGTCATATAAAGGAGGGAGTGGCCTCAAGGTGAACATCCTTAATCCTGCCTCCACCGTTGCAATGTCACCTAACTTATTTTAGGGCCTCCACTGCCTAATGCAGTGTAACTTATTCTAGGGCAAAATCCTTTCATTAACCTCCAAGTCCATTTTAATTATACTACAGGTGGAGGCTGAAGAAGTACAAAAGAGTCCAATAATGAAAGGTCAATAGCTATTTGTTAGGATAAAAAAAAATCAAAGCCGTGGTATAATAAATTATTGGTAAACATCTTAAGAAACATTCAAAAGTTCTTAAGTAACTACTGATTTCATAGGTAAAAGATTTTGACAAGAATTATTGTGTCATTTTTAAGCAAACTATTATTCTTAGTCTATTTATTTATTCATATATTATTTTATAAAGCTAAAACATAAGGTATAAAAAAACCCACATAGAATTCTAAAGAATGATGAATTTACAGTATTTAGATTTTTCTGCAGTCAGTAGGCTTTGTTAAAGAGTATTTAGAGAAGTCGAATGTAGAAAAAATTCTGGATTCAGAATTTTCACATGTCTTAACCATGAGGACTGAGATGTTATTGTATAGAGCTATTTAAATGCTTTTTAGACAAGAAATTCTTCAGGGTCAGAAAATAATTGAAGATCATTAGCCTGGATTCATAAAAATAATCTATTGCTTCTGTTGTGTTGTTTTCAGGTTCTATTAAAGTAAAGATCATTAAGTCTCTGTGTTTTCAGTTTTGAATATTCTAGGCCTTCATAATTTATTCTTTATAATAGTTCCTTGTGTCATATAAGTTCTTGTTTCAAAAGTTAGAGTTTTGTAAGGTATAGCAATATAAGGGAATGAAACTGAAAGAATTTTGCCCTAGAATAAATTATAGGACATTATGACAGTAGTTCAACATGATGGAAAGCCAAATCAGGGATGCTAAACCTGATGGTCACTTCCTCCTTCTTCCCCAATTACAACTTCCTCCTTCCTTTCCCTGTGTGCATGAAGAAAATTCCAATCAGCTCCTCATGCATCATCAATGCCCGGCCCAAGCACCACATCTGGTCAAAGTCACATATACTCCGTACCCCCATATCTGGGCAGAGGAGAAAGCCAAACTCTTGCTGGTTGTGGGCTCCTCCCCACTTCCTTTAAATAAAAGGCCACTTTTACTTTTTCTTATATTCTGCTCCTTTATTGTGTCAGAAAACTCTTACATTGTGGTGCCCTGAACTTGGGTTGGCAGAGTGTGTTTGCTCCTGGGAGTCACTCCCAGTTCAAGCTCCCCTGCTCCAAACCACTTCTCCTTCCTGTGGGATCTATTTATTTGCCACCACCAGTCTACATGCAATAGCAGCCTATCTCATTTAACCACAGGTGAGCCACCTTCTGTCCAGGATTGTCTCTTTCTGTGTGCTGGGTCCATTTTGGATAACCCATTGCTGTCCCTAGATAAAGACAGTAGTTCTTACATTCTTTGGGCAGGACAGCCTGAGGCAGAACTGTTATCCTCTTGTCCTCTGGACCCCTACCCGGTGCTCTTGGTGACAGCTGATGAGAATGGTGTTGGGACCTTCTGTGTCACACTTCCAAAATAGTTGATGACTTCCTTTGATAAGTGTGACCCAGGACAACTTTCACATTCCTTGGTGGGAGCTAAGGCTCTTACATCCTGAGGCAAAGTTGTTTTTTTGGCTCTCTTTTAATTTGGTCATGGGGAATATTATTTCTTATCCCCCAAAAAACACACCTCTGGAGTGATTTGTAACCTTGGTGCTGTTGGCCTAAAGAAGACTGTAAAAACCAAAAAAACTACTCTTTTACTGCCATTTGGCTTCGCTGACCTATACCAGTTTAACGGCAGTCCATGGCCTAAAGGGGGGAATGTTTGATCCCTGTATCCTTCAAAATTTATATAACTTTTGTCACACTGGTGGCAAGTTAGCAGAAATCCCATATATACAGGCTTTCCTTACCCTAAGGACATGTTCTCTCATTTAATCCTATATGGTGACCCAAATAGTTCTAGCTCATTCTACTGTACCAGAAACTCTCCCTTCCTCCCCACTGGACTCCTTAGATGACATGCCCCCGTCTTTATTCCCCCTTCCCTATATCTCCAAGATCACACCCCACAGCTTTCTCAGCCAGGGTACCCCCTGTGCCATCCTCTCCCTTCACCCCCAGTGGCCTCTAATCCTTCCTTTAGTTTTTCTCCCCAGTCTCAAATTTCCTGATCTCCTCCACCTGAGCCACCCATTCCATCAGACAGCTCATCTTTTGTCCCCTACTCCTCTATCACCATTTTCCCCTCTGGCTCACCATACTCGGTCTTGTGGGTTTCAGCCACCTAGCAGGCAACATGGTCCTCGGCAGCCATCTTGCTGCAGCTCACATGGAGGACAGCTGCCATCTTGCAGCCCTCTACCTCATGACAGTGTGCTGCCATCTTGCACCAGGTTACAGGTAAATGGCCACCATCTTGTGGCCCCTCATCATGTGATCAGCAGCAGCCATCTGGTTGCAGGTCACATGATGACTAGGTGCCATCTTGTGCTTCCTCACTATGTCACCAACAGTAGCAGCCATCTGGCTGTGGGTCACATGGTAATCAGTTGTCATCTTGTGTTTCCCTATTGCATGATGATGAGCTGCCATTTTGTGTTTGATAACCTGGTAATTGCCCACACACTCCTGGTGGGCAGTTGGCCTCTCAGTGGGAATTTACACCTCCCATTCAGCCTTCTCAGCCTCAGTTCTTTTTCCCGCTTAGGGAATAGGCTGGCCTTGAGGGACTAGTTTATATTCATGTTCCTTTTTCCCTATCTGATCTATCTCAGATAAGCCATAAATTCGGTTGCTTTTCTATTGTCCCACAAAATTATATTAGAAAATTTAAATTTATGACTAATTATTATGATTTACATTTCAAGGACATTTATGTGATTCTAAACATCATCCTCAGCTCACAAGAGTGAGCTCAGCTGTGACAAGCAGCTTGAGAAGAAGCTGATCACAGACATAAAACAAATACCTCTGAGAATGACCCTGGGCCTACTACAGTGCCTTAACAGGGTCCTAACTGGGATTCCATTGCACTAGGTTCTCAGGCTCTTTAGTGGGTGTTGACGGCCAACCTACACACCTCTTCAGACAGGGTCTATTGCATGCAGGTTCTACTCTCTTCTTTGCCAATAGATTTCTAATTATCCCAACATGTCCCACATCCCTTTTAGGTAGGGATCTTCCTCAAAAGCTTAACTTCTCCTTTACTTTCTCCTCCCCACAGTTCTCATCCTCCAAACACCATCACGGTGCACCACAAAGCCATCCTCTACTCTCCTTTCTTCTCCAGTTCATCCTATAGTTTGGGTTACCTCTAACCCCACCAGCACTACCCATGCTATATCTATTATAGCTCCCAAACATTTATGGGGACTTAAACTTACCCATTCACCCTACAATACTCCCATCCTCCTGATAGTCAAGCCTAATGGGTACAAGACCTTAGGGTACCAACCAGTGGTGCCAAACCCTTGTAAGATGTTCTCTCACATCCCTCCCTCTACCACTCACTTCATAGTCCTAGACCTTAAAGATGCCTTTTATACCATTCCCCTTACACCCTGATTGTCAGGATTCCTTTGTGTTTATGTAGACTGACCCAGACACTCTCAGGTCTCAACAACTTACACCTGTCAACTCTATATTAGAATTTCTCCTCAGGGATACATACCACTCTCTTAGTTTCTTACTCATCAATTTCACAGACACACCCCTGGTCAGGATTGGCACATAGATTTTACACACACACCCCACCACAAAATTTTCAAATATCTTCTTATCTTTGTACTTTTTCAGGATGGATATAAGCCTTTCCCACAACCAGGGAGACTGCTGATACAGTTACTAGAGTCCCATTACAAAAAATCATTTCAAGGTTTGGTCTACCTGAGTATCCAGTCAGACAATGGTCTAGCCTTTATTTCTCAGATCTCTCAATAGGACTAAAAACAAAGTGGAGCAGGCCCTACCTGGTCTTCCTTGGAACTTCAGTGGTGGTCAAGGTTGCTGGACAGCCATCCTGGTTCCACATCACTCAAGCTAAGTAGTGCCCTCTTATTCTTAACTCCCCTGACTCAACATCCTGAGTGGTCATATTCTCTCCATCACCCATCTCCATCTCGCCAAAGTCCCACAGCCACAATTTTCAGGCTAGGTCATGATTTGTTATCCTGTTTGGTTCCTGATCTCATACATTCTATTAATTATTATTATGTTGCTGTAGGACTCTCAGCAGTCTTTCCTAAAGACTCCCACATTGTAAAATTGTCTTCATGTTGTTCTACATACAATTATCTTAGTTCTCTCTGCCCTTAGTTGTAAACATCAGACCCCTGTGGGTCTAGGCTCTCATCTTATAGTGATACAGACACAGCTCTCCCCACCACTACTCTATAATTTCCTCAACATGATTCAACTGTCAGGCTTTGTATTTCTCATGCTTTCTATTCTTTCCAGCTCAACACTGTAATAGCTCGCTTACGAAATTGAAAACCAAGAAGCCGACTGATCAAGGGCAAAGGAGTTTTATTGCCAAGCCTGGTGACGTGGTCTCTAGGATCCATCCTGAGACTGCGCTCCTCACAACTAAGGGAGGTTGTCTTTATAGTGAGTATGGGGAGGGTGAGGTCATAGGAGAGGAAGAGCTGATTGGTTGTTCATGAGTGAGCATCAATTTGGGGAAAAGGAAACTTATCTCTTTGTGCAAGAAACAGAAACTTATGCAAGAAACAAACTTATTTTAAAATGGTGCATACAGAACAAGATGGTGGTGCATCAGGTTAAATTATTGTCTGAGTACTACAAACACCTGGAACAAGGACAAGTCCTACCTACACTTTTACTTTTAAGATAAAAAGTAATTCAAATAAAAAAATAATTGCCTCCCATAACTTCACCCCTACCAACTCCACACTCATTTTTCAGATTCTGCCTCACCATGGTCCTGATGAAATGGCACATTTGGATCAAGGGCACCTTTCCTTATACCTCTTCCAGGTCCTTTAAATATGATAATGGACTGCCTGCTCACAGCACCTTGTCTTTTCATTTCTCCAATCTAGGATGTGAGTGTTCACCAATGATAAAGTTGTCCTGGCTAAAAAAACACCTGGTACCAGCTCTACATATCAACCATCATCTCATCAACCCTCATAAACCCCAACACAATGCCCCTGTTCAGCAGGAAGTTAGTAAGAAAGAGTCTTTGCCCTTTTCCTAACAATAAAAAGAAGGGAGTGAATGAAAGGATTTTGCGCTAAAATAAATTACATGACATTACTGCAGTGGAAGCGGGATCAAGGATGTGTACCTTGAGGCCACTCCCACCTTCCTATATGACAACTTCCTTTTTCCTTTCCCAGTGACATGAGAAAGGTCCCAAACAGCTCCTTGCACATCATCTATGCCCGCCTTAAGTGCTACCCTGGTCAGAGTTTATATATATATATCCCATGCCCCACAGTCCGGTCAGAGAACTGCCAGGTTGTCTATAGTCATGGGCTTCTCTCCACATCCTCGGAATAAAGGCTACTTTTATTTTATATCTTCTTTCTTATTGCACCAAAAAACCTAACAGAAAGAGTTTTGCCCTAGAATAAATTAGAAGACATTATAGCAGTAGTTCAACATGGTGGAAGGCCAAATTGGGGATGGTTACCATGATGGACACTTCCTCCTTCTTCTATGATTACAACTTCCTCCTTCCTTTCCCTGTGTGCATGAAGAAAATTCCAATCAGCTCCTTGTGCATCATCAATGCCCACCCCAAGCTCCACATGCAGTCAAAGGTCACATATACCCCACGTCCCATATCTGGCAGAGGAAAAAGCCAAACCACTGTTGGATGTGGGCTCCTCTCCAAGTCCTTTAAATAAAAAGGTCACTTTTACTTTTTCTTATATTCTGCTCCTTTATTGCACCAGAAAACTCTAACACACAGCAGGAGGTGTTTGTCTCCTCTAAGGTTGCAAAGTATCTGGTTTTCTGCACTAGCTTCTTCAAGGGACCAGCCCTATCTTATTGCCTAGAATATTTCTAACTAACTCAGCCACCTGTAACATTAGCGGTAAAGCAAATGGAACACATAGTGTAGGACAGTTTTCCCTTCCTCTGTCAGAGTGAGGCCAGCTGCAGGCAACCCTGCTCAAGATATTTATCCACTTAGAAGGACCTGTCTCCAGTCAGTCCTCATCTCAGCTCATTTCCTTCTCAGTGTCCAACATTAACATAATATACCGCAAGTCCCTGTGGATGGCTCTAACTTTTGAGTCATGCTCCAGGATGAGTGTCATTATTGTACTCCTCCCACTTATCCTTAAGGCTCTTCTCCAATGACCACTTAACCCTTCTTATCCAATGGCACCAAACAAATTCAACTTTGTTGTTTAGTTGGCTCCCTTGAAACTTCGAGTTTTCTACTTTCTTTTATCCCTGTCATTAATGTTCTGACAAGGATGGTGTTACAGGCAGCTGAGTTAGATAGATATTACAGGCAGTCAGACAGAGCCGGGCCCTCCAGGGAGCCAGCACAGAGCACCACAGGTATGGTGACCTTGGAGGAGACAGCCACCTCCTGCTGTGGGCCAGATCTCAAGACGAAAGGCAAAACTAATGCAACCACACCCCAAGTATTGATATTCTAAATAGGTATGGATCACTTTCAGGAAGCTAGGAGCCACCATTCCAACCCCCCACCGGAAGAGTCACTGCTCCATAAGAATACCCCTTGCTAAGTGACTTGCTTCCCCATTTGTTCCTGATTTAATCAATTTTACCTGAGCAATTAATCTTATTGATTGATCATAGACCTGTCCCACCTCATTTTTTTCCCACCTTAGACCCATGTCACCTCATAATTTTGCTTTATAAAATCGCTAGAAAAAATGGGGTCCTTAGCAACCCACTTGGGATGCCTTCTGTCTCTTTCTCTCTCAGACAGAAGCTTTCTTTCACTCAATGAATATATTCTACTCTTAACCTCCATTGTTCTTGAAATTCATTCTTCAATTTTAGTGAACACCAACTCCTACCAGACATCTAGTAGGTTGGGAGTTTTGTTCCTCTATATCAATGGGACTGTCAAATAAATAAATATTCAAGGGCTGTAAGAAAGGAAATTTTTGTGTTTTCCCTTTGAAAACCCCCAAATGTATTTTAAACTATAGATAACTTCTCTAAATTTTGTTTACTCTTGCAGATACCTTTTAAAAATTTTTATTTTAATTTAAAAATTTTTCATTTGAATGAAAATAAAAGGGGTAGTTAACTCTAGTGTTTAGAGATAAATGTACCCATTTCTGTAAGAAAGAAATGGCGTTAAACAAGCAAAATGAACAATGCTGTGGAAAGCACCTAGGGGATTGAACTAGGACCTCTTGTGTGCTCAGACACTAAGCTACATCCCTTCCCCCTTTAAAAATTTTTTATTTTTAACAGTACCTGTTTGCAATACACATGAAAACCACAAAACATAAATGAAGACCAAAATAAATCTAATGGAAAAATGAAGATTTTTTTTTTTTGCAAAAGGGAAGGGGATCAATAGGTGAAGGGAGGGAGGAGGATAGCAGAAGAAAACTAAAAAAAAATGTGTTCTGTAAGTGTACCAACTCCTCATGAAACATGTAACTATTTTATACCACAGGCATGAGCTCTCCCAATTTTTGTTCCTGCAGTTTATTTTCCATATTTAGAGTTACATATTTTTAATTCTAGAACAACTTTTACTATTTTTTCAAACACAAGTATACTTTAAGGGTTATAAATAATTGAACTTTTTCAAGTATAATGATTCCAATTTTTAAATTCTGTGATTTTATGTTGTTTATTGGATACAGTCTGTTCTCTTTCCTCAAGTTTTTTGTGTAGTTTATAACTGTGACATTATTTATATTAGATCAAGCTTCCATGGCAATATAGTTAATAGAAAGAAGAAAACAATTGAATATAAATTTTTAAAATATCAGGACATTTTAGTGTTAAGTCTTCATCTTACTGATGGCACAAGATAGGAAATTTTTGTTACTACTTAACTAATCAGTTTTAGTTCACAAAATTATTAAGCAATTTATTAAAGGCTATGATATCCAAGAAGTAGTTAGGGCTCATGACTTCACTTGTTTGAATCCTCAGAGCACCAGATAATTAACAGAATTATTCAGAGAAATTATTATCATTTAGAGTTCTATATTATTATTATTATTATTGAGAGTCTTTCAAACTGCAAATTTTCAGTTAGTTGTGTTTAACATGAGTTTTCTAGAAGAATTCAACTGATTCTCAATTTCTGCTCATCGGTATGTAGCAGTGAATATACTGTCTTTCTCAACCTAAAAATAAGAGTGACATAGATTAGGAACACAGGAAATTCAGTTTTTTAACTTGTCAGACCCCAAATCTAGAAAAAGACAGGTACCTGAAGAATGAGACAAAAACCAGAGAACTGGTAGCCCTGAACAAGGGCTCCTGCATGTCTGTAACACAATCTGGATATGATGTATGGTACACTGATAGAGACCCTACTGAGGAAAGTTAGAATCTGTGAAATACATGGAGGTTCTCTTTGGGCACCCTGGGAAACCAGTAGCAGCTCTGATAATGGGGCAGGGCCTAAGTACTTACCTTTTGAATTAAGTGTTGGTCTCAAACTGCACTGGAATGGGAAGGGGAATGAGGGGGTACATCTCAGAGAGCCAGGAACTTGTACTGTTAGAGTATTCTGGTGTAATAGAGAAGCAAAAAATACAAAAAGAACAGGTTTATTGAGTTGAGGATGTGGAAAGGAGCAAACAACCCATGGGAGCTGGGCTGTCTCCTTTGACTGGATCCAAAGAGGCGGAAGGTTATATGACCTCTGATTGAAGTGTCACATGGGGCAGATATTGATGGCATATGAGGAACTGATTGGGATTCTCTGCATGTGCAAACAGGAAGGGGAGTTGCAATTAGGGCTGAAGAAGAAGCAGGAAGTGGTAAGTATTCCTGTTTTGGCCTTCTGCCATGTTAGACCGCCAACAGAACTGTATAGTAATTTATACTAGGGCAAGAACCTTCATGTACTACTTAAAATTTAAACTTAATCACTGCAACATATATTGTTCATAATTTTACAACTAGGTTAATAAGCACTACATGAAGGAAGAGTTATTTGCAAGAAACAGATCATCTCTGAGGTGCAGCACTAAAGAAAGTTCCAAAACTAAGAGAAAAAAAGAGAGAAGAAAGTCTAGTACATAGACCGTCACACTAAACAAAATAAAGGGATTCATAGCCCAAGATATTCTGAAACTAACCATAGCTACAACAACCCTATGGCAAAGTTTGATTAATGAGACCAGCTCAATTTCTCCCATGGAAAGCATGGCACAAGAAAAGCCATGTCAGCCCAGGGTATAAAATATTTTTATTGCCAAAAATGATGAGAAATTAAGATCATATCCTATTTGTTGGCCAATAGGCTTTCCTGTCAGTTTTATGAATCCTGAGAAAGACATATCCTAAAGCAAAATGAAACATTCAAATATATCCCCCCTTTTTTTCTTCTAAGCTTTCAAGTGGTTCACAGGGTTTAATTAAAACTGGTTCATAAATTGTAAAGGTTTTTAAAGAAATCCTGGCACAGCAGTGTAAATTTCACCTGCACTCTGTGTCGCTGGATACCAGCCTAAATAAAAAAGCACTCTCTTCTCTTCCCTCCAAGATGTCTTGGCCTTTTTACTCTTTTTGCCTTATTACAATTTTCATTTTATTTTGGGGTGTAGCCTTTTGGGGTACAGCATTTGGGGCCTCATCCAAGATTAACCCCAAGGACCCCCAAAAGGCCCCCTTTTTCTTTTCTCAAGTCATTTCATTGGGTCGGTACTCTGTATCTTTTCTATGTATGATTTTCCTTGGTTCGTTTGTATTTTGGCGCGCATTTGCATTTGGTAGAGGAGCCTGAGTGCTCTTTCTGCACCAGAGCAGAACGCCTTCTGGGTTTGGGGGCATTTTCCCCTTTGGTACGGTCAGGTATTGGTATTTACCCATTCATAGTTTGTGAACCAGGAACTGCTTTTCACTTGACTTTATTCCAGATGTAATGCTGCCTAGGGGATTGCACTGGTATTTCCTTCTAGGATGCTTGAGAGTGGACAGAAGAGAGTATGTGTGCATTGTTGGTGTTTTTGTGTCTTCTGTGTTGTCTTATTGTGTGTATATTTAACCATTTTCTTACTAGTCACCGTGGGACAAGGATCTTCATCTGTGCCCTTAACTCTTCTAACTCTAGTTCTTAATCATTTTAAGGAATTTAAGCAAAGAGCCCAGGGATATGGCAAACCTGTTCATCCCAGGAGACTTCACGTGCTTGCTTCCTTGGAGTGGCCTCACAGAGTCCCTGAATGACCATCTGTTGGTAGCTTCAACATGGCTATCGTGGAGGCAGTCCGGATATACATCTTTGGCCCTCTGACTCATCCTGACCAAATTGTCTATATACAGATTTGATCTTATTTTTGATTCTCCTCCCTTATTAAGAAAGTTTCTTAAGGCTTCCAGGCAGCAGCCCAGTAACCCTCCGTTTCTGGCACCACTAAGAGAAAAACTGAAACCTAAACCACCTGCCCCACTGGTCCTACCAGAGGGAGATGTGGAGGAGCTGCTACCACCCCCTTATGGCCTGTCGGCTCCACCTACAGCACCACCAGCACTGCGGGAAGGAGAGGAACCTCCTCGTCATCCACCCAGCCCTATCCAGACCAGGGGCCGACCACACCTGGAGTCACCAGATTCCTCCTCCACAGCCCCCACTCCCACGCTTTGCCCCTTGTGGGAGATGCCCAACTCTACAAATCCTGAAACCCCCATTTTTGTCTATGGTCCTTTCTCTACTTCCCATCTATATAATTGGAAAAGGCAAAACTCACCCTTCTCCAAAGACCCCCACAGTATCATTACTTTGACAGAATCCATTTTCTCCACCCATCATCCCACTTGGGATGATTGTCAGCAGATACTGCGGGTGTTATTCACCGCAGAGGAGAAAAGAGCATATTCAGGCATTGGGATGAAGGGCAGTGCTGGATCCAGATGGAAATTTGTCCTTGGACCCAGATTGCCTGCACCAGAATTTCTCTTTATCTCAACATGACTGGAACCCCAACATCATGGAAGGTAGGGAGGATCTAGCCCAGTATCGCCAATCGTTCCTTAGAGCTCTTAGAGGCACTGTTAAGAGACCCACAAACTTGTCCAAGGTTTCAGAGGTAAGACAATTGGCTAATCAATCTCCATTGGGTTATCTAGAGGAGTTATTAGAGGCCTATCATCTTTATACGTCCATAGACCCAGTCGCACCTGAGAATGCAAGGGCCATTAATATTGCCTTTGTTACTCAATTGGCCCCAGATGTTAAAAAAAGTTACAGAAGCTTGAGGGATTTGAAGGGATGCTCCTTAGTCAGCTCGTAGAAATTGCTCATAAAGTATTTGACAATTGGGAGAGCTGGCAGGAGATCAATGATTAAAAGGTAACCAAGGTGCTGGAAATCTTAAGTACAAGAGTTTTGCCTCCAGATAGCAAAGTCAAGAATGACAAAAGAGGCAAGGAGTGCCCTCCACTAGATAAGGATCAATGTGGTTATTGCAGAGAAATGGGACATTGGCATAGAAATTGCCCCAGACTAAAAGCGAAAAGAGAAAAAGATGCAAAGATTCTATTATCCCAAGACTGATGGGGTCAGGGCTCTGCTGCTCCCCTGGAGCCCAGGCTAACCTTACAAGTGGGGGGCCAACCTGTTGATTTTCTGGTAGACTCAGGAGTGGCTCATTCTGTTTTGACACAGCCATTAGGGACTCTGACAAAAAAAAACTGAAAGTATTAGGAGCCACTGGTACTGAAAGGGTCTATCCAAAACTGCAAGCCTGGCTTGCCAGACCTGGGCAGAAGGCTATCTCTCATGAGTTTCTCTGGGTGCCAGAGTGTCCAGATCCCCTTTTAGGGAGGGACCTTTTACACAACTAAAGGTTCAACTCAATTTTGAAAAAGCAGCTCCGACTGTGACTCTAGGCTCTGAAGCACCTGATGAAATCCATAGCACAAAGGTGTATGCTCTCTATCCTGAGGGGGAAGGACACCTCTTGCTAGAAGAACCTAAGGTGTTAGGTGATGATATGCTCCTGCAGCGCTGGAAAGAGGAGATCCCTAATGTTTGGGCAGAGGATAATTCCCCAGGCCTTGTGATATACCAGATTCCCTTGGTCATAAAGCTCCTCCTGAAGGCAACCCCAATCCAGCTCAAGCAAAATACTATAAGTCTGCAGGCACGCCAAGGCATTGCTAAGCATATAAACAAGGCTAAAAGAATATATCTTACAACCCTGTGTCTCTTCCTGGAACACTCCATTACTGCCTGTCCAAAAGCCTGGAACCCAAGATTACTGACCAGTGCAGGATCTCCGAGAGGTAAACAAGCGAGTCATGACTCTCCACCCTACTGTGCCCAACCCCTATATGTTACTAAGCTTGCTGAGCCCAGATTGAACTTGGTACTTGGTACTGGACCTGAAGGATGCTTTCTTCACCCTGCCCATCGCTCTGGTAAGCCAACCCATTTTTGTCTTTGAATGGACTGATCCTGTGTCAGGAGTGTCTGAGCAACTAACTTGGACTCGCCTACCTCAGGGATTCAAAAATGCGCCCACCCTATTTGATGAGGCCCTTGCCAGAGATCTCATGAACTATAGAGAGGAGTACCCCAATGTAATGCTGTGGCAGTATGTTGATGACCTCCTCATAGCCACTGATTCTCATGAGAATTGTATAAGTGCCACTGAGGCCCTTTTGTGGACTCTAAGTAAGCTAGGATATAAAGTTTCTGCTAAAAAGGCCCAGCTCTGTCAGCAGTGTGTAACCTAACTGGGGTACCAAATTCATGAAGGAAAAAGGACTCTGTCCTCTCAAAGAATACAGGCTATCTTATAGATACCTGTTCCCAAGACAAAAAAAAACAGGTGGGAGAATTTTTGGGAGCTGTAGGGTATTGCAGGCTTTGGATCATTAATTTTACAGAGGTGGCACAACCTCTCTGATGCTTTAAAGGGGATTAACAAGACCCTAAAATGGACTGAGACTCAAGATCAGGCCTTCAATCAGCTCAAGCAGGCCCTCACTGAAGCACCTGCATTGGCTTTGCCTGACTTACACAAGCCCTTCTCCCTCTATGTTGATGAAAAAAGGTACATAGCTAAAGGAGTATTAACTCAAAGCTTGGGGCCTTGGCAACATCCAGTGGCCTATCTCTCCAAGAGACTTGATAATGTGGCCACTGGGTGGCCTCCTTGTCTGTGAATAGTAGCTGCAGTGACCTTATTGGTAAAGGAGGCCCAAAAGTTGACTTTTGGACAGAAGCTTACTGTTGTTTCCTCACACGTGCTGGAAACTCTAATGAAGGCCCTGCCAAGCCAATGGCTGTCCAATGCCAGGATTATGCATTATCAGGCCCTACTTCTAGACCCTGCCTCCATTGGTTACAAGACAACCGCAGAGTTGAATCCTGCCATGTTGCTGCCTGATGATGATCCTTCCGCACCTCTCTACAACTGTTCTGAGGTAATTGTTCACCTCCAAAGTCTCCGACCTGATTTGACTTGACGAGCCCCCTTGTACTTCTCTGATGGGAGTAGCTATATCCATCAAGGTAAGAGAGTCGTGGGCGCAGCGGTTATTACTGAATCCCAAGTTTTGTGGAGCAAGCCCTGGAGCCAGATACATCTGCTCAAAAGGCTGAGCTTATTGCTCACTGAGGCTCTCAAACTGGCAGAAAGAAAGTGGGTCAATATTTATACTGACAGCAGATATGTATTTGCTACAGCCCATGTCCATGGGACTATTTATCAAGAACGAGGCCTGTTGACCTCTGGGAGACAAAAGATCAAAAATTCCCCCCAGATACTTGATCTACTGGCTGCCATCTGGATGCCAGAAAAGGTTGCAATTATACATTGTAAGGCCCATGATCCTGTTATAAGGGGAAACAACTTGGCAGATGCCACAGCCCGAAAGGCAGCTAAAAAATCAGTGGAGACTGAGATGGCCCTGACATTATTGTTGATTCCCCCCACTTTGTTGGAACCTGTGTATACTCAAAAGGACCTCCATCTAGCAACCCAGCTCCAAGCCAAGCCTAATACCCCTGGAGGCTGGTATTAGCTGCCCGACAAGCAAGTCCTATTGCCAGAGGCACTCGGGAGGGAACTTATTCAGCAGGCTCATAGGTCAGCTCATTTGGGAGGATCAAAACTGGCTGATCTTTTCTGGGAATGATATTTTATTCCTCAATTGTCAAGGCTTACCCAAGCTGCAAGCCTTAGATGCCCACAATGCCAACTGGTAAATCCTAAATGACAGCTGCAGATTGAGACAAAGCGTTTTCGAGGAACCATGCCAGGAGAACATTGGGAAATAGACTTTACTGAAATGGGAAAGCCAGGGCTTCAAGGACATAAATATTTGTTGGTAATGGTAGACACTTTCACTGGCTGGGTAGAAGCATACCCTAACAAGTCAGATTCAGCTCTCATAGTAGTAAAAAACTCTTATAGGAGATTATACCCCGATTCAGCTTGCCTTCATCTATGGGGTCCGATAATGGCCTGGCTTTCATAGCCCAAGTGACCCAAAAATTAACTCAGGCTTTACAGATTGATTAGAAACTTCATTGCATGTACTGGCCTCAATGCTCAGGACAAGTAGAAAGGATGAGTTGGACTTTAAAAATGGTGACAACTAAAATGGCCTCAGAAACTGGTGAAAACTGGGCAAGTCTCCTTCCTTGTGCCCTCTTGCGCGCACGTTGTACTCCCTATGTTGCTGGAATTTCCCCTTTTGAGGCACTATATGGGAGACCTCCACCCCTCATCCCTAAGATACCTGAGGAAAAGCTTGCTGATCTTGCTAACCAGGACCTTATTAAGACCCTCTAGGCAATTCAGCCCGTCCTGATTTCAACTCACCGCTTATTCAGACAACAGCATCCAGCACCTGAGGCCTCTTCAAGGGACATCAAATGCAGTCTGGCTTCCGAAGATTTGGGGTTGTTTTTCCTTTCTTTTTAAATTTTATTTTATTTTTTAATGGCAGCTAAAGGTATTCTGATTACAGTTAAATTGTGGCCTTTAAAAAAAAAGATATTTTCTTGGATTATTTAGAACATGCAAGCTTCATATTTTTAATCAGATGAAATATGTATGAAATTAATGAGTTTTTCTGATTATAGATTCATCACGACTTTTCAGTACAATCAATTGTGATATTTACAGTATATGCTAAAATTCAGAATTTTCCAAATACTGGAATTCTACCAGCATTCTCTGTTAAGCCTTGCATGCAAAATTTAAAATTTTTATATTGTCACTTAAAATTTGCATGAAATATTTTTGAAGTGTTTCAAATTTACAGTGAAGAGTAGCATTTTAAGGTAGTAAAAACACATGGAATGATTCAATATTTTAGACTACTGAAAGAAAATCACTTCAAGGATTTTATTGAAAGTTTTAATGTTGTCTGAAAAGCAAGAGGAAGGAAATTGACTGGTAATAAGTAAAAAAAAAAAAAAAAAAAAAAAAAAAAAAAAAAAAAAAAAAAAAAAAAAAAAAAAAAAAGAGGGACAGAGAAAGTGGCTTTGTCCTCAAGTCAAATGTCTGGCTGTGCCAGGATATGAAAGAAGATAGAAAAGCTCAACTTAAAGGTGTGTAGTAAGTTGTAGAAAGATTGAGGGGATATGACTTTTATTTGCCTTGGTTTATAGTACCTGCCAGTAACAGGTTTGAAAAGAAACAAATCTGTTCAGAATTTGACAGTATTAGATCAGATTTGGTAGATTTATTCATAAGACTGGTGAACCTTTACTGCAAAATGTTTCCATTAAAATGAGATTATACTCTCAGCATTGTTCATACTCACCCAAAAAGGAATTCTTCTGTTATGCTTGGAAATGTGTTACTTGGAATTGAGATGGCTAGATCAATAGGATTAAGTATATCTAGTTTCATAGTAGGAGACCAAACCTATAGACACTCATTAACCAAGACCTAGCTAGCCTTCACAACTCTATATCTAAATTAAAAGATTCTCTAAGCTCCTTAGCTGAAATGGTTTTACAAAACCGCCGAGGCTTGGACCTTCTTTTTCTAAAAGAGGGAGGTCTCTGTTTGGCCTTAGGAGAAACCTGTTGCTTATATACAAACCACTCTAGAGTTATTAGATAAAATGTGGCTGCCCTTAAGAAATGCCTACAGGAAAGGGAACAAGCTCAACTGGCAAAGCAAAATTGGTTTAAACATTGGTTCTCATTCTCCCCTTGGTTGTCCACCCTCATATCAGCAGCCATAGGACCCCTAATGGTGCTTTTAGTGGGTGTAACTATTGGTCCCTGTATCATAAATAAACTGGTATCTTATGTAAAAGGCCGAATAAAGGCTGTCAAACTGATGATCTTAGCTACCCAGGGTTATGAGCTAGTACCTGTAGATTCAACTATGAGCCAATGATTTGGCTCACTGACAAAAATCAGTGGGGAATGTTGTACTCTAACTCAAGCGCCACCATTCTGTTCTGTATGCGCCACACCCTTTGACCTAAACTACAACCATTGTCCCAAATCGCACTTCGTACTTCTTGTGACTACAGTAATTGTGTTCTTTCTGTAATGCCTGTAATGCCCGGTGCCCGCATAATGTATCCCTGGAATAGACTAGCCACAAACCTCTGTACTTTGACCCTAGGCAAACAACAGGATGTCCTGTTTCCTCAGGAATGCACAGGTGTGCTGATGAGCTAATTTTTTCCCTTAAAATAAGCCTGTTTCTTGGGGCAACTTGCCCTTTGCTCCCCTACACCTTTGCAGTTTTTCCCTTTATAAACCATCCCAAATCTTAGCCTAGTTGCACAGCAGTGTAAATTCCACCTGCACTCTGTGTCGCTGGATACCAGCCTAAATAAAAAAGCACTCTCTTCTTTTCCCTCCAAAAAAAGAAATCCTGGCAAATTTGTTTGATCTTGGTTTAGACTGAGTTGTCACATGCAATCAAAACAACAGCAAAAAGACATTCATATCAGAAAAAAAATAAGGAAATGCATTATATCCAAATAAAGCATATTTCTCTGTTAAGGATTCTCTAAAAAAAAAAAGGAGACAAGTAACAATAGGAAAAAAATATTTTAAAATCATATAACTGATAAAGAATATATGACTGTATCCTTATTGTAGCTTAGATGTGAGATGTCACCCAACAGCCTCATAATCTTTCTGGGGGCTGGAGGAGGACCACCCCACTTCCTGGCATTTCTTTCTCTGCCTCCTTCTGCGACAATCTGAGCAGCGTCCTTTGCCCTCCCTTGCTCACTGCCCTGCTGTCTTGCCTTGAAGCCAAACAGCTTTCATGAAAAACTGAATCTTCCCTCATGGATTGAAAATGCCAACTTATTACTCAACAACTTCCCATCTGCACATATTCTGCATTATTTTGATCTGTTTGCCTTTTCCTTGACCAGTGCCATGCTTTCCACTTGTAAAGATTTGTAGAGAAAATCTTCAATTTGTCTTTTTTTTTCTTCATCATTTCCTTGGTTACTTCACACATTTAACCTCTGAGTTGAAATTCTGAAAGAGTAGATCAAGGAATGAAACAAGCTCAACTACAAAAGGACAAACACATCAAGACAGATTTTGATGGATTTTCTTTGGATTCATTTATTAATTTGGAAAAAAATTGAAATCTTTTTGAGACTTTTCTTCAAAGATGTGACATCCATTTTATTTACTCATGTGTTTTCTATGTTGTCATGGAAATTGTTAGCTGATTTGGTATTCAGTTCAAGTATAGATAAGAAATAGAATGGAATATCTGTATAAACTGCTTCTCTGAAGAGTTGTGTCAGGATGACCTAAAATGTTGGCAGTCTGTTCCTGTCAAAATGCCCAAACTATAACATCTGTAGAAGTGAATGTTTGAAAAAATGTTTATCATCCCAAAATACAATCCTTCTTCAGTTGCTCTTTTTAGTTTTGTTCAAATTTTGCATGCAGCTGTATTTTATAATCTCTTTTCAAAGGAAGGACATTTGGTGTTTTAAATAACACAAACCAACAAAATAGTTTATCTGAATACCAGAATTGCTTTCTGTACTGATATTCTTAGGTTTTCTTATTTATAAAAGTGATTTTAAAAATTTTATTCATAAAATGTTTTTTTTTCAATTTTAGTGACGTTCTCAGTACAAAGTATACTAATTTAATTTTCTTCTAAAAATTTATAGTACTTTGATTGCTATATACAAATTTTAAATATATTTCAGGATTTTACAGTCAATATATTTGTTAAAATTCTGAAAATATGAAGAAATTCATTTCCAACATGTATTTTATGATCACTAGGATACTAAAAAACCACTGAAATTTCTCTACTTTTTTAATATATAAATGACAAAGCAGGTATATTAGTACTTCTAATTTTTTTTTTTATCGGTACCAGGTATTGAACTCATGACCACGCACTTGCAAGGCAGGAGCTTATTCCACTGAGCTAAATCCCCAGCCCAGTACTTCTAATTTTTAAATTGAAAGTATACCAAAACATTTCCCCACTGCATTCAATGTACCTGTAATATGATCTTGCTGACACTTGGTGTCCTATCATATATTGTTATAATTTCTTTAACTTATCCATCAGATGTGGTTTAGCTGGTCTGTTTTCTTGGGTCTTATAAATAATGCTGGATTTAATCACAAGCTTATCTTTTTATTATCAATTTCCAACACTGAAATTATCAAAGGAAAATATGGTCCTTTTGTGATTTGGATGCACATTAACATACTGTCTTCTGATAATTTGGTGTTAGTTTGCATTTGTGTATGTATTTTTGAACTCTGTATGCTATATTCATTTTTATCATGAGCGCACATTGATGAATTAACACACAAACATGTAGGACCTGGTGAAGCTTACATTACATTACAAAGACAAAAATAACCAAGATAAATAAAACATTTATAATCACATTCTCTGATCAACATGGACTGAATTGTGCCCTCTGACTCCACAAACTCATATGTTGAATTCCCACAATTCCAGTGCAACTGTGTTTGGAGAAAAGACTTTTAAGAGATAATCAAGATTACATAAAATTGTAAGGACAGAGTCATAATCATGTAGGACTTGTGGCTTTATAGAAGTAGGAAGCAAGAGAGTTCTCAGAACCTTTGTGTACTAGGAAAGTTCAAATGCACAGAAAGAAGCCATCTGCAAGCCAGAAAGAGACCCACACCTGAACACAACCATGCTGGATGCTTGTCAAACTTCTAACCACCAAAACCAAGAGAATAAAAATTCAGTTTATAGATCATAAATTTATCAGTAAAAGAAAAGCAGCATGCACTGTCAAGGATGAGTGAAATTTTTAGTGTTTAGAAAAGATCTTACTGATGATTATAATAATAATCTTGAGAAAATAGAGATGATTTATATAAACAAGATGGTGGAATAAAAATTTCTTGGGTTCAAACTCCCACTCTGAAACCTGAGTCCAGCTAGCATCAATTTGAAGATGAGAGTGCCTTTTTAAAAACCCAAAAACTGGGAGAGGCAGGGACACTGCCTTGGTCACACAACTATGGACATTTATGATAGAATAGTAAGAGGTAAAGTTCTGTCTGCTTGTGTCACTCTCTCTCTCTGCTTTCCTAGCTGGCACAGTGCCACATACACATAATTCAAATGGAAATATTGTTTTTTTACAATGGAGAAAAGGAATTGAAAGTACGCCTTTGTTTTCCCCGCTCAACTAGGAACCTTTGTGGATACTCACTCCTATCTCATTCCATAAGAAACATTCGAGGGGTTGGCAGGGCTGCGATTAAGATATAGATAAAGAGAGGGAGCAACCAAAATATAGATTTTGGTAGCTGCAAATTTGTGCTCATGGAGCTACCACACAAGAGAAATACTTGTATATGATGGAAAATGTGTTTGCCACATGTTTGAGCATCAGTATGAGAGGCAGAATCAGGAAAATATGACATTGGCTTAAAAAAAATCACTAAAACCCTAGTAATGGACCCAGAAAAGGAGGAGATCTATGGAATACCTGACAAAAAATTTCAGAATGTTTCTCTTAATAAAGTTCAGTGAATTATAAGTAAATATCAATAAAAAGTAAATGGAATTTGTGAGATAATTCAGGAGCAAAAAAAGAAATTTGAAAAAGAAATAGAAATTCAAAACCCAATACAAATCCTTAAAATAAAAGATACAATAATTGATATGAAGATATCATAAAATGCTTCAACAGCAGTCTTGAAAATGCAAAAGAAAGAGTAGGTGGTTGTCAAAACAAGACATATCAAATCTATTCAGAAGTACAAACAAAAATAAGTGAAGAAACAATAATTATAGGGGTTCTGGTAAACTATCAAGCAACCTAACCTTTGTATAATAGAATTTTCTTACAGGGAAGAATAGTGAAACACCTAGAAAACATATTTAAAGATAATGGATGAAAATCCTCCAAATTTGGGGCAAAATGACCACATCCCATTGAAAAAGATTAAAGTTAAATATTTGCATTCAATCCAAAAGAGAGTTCATTAAGGAGTATCAAAAGAAAATTATCATATTTATAAGTAAGTGGATGCAACTCGAGACCACACTCATAAGTGAAATAAATCAAACTTACATGTGTAAATACCATATAGTCTCCCTAGTGTAAGAAATGGTAAGAGTACATAAGATACAAAAACCTCAGGAAATTCAGTGAAGGATAAGAATCTGCTCAAAGGGCAAAAAATAATATCTCAGGGAAAATGAGGAAAAAGAAAAAGGAAGGGAAAAGAAAAAAAATATCTAAATTATATAAACACACTTAGGATAGCTAAGATGATTGTGCTACAAATTCTATAAGTTCTTGGAACAAAAAGTTAACATTCATAGGATTGGAACAATTGTGCATATTATTGTATGGTGATCTGAGGAGCTCTTGAAGATCGTTATGTAAAATAATAACTGTAGTTATGCTCATACTACCTTGTTTTGAAGGCCTATATTGTTAATGTTCTGGGCTCTTTGCTGTTGTTGTTTATATGTCTTTTTTGTTTCATGTTTTTCTAGGAATTTGTTTTGTTTTGTCTTGTTTTATTTTGTTTTTCCTGCTAATACAGAAAGGATAGGTATACATATAGAGACTCATGCATGCATAGAACTTCTAAACGGTTTATGAGAATCGATTATATATTGCACGATGAAATGAATAGCTATTTTGAAGAAAAAGAGACACTAAGGTACCAAGTGCTGATTCTATAGTATCATGATGTAAAATCTAGCAATACTATTTTTCTTTGCTCAGAATGATTTTAATCTGTTTTGTTTTGTTTAATTTCAACATACATGAAGGTATGGACAGCTATTTTGAAGAGAATGAGAGACATTATGACAGTCATTATTGACTTCCCTATTGTCTGGTCTTCAAGACCTAAAATGCCTTCATTATCCTGTTCTGATCGGTTTTATACTATTTTGTATTGTATAAATTTATTGTATGTGAAGATATGGACAACTATTTGGAAGAAAACAAGAGACAATATGATAGTGAAGATCTCTGGTTGTCTTGCTTTGAAATCTGTGTCTCTTACATTGTTCTCTTATTATCTGTTTTGTTATATTTAACTTTACCCCTTTAAAATAAAATTTAAAAAAAAAAGAAAATTATCATGAATTGAAGACAAAAAGAGAATACTGAAAGTAGCAAGACATAAGATACATCGCACTCAAAGGAATCCCAATACGCTCAAAGGAATACCAATATGACTTTCTGAATTAATTTCTCAGCAGAAACCCTGCAAGCCAGGGGACAGTGGATTGCTATAGTCCAAGATTTTTGTTTTAAATCTCTCTATATATTTTTTTCAAAAGCAAAACAGAAAAAAAGGATAGAAATGATACAGAATTTTAAAAAACAGTAAGAAATTAACACTACTTAACATACTGTATACTGTTATCTTAGAAGTAGTTGTTCAGGTTACAAGATTTAGGCTTGAAAAAATAAGATCAAACAATCAAACAGTGAAAGCACAAACTGTTCTTCCGGATGAAGTAACAGAGATTAGTAGCGTAGCTATCTTATCTTGTGTGTGTGTGTGTGTGTGTGTATATATATATATGTACATATATATATATGCATATATATAATATTTTTCCTTCTTCCTTCTTTCCCTTATCTCAGTTCTTTCCTTTTGAGCATTTTCTTTCCCTTTCATTATCATAATATCTATTGTACATTTTAGATCTTATTACTCTCTCAATTTTTTCTTTTTTTCTTTTTTAACACTAGTGAGACAATATGATATTTACAAGTATGAGTTTAACTTACTTGAGTATGGTAGCAAGTTGCCTCCATTTACCTATAAAAGCCTCTAAATAATGCTTCTTTATAGCTAATACATATAGCTAATATTTCATTATATAAAAATACATTTTTTTATCCGTTCCATGGTTGATGGGCATTTGAGTTGTTTCAATATTTTATTTATTTAATTTTAAAGGGAATAAAACAGAACAGTAAAATGAATCAAAACAGTGATAAGATAGTAGGAAATCTACAACAGTTACTATATTTCATATTGTTCTGTAAATAGTTGCTCAGCTTAAGGCTTGCAAAGTTAATCAAACAATACCAAACCAAACCAAACCAAACCAAACCTACCACAAAAACAGTCAATCAAAATTACTGAATGGAGCTTCATTTCTGTTCTTCAGAAAAAAAAGAAAGTAAAGATTTTCTCCCACAAACAAAGGCAAAGGGAACTCATAATGACTGGACCTCACAAGAAATGCTAGAGGGAATTCTTCAGGCTAAAATAAAAAAATAGAATGAATAGCAGACATCTGAAAGTGTAAAACTCTCAGGTAAAAGCAAATAAAATATATTCTAAAAATGAGATAATGGCCTGTAAATCAATTATGTTTTGGTGTGAAAGTTAAGTAATAAAACTAAATATTATTAATGATATAGTTTCTTAATGGACACACGATATGAAAAGATATAAGGTGTGACATCAAAATTTAACATGTAATTGTAAGTAGAGTTAATGTATGGAGCTATTTTAGTGTGAAAACTATCAACCTAAAATAGTGTGTTTTAATTGCAAAATAGTTTCCATTAGCATTATACTAACCACAAACTGGAGCATACAATAAATATACTTAATGATGCAAAGAAGCAAAACATTCTACTAGAGAAAATTGCTTAACTACAAAGGAAGATAAAAAGAGAAAGAAAGAAAGAAATGATCTGAACAGCAACAACAAAAATGATGTCCAGCTTTATGTTGGTTCACAGATTTAGAGTGAGGAGGCAGAAAAAGATTCCAAGTAAATGAAATGCCAAGACAGCCAGTCTGTATACTTATATCAGAAAAAGTAATTTTTCAGTCAGAAAAGAAAATGAAAGTCATTACATAATGATAAAGAGGCCAATTCATCAAAAAGAAAAAACAACTGTAAAGATGCACCCAACATGAGAACACCCGGTTATGGCGTGATGGGGGCTTCACACCCCCATGGGAAGCCACATGCAGGCCATACCGACTAAAAGCCAACAAACACCAAATTCCAACTATATTCTAGGAAAAATGGACCCATTACTCAAACATATTCATCCAAGAGCTGCTGAATTCTTCTTAGCTACACACAGAACATTCTTCAGGGTAAACAATTATGTAAGGCTACAAAATGAATATTGACAAATTTGAGAAAACTAATATCATACATCATAGCTTATTTTTCTGAATGTAAGAGTGCACACTAGAAATCAATATTTAAAGAGCAGACCATGTGAACCCAGGAACGAATGGCTTTGATGTGTTCTTAATTGTACTTAGTATATTTGGATTGGTTTCCATGTAAGTTCTATATGTCCAGCTAAACTTGAACAGATTTGTCTTGAATTCTACCCCTTGATATCATAGGGTTCATAATTAATTCACATAGAATGTGTGAATGTGTGTATGTTTCTCTGTGTTTTTGTATGATGAAATATATTTTGACCTTTACATTTTCTTACAGGCAATTCTGCTTCTGAATATGATGAAACATGGTATACGAGAATAATCATATTAGTAATCACAACAGTAATCTAAACAGTAGATTAAGATTATGTTAAAAATTTGTTTAGAAATAGTAGAAAACAATTACAGCAGCCAGCTCTTGATGGACACAGTTTCTGCAGAAAAAGAAACACACTGAGGTGAAATCTACTTTTCATTTACCCTTGGGGCACTTGCTCATTTACTGTACTGGACATAAATGTCAAAGAGACAGTAGCTGTTTAGTGCCTGTGGCAGTCTCTCTGGGCTCTGCAGACAAAACTCAGAACCTAACTCTGCCAAAAAAGCCATGATTTGAGAAGTCAAAATCTCACAGAAAAGGAAACTATTGAGATGTAAGCCTAACATTCCTTTTGCAATTTCTCCTTAAGGCACTTACTGATAGTTAACTGACTATTATCTGGGACAATTTATCAAAATTTCAGGCAAGATGTAATAAATTATAGAATAAAATGTTCATCAAAATGCAAAAGATTCATCTGGCTGGAGAGACAAAAGTTGGGAGGTCAGAGCTCACCAGATAATAGGAACCATGGTAAGCATGCCAGACTTTCAGGTAAGATTATTTTTGGTTTTACTCTGAAGATTAAGAGGAGCCGGAAATATATCAGTTTATGCAAAAATTTTAAAATGTAGTTGTATCTGAGGCATGGTGATCTGTTCATATTTTATTCACTTTCTAGAAATAAATTTACCAAGCATCAAAGTCAAAGGAAAATTATAAAATTGATCAAGGGTAAAAGAAAAATCACCTTCAAAGAATAATAAAGGAAGAAAAAATATTCAATAATAATGGCCAGATTTTTATGGAAAACTGTAGAAATCAGAGAGCACGGTGACATCTTTTAGGTGCCTCTTTCAACAATTACGTTGGCTAGATCTCCTGGTCAGCTTCTTCTTGTTTCTGCATCACCACTTTCTGGTTCATTTCATGCTTCTATTGAGATGGCTTTTTCCTCTAATATCTCATGAATCCCATCTGCCAGCTTTAAACTTTTCTTCTGCAGATTTTTCAACTCTTTTAGAATGAAAATATTCAATTTGTAAAAATTGCAGCAATTGCAAAAAAAAAAAAAGCAAAATGAAATGAAACAAAATGAGGTAACCTTGTATTTCTTGTATATCAATTCAGCCTTTTACCTTTGCAGGTTCTATATCTGTTACTACAATGAACCATGTATTGAAAATATTCAGAAAGTATTGTGCCTGCCCTGAACATGTACAGTTTTCTCCTTTTCTCTTTTTACACTACAGTATAACAATTATTTGCATAATATTTACTTTGTATTTTGAATTACCTATAATCTGAGGATGACTTAAGGTATACAGGAAGATGTGCATAGGTTATATGCAAATTTTATGACACTTTATATAAGAGATTTGAGATTCTATAGATTAAGGTATGGGTGGAGGTGACCAGGAATCAATGCCTCAAGGTAATGAAGGAAGACTATATACAAATATAGGTTAATCTATATTATTTCTCTATAATAACATATTTACAAGCCATAAAAAATAACATTTGTGTCTCTGTGAGGGTTGACTTTCCTAACTACACAAACAGTTGAGAAGTATAAAGTATTATAACTTTAACTTAGTTTACAATCTTGCTACTTTTGTGTAGTCTTGAAGATTATTCTGTTTGACATACATTGTCACCTTACAAAATATTATTAGTTTTGTTGCAAATATCACAATGTTTTTATATATATTTACCTTTTGCAGGATATTCTATTCTCTTCTTAATTTTCTTCCTCCTGTCTTTGTGGCAATTTCAGTGGTTGGCTTGAAATAATCATTTTTATAGGCTCATGTTTTGAGCATCAACTTGGCTGTGACCTGGATCAGCTGACAAACAAGCCCGCTCATATTATGGTTGTAACCTGGTTGTAACATGATCTGAAATACCCTGACTCACACATGACCTTGGCAGGCTTATTGCTCTGTGTTAGATTTCAGTTAGGAATTTTCCCAGTGGTATTTCATCCTCTACTATGTACCTGGCTGTTTTTTCAAATGTTGATTTCAAGAATCTAAAGATTGATAAAGAAACAATTACCACTATAAAAGCCTTAAATCAAGCTTCCCATTGTGATGTGTCGTGTTTGACAATTTTCCTGGTCCAAAGTGATAACCTCTGGTTAGTTTGCTAGATATGCTATTAAAGGACTAAGGACTGAGAAGCTTACACAGTGGAAATGTATTCTCTCTATAGGAGGTTAGGGCCCCAAACCATAATATTTTTAGGACTTATTCCTAAGGATTATGAGAAAAGAATCTGTTTACTTGCTGTCTCCTTAGTTTGTAGATGACAATCTTCTCTGATGTCTCTTGACATCACCTTCACTCTCTACATGTGTCTCTATGTCTGAATTTCTCCTTTTTATAAGGGCACTAGACATATTATATTATCACCAATAATATTTATTTAACTTGGTTACATGTGTAAAAACACTGTCCACAAAACAGGCCATATTTTGAGATACTGGTGGTTAGAACTTCAATATGGGAATTGTACAGTACACTGTTCACTCCAGAACATTGTGCATACTTTTATTTTTTCTCTTGCCTAAATACCCTGCCTAAAATCTCATGTGCTATGTGGAACATGAGTGTCAGAGTAGACAATCTATCTTTTCCTGATTTTAGAAAAATGCTTTCAGCATTTGCAGTTCTGTGTGATGTTGACTGTGAGCCTGTCATATATAACCATTATTGTATTGAAGTAAGATACTCCTGTAATTAGTTCTTTGGGGGTTTGATCATGAATGGATGTTGAATTTAGACAAGGGTCTTTTCTGTATTTGCTGATATGATCCTGTGGGTTTTAAGTTTGATTCTATTCATGTAGTATATTACAGTTATTTATTTGCATATGTGAAGTCATTGTTATACCACTGATGCTATTAATGAAATTTGATCATGTTGTATGATACCTTATATGCTTTTGATGACTTCATTGAGAATTTTTGAACTAATGCTCTTGAAAGATATTGATGTATAGCTTTCTAATCTTTTGTTGAGTCTTGGTCTGGTTCTGGTGTCAGGCTGATATGGGGTTTGTAGAATGAATCTGGAAGGATGCCTTCCCTTTCTGATTTATGGAATCACTTCACTATTGTTGACATTCTTCCATTCTTAACAATAAAGTTCAAAGGCAAATACGTCCGGTCCTTGGCTTTTTTTGTTGGGAGACTTTTACTAATTCTTCTATCACATTTTTTTCTATTGACCTAGTTAGGTTTTTCATTTTTATCCTCTTGGTTAAAATTTGGTAGGTCACACATGTGTAGTAATCATTCTCAATTTTAAATTTTATTTTATTTATCTTTTTGGTACCAGGAATCAACCTCAGGAGCTTACACTTGCCAAGCAGGTATTTTGCCACTGAATGTATCCCCTGCCACCCATTTATTTTAGATTTTCTACTTTATTTGATGCAGAACTTCCAGTTCATTTGCTGTATGTTACAGATCAACATTGTTTATTTTTTATTTATTTTTACAGTCTGACTGATCTCTACTTTTGAACGTGGGGTATTGATGCTACATACTATTGTTTAATAGAACCAGCCTCTTCCTTCAGATTTAGTGGTGTTTGCCTTCTGATATTGGATAAGTCAATATTTGGTGCATAAATATTTACCATTATTGTATTTTGTTGGTGGGCTGTTTCTTTTACTCATATACAATATACTTTTATGTCTCTTGCTAATTTTGACTTGACTTGAATCTGCTTTGTCACATTTGAGTGTGTAGTTACTTCTGCTTGCTTTTGGATTCTATTTGCATCAAATATTGTTTGCATCTGTTTATTTTTGATCTGCATGTTTTTACCAGTGAACTGTGTTTCTTGTTTAAAATATAATTTATTTTAATTTAAAAAATTTATTAGTCTTACATGTTAGCAATACATAATGATCACATTCATCATATGGAGTTGGTATATGTACGTAACACATCTGAATTCTTTTTACATCTCTTTCACTTTGTCTTTCTCCCTCCTCCCTCAGTCTTTTGGTTCCATTTGGATTTTCAAAAGCTGTCCCTGTTTCTTATTATTTATATTTTATTGCACTCTTTAAAATACTTATACTCTGGGTTTCCCATATAAGAGAAGCTATGGGATATTTACTCTTTTGTGTCTGATTTATTTCATTTAATATTCCTGTTGCAAGGGGTATCCATTCTCCAACAACTGACTCAAATTTATCCCTCTGTGTTTCTTTCAAACAGTAAATAGTTGACTCTTCATGTTGAATCCAATCCACTAGTGTACTTTTTAACTGGAAGTGTTAAAAAAATTTACATTTGGGTCTATTCAAATGAGTCAATTTATATAATTTTGTTTATTTTATGCTTGATTATATTACTCATTTTATTCTGAATCTTCCTCTTCTGTGTATAGGTTCCTTTAAGTATGTTCTGCAAGCCAGGCTCAGTGATCATGAACTCTTAGTTTCTGCTGACCTTAGAAGGTTTTTATTTCTGCTTGATTCTTTGCTGGCAGTAGTAATCTTAGTTGGCAGTTATTTTATTTCAAGGATTGAAATAAATTATTCTATGCCTTCCTCTCCCTAAGAGATATTTGCTGAGAAATCTGTTATCATTTGGTTGTGTTTGCTTTCATAAGTGATTTGGCATTTTTCACTTGTATCTTTCTGTACTCTCTTTATTGGTACTCAATAATTTAAGTATGATACAATGTGAGGATATTCTTTTCTGGTCATGTCTATTGAAGTTCTAAGTGCATTGTGTACTAGAATCTCCAATCTGTCTCAGAATTTGGGAAACTTTTTGTTATTTTTTTTACTGAATTGATTTTTTATGCCTCTCTAGACTGTATGTTAATTCCCTCTTCTATCCCAGAACCCTATTTGTTTGCTCTTACAATCATTTTCCTGAAGTTATTACATAGGTTCATAATTTCATATATTCTTTATTTCTGTCTGAATGTTATCATTAACCCTCTCTTATATTCAGGATTTGAAATTCTGTGTTATTGGCGAGACTCTCTGATGAACTTTTATTTGACTTCTTGAACTTTTCATTTCTAAGACTTCCAAGTTTTTTTTTCAGAATCCTTATTCCCTTATTAAACTACTCATATTCCACATTGCTTTCTTTATTTCATTTGTTTACTGGTATCTTCTTTCAGTTTATTGATCATTTTTAAAAACCAATCCTTTTAAGAAGTTCGTCTGGTATTTCATCTACTTTGATATTATTGGAATCAGTATGGAGCTAATAGCTATTAGATAAGACACTATCTTGATTGTTTTTGAATTTTCTATGTTTGTACATAAAATTTGTGCATCTCATGAGATGAAATTTTCTTACTCTTTTATGTGAGTGTCTTCATAGGGAACAGGCTTTTCTTGATCCTATGCCCTGAGATATTGGTATATTGTTCATTTGAGTTCCAAGTGGAGTGTGTTGATTATTTTTTTCTGACTTCTTTGTGACTAAAGGAAATGATGTGACAGTATGTACTCATCAAGGTCACATTCTCTGTAAATTTTGCAAAGTAAGGCCCTTTTTGTAGTCAAGGCAGATCTGCTGTGAACAGAGAGGTCTGTAGTGCAGAACTTCTATGAATACTTTTTAAAATTTTCCAGCACACAGGAGTCTGAAAAGCTACTAGTGCAGCCTGTGCTGGCTTCCTTCATAGATGTGGTGTTTATGAAAGTTTGCTGTCTCTCACTCATGCTGCTATAGAAGTAAATGTCCAGAGCAACATTCTAATCACCTTCTAGTAAACTACTATAATCTCTTAACTTTCTCTCTATTTGTGTCAAACATTTTGGTGCATGATTCCAAATGGGTGGGCTGAGAAAATGTGGACTGTGTCCCAGACGCCATCCTCAAGGATTTTGTGTGCATGCTCCTGGGTGAAATCATTGACTAACTGGCAGTAGGAACCCTTGTGCTGAACTTGGCTTCAGCAGCTGCTGAAGCCTTTGGAATGACTGAACACTTGTTCCACCTCCTCTGTTCCACATGCTTCTCGGCCAAGACTGTCTTGTGAGATCTTCTTAAGCACAATCAGTGCAGTGGAGCATTCATCAGAAGCCCTAACCATGCTCCTTTCCAGCCTTCCAATCCACGCAGAGGATCAGTGCCTAATTCTAGGACCTGTCTCAAGACAGCTTCTAGTTACAGCCTGCTGAGTGTTTGTGCAGTCCAACATCAGGTTGTTGTGTGGATGAAATTGCTTTCGAACCAATCCTCAAGCAGGGGTAAATGCTTGTATAGGTTGTTTCCTTTCCCTGCAGACCACACAGTTAGCCATTGTACAGTATTTGTGTTTCCATACACTGAGTTTTTACTGAAATCTTGCTGAGTTGGGTTTTCTGACCCAGAGAAGAAGGAATTGAAGTTATGATTTCTCTGTACTGTTATCTGTACTGATTTTTCCCATTTCTGTGATGTTTAGGTTCTCTTTTGCTTCTATGGCTCCAGAACTTTTCTTCCCTTTGTAGGCCTAACTCTTCTCACTCTCTTCCGTTCTTTCCTTTCCTGCTGTTTCCAAATGTGGTCTATTGAAGAGCTACCCTCTCCTGATCTTGCGATGATGCTCATCAATGGGCAACAGAAGGTGTAGAATGTATCAGTCTCACTTGATAGGACTGGCTCTAATCTTGAATGACATCCTAAGGTGAGTAAACTGTTAACAAACAACACAGTGAGCTCTCAATAAATCTTTCATGAAAGAAAGAGTAAAGCTGCAGTGTTATTGTAAGACACTGCAAGAGCTTCTCAAACCTTCAGCAATTTCACTCTGATCTATCAGCAGTCACGGACACTGAGGAAACACTCTTTACCAACAGAAAGACTAGGACTCACTGAAGTTGCAGCACTTTTTAACAGTAGGGTATTTTTCAATAAATTATGTACATTTTTTATATATGACTATATGGAATACTTATTATTGTAAATAACTTTTTATTCATAGAAACAGATAAGATATATACTTTTCCTTTCCACAATATTTGCTTATTGTAGTGACATGGGACTAAATCCATGGTAACATACATACAAACTGAAATTTTCTTCTAATACACTTATTTTATATATTTGCATTTTTACTTAAAGATTCAATCTTTCTGTTTTTCAGGTACCTATAAGTTATCTTGTGGGTTTTTTTTAGGGTAGAGACCTAAGTGACTTTTTTCTAGGTATTTAACCAGTTGGCCTAATGTCTTTATAAGTTCCTTTTTCTCTAAAATATTCTTTTTTATGTATAAATTACATATGTAGGGATGATGTCATTTAAAACTATTTTTCTTACAAATTCTCATTGAAATACTGAAAATTCAATGAACTTTGATTCTTTTTGATGTAACCTCAATATTTTGTATTCTATATTTTCTAAGTTATTTTTCTATTACCGTAATGGCAAAAATAAAATGTCCTTTCCTTTTCAATGTCAGTGCTCAGTTTAATAATTGAACTCATTCTACATCATTAATTATGTACATAATTCAAAATTCTTGAAAGGCCAGCATATTGGTTCTCCGTTCGATACAACTTTTGTGCATTTCTGTGTTTTATGTGTACTCCTGATTGTCTTTTTCCAAGATAGTTTATAGCAATTCTTGAAAGAAGGATTGTATCTTTCAGAGCAGAAGAAGACTGGTTTATCTTCTCAGATAATAATGATAGCATCTTTCTCTAGTGCAACATTCAGGTAGGTTTATTGTGGATGACGATTCAGCATTTGGAATTTCCTTGGTTCAGAGTTCTCTAAGCACACCTCTTGTGTCTCTTTAGCCATCCTGTGTCACAGTTGTCAGAGTTGGAGACAAATATAACTAGAGAAAACATGAAGTATAGTATCCCTGTGTCTTTTACAGCCATAAACCTGTGGAAGTTTACTTGTTAGTGTTTCAATAAGAAACAGTCCTAGGCTACTCTCATCTTTAAAGTTACTCAGCTTAGCATAGATTCTCACTGCAGTGTAGAATCCAGGCAATTTTCCTTAAGTGATTGATCCCATGTAACACTATTTTATCAGTGGAATTGATTTCATAGTTTGCCACTGAGCTTCTACAAGAGTATTTTAAAAATCATTAGGCCCCATGGGCCCATAACTCTGCAACCATTTTTTAAATCAGCAGTGACCATCATGTTCATATTGCCTCCTCTCTGTGCCCATGTCTACTCTGCAATATTCAGCTGAGACAACTAAAGTGTGTAACAGGTGATCTATTTAAAGGGATCATTTTTATGATAAATGTCATGTGCTTCTCTAGTCTGAGTTCTTGTACTCCTGATTTCTTTCTGATCTTTTTGCCTTTTCACTTTCCTTTATGTTCTTCACACAGATATTATTATATGTATTTGATAGGAGAATTTCTTAATGTCCCCAAAGACACAGTCTGTATTCATTCCCCAGAGTTTTAAAATATTGGCTATTTCAGGAACACCTCAGTCTAGCTCAAGTACTAGAATTACACTTCAGCATTGACCACATCGGTATATTTCCTTTGTGCACTACCATCTATACTAATATAATAATATATTGTTAGAAGTTGTTACCAAAACCATTAGTGTGATGGTTAATAAAAACTTTCCATGTTTAATTTTTATGAGCATTTATTTATTGAATTTAATCAGTACCATTTATTATAACACAATTCCAAGGTTTCATATTCCTTTTCATAAAAAAGGATAGAAATAAAGAATGAAGACATACTATGTACTAACTCCGCATGAGGCATGTGATCTTTATGCATTACACACAAGCACTAATAAAAATCAAAATCAAAGAAAAAGATAGGAAGTCTATACAAAAGTGTCACAGTAGTAAATGATATAGTCTCAAACTCAGGATTTTGAATTCCAAATCTGAATTAAATGTAATATTGATTTGTGTGAATTGCTTTGTTGTAGATGATACATGAATGATAGGAGACACAGAACTTAGCAAAATCACTCCTTTAATTTAAAGAGATACTGGCTAGTGTTTGTCCCTAGTCCAGACTTACCCATGGATGGCAAGGCCAAACTTTTCTTTGAAGATCTTCCTCAGTAGTCCTTTTATTTTGCAAAAGGAAAGTAAAAGTTTGTGGATCATGAGTTATCCGTGATCCATCACTAATCTTTGCTCTAGTTTAGTTGTTTTATCCACAAATTATATGGTCTTGACAAAGTCATAATATTTCTGAATCTTACTCTCCTGTTATTGAAAAATGTTTTAAAAACCATTAGAACAATAGATGATTTCTGAATAACCTGAGTTTTTTTCTTACTTTAGTGCCTTGGGTTTAACTTTTCCTTTAGTTGGAATTCTTCATTTCCAGATGCTCATCAGACAAATGCCACTTCTTTCATTTCCTGCCTTTATCAGTGCAGTCTTCTTTGAATGTGCCTTTCCACATATGTATTGTGGAAAACCATGTGTGGTGATGATCAGTCCATCGGGCCTATCACAAGATTGCATTACCTAGTTTTGCATGTTCTTAGAATATGAGCAGCATGAAGATTAGTAGGTGGTCTAACTTTACTATTTTATCTCATGAGGAGAATCATGCATGGCACATAATAAGCACTCAATATAAAATATGAACAATTAATACGCAAATAAATATTTACAAAAACTGATATATAGCTTACTAAAGTGAAACTAATTCATGATATTTTGCTATCAGAAGCCATTTGAACAAACACAGGTGAAACTAGTCAACTAACACATTGGTGGCTAAAAGTGAGTTGCATGGCATTCTGTTATTATTATAAACAGATACCCTGTTAGTGTCACTTCAGTGAATGTGTATTGCCAGCATTTCAGTGTGCCTATGCAGTCTTGATTAACTGAATGGGAAAACTGTACCAGTCAGTAATGTCAAACAAGACCCATAAGTACATTGATTTGTGTGCCCAGTTTCTCTAGGAAAAGGATTTTAATATATCTGTGAATAATAGCAGCAATGTGTATAGGAAAAAGAGCTATGGCCTGCTGTGAATAAAAGAGCTGGAACAGAGGTAGACATTATTTTGCTTTCTATCTATAGAAAACAGGATGAGGGATGAAGGCATTAAGTGGTGAAGATGAAGGGGTGAAAATGAAAGTGATTTCTCCATCCCCCTCCTTGAGGATGTGCCTTTGGAAAAGTGAGGAATCTACACTAATGGGTTCAGCAAGGCCTGGGCTTGAAGACAGTGACCCCAACTTACCACAGGCAGAGTCTGCTACTGGTTCCATGCAGCAACTGTGCACAAGCAGGCTGAGGCCATTTGTGAGAAAAGTGTATCTGTCAGTAAACCTTCGAATAGCCTGGATGAACATGTAGTATTTAAAAAGGGAAGTTTTCAGTTTCCATGTAAAATGTTTAGACATATAAATTTTTATTGCTCTCTATTAAAATATACTCATAACTTTTGGTTGTGTTTTAAACTTTTGTTAGTGAGTTTGTCAGTAATAACTCAGGTAACAGCAAGAGATCCAAAGGCAGTCCTCTACTTTCTCTGGAGTCCACAGCATCAGAGGCTTGGGTCACCATTGGCTCTCCCTTGAAGTCAATCTGAGTTTAGCATAAAGCTTTAATGGCGGTCTTCATATTTGCTAAGGAGCTCTAGCCACTTTAAGAATTCATTGAACAAGACCTCCACAGCCAAGAGGAGTGTTGGCCACTCCACCCCTGCACCCAAAAGATCTCAGCAGCTGAGGGGAGCCTTGGGTACCACTCCCCTGTACCCAAAAAACATCAGCAGCTGCCAGGAGCCTTGGCCACCACTGCCCCAAAACTGGGCAACCTTGGCAGCTGAAGGAAGCATCAGTGACACCTCCCACCATGTGGAGTACCTCAGTGGGCTGGTAGGAGTCTTGGTGTCCCCTTCACCCCATTCAGAGGACCTAGTGGATCAGTGAGAGTGCAGTGAGTTCCCCCTCCAACCAGAGGACCTCTGTGGGTCAGCAGAATCCTCAGTGGAACTTCACCCCACCTAGAGGAACTAGGTAGGATGGCAAGAGCTAGGGTGAACCCTTCTTCCACAGAAAGAACCCTGAGTGGCTAGCAAAGTGAGGACTCGTGCCACCCAGAGGTGTCCAACTGGACCTGAGAGACCCTCAGAGACACAATAGGGTTCTGGCTGGAGTGCCTACTATGGGCAGATGGGTCTGGCAGCCTAGAACAGTCTAAAGCTGCAGTAACAATATGAATTAAGGATTGGTTCACATCAATACTCCTATGCTAGTTAGCCTAGGAAGAATATAGGACTCGTACAACAGGCATTGCAGGAGGAATTCAGGTGACTCTTTTACACTGCAGGACCCAGCAACTGGGTGAACAGGAACATAGTAGGACCCTAAGACATGTATGGACAGTTGAGACTAATAGGACTGAAAAGACCCATATATTGACCAAGAAGTGAAAATGACATAATGAAAAAGCAAAATGCAATCTCAAACCCTCTGGTCATTTGTGAGTAGTGCAGGAGACAAAAATAGAGGACATTGGAAGTCACACACTTAAGTTTTTGAAAAGATAGCAAGTGAAGAAAAGAAATAAATCTATGAGGCTATAGAGGAAATCAGATCAGAAATATTTTCCCAGGAAAGAAAGAAATGAAAACCTCAGTGAAAGAGTTGCTCAGCATAGCTAGAGGAGGCATAGACTAAAACAGTACAGGAGCATAGGAAAATTTTGTAAACTTTGAATTAATAATATAGGCAAGAAATAAATTTCATGAAACAGATTCAAAAAGATTTCCAAGAAATTAAAAATTCCAATGAAAGTTGATAAAACTGCTTGAATGAAAGTGAAGATAGGCTTTCAGATCTTGAAGACAGGATCACAGCTAGCAATCATGAAAGGAAAGAACTCTTAGAAATAACAAGGTACCATGAAAAAACAATTCAGCAGCTCTAAGACAATGCAAAAATACTGATAGGTGTCAATGAAAATGCAGGAGTCAGAGCAAATGACTTAAAAAAAACTATTTTCATAAGTAATAGCAGAAAACTTCCCAAGCATTGAAAGAGAATCTGATATACAGATAAATGAGGCACACAGAATTCCAAACAGCCATAACAAAAATAAATCTGTACCCAGACTTATAAGATCCCAGAAATTCATCATAAGAACAGAATACTAAAAGTTGTTAGAGAAAACCGACAGATCACCTATCAAGGAAAGCCCATTAAAATCATGGCCAACTTCTCAACATGAACTATCAAGACAAGCTTGGAGTATTTCAAGCCTTGAAAGAAAGTAACTTTGAATCCAGATTGATGTACCCTGCAAAACTATCTCTCAAAATTGATAGAGAAATAAGATACTTCCATCACAAAGAACAACTGAAGAAATTCATATCCACCAAACCAACCATAGAAAGAGTATGGAAAGATATTCTAGTTAGAGAAAAAAATGGTCACAATTCCCAGAACAACAACAGCAACAAACCACCAGGCAGGGCATGCAATTAAATGCAGGAGGAAAATAGGGAACCAACAACAGGAAAACAACATAAAAAATAAGCCAATACATACCAGTAACTGGTCTCAATTCACCAATTGAAAGGAATAGAGCGGCAGAATGGATCCAGAAACAAGATTCAACAATAGGTTGTAGATAAGAAACACATCTAACTCAAAAAGAAACTCATAGACTGAAAGGGATGGAAAACAAAATTGCATGTGACAGGAAACCAGAAAAAAGGCCAGGGATGGCTACTCTGTTTGCAGACATTGTGAACTTCAACCAAAAATGATCAAAAGAGATAAAGGTCACTACCTACTCATTAGAGTAAAACTTCAAGAGGAATAGATAACAATCATAAATATACATGCAGCAAATATGGGAGTACTCAACTATACAAGACAAATATTAATAGACATGAAAAATCAAATATTCAATAACACAATTGCCACAGGGGACCTTTATACTCCATTGTCACAAAGAGATAAATCAACTAGACAAAAAGTCAACAAAGAAATAATAGAACTGATTTAAATCTGTGAACAAATGGACTTAGTAGATGTTTAAAGAGTGTGCCACCCAACAACATCAGAATATACATTCTCTCAGCTGCATGTAAGATGTTTTCTAAAATAGACCATATATTAGCCCATAGAATATGCCTTAGTAAATACAAAAGAATCCAAGTTATTCCATATTATCTGACCATAGTGCACTAAAATTGAAAATTAATGGCAAAAGAAACTGCAAAAACTACATAAACACATGGAAATTAAATAACAACCTCCTGAACAACCCATGGATCATAAATGAAATTAAAGAGGAAATTAAATAGTATCTACAATTAAATGAAAATGCAGATACAACATACCAGGACCTGTGGGACACAATGAACATGAACTATATAGCAACCAATTCTCACATCAGGAAAATAGAATGAGCACAAATAAACAACCTAATGCTGCACCTCAAAAGTATAGAAAAAGAAGAGCAAGTGAAGACCAAAGCCCAGAGAAGGGAGGAAATTATAAAGATCAGAGCAGAAATTAATACAACATAAACTTAAAAAAAATGATAAAAAGAATTAATGAGGCAAAGAGTTGGTTCTTTGAAAGAATAAACAATAAATATAGCCAACCTTATCAAGAGAAGAAAAGAACAAACTAAAATTCGTGCAATGAGGAATGAAAAGAGTGAAATCACTACAATCTTGTAGAAATTAAGAAGATCATCAATACTTTAAAAATCTTTACTAGCATAAGCTGGAAAACATAAAAGAAATGGACAGATTCCTAGAAATGTATGTTACCAAAACTGAGTTGAGAAGATATAAAAGATTTGAATAACCTAATATCAGTTACTGAAATTGAAAATGTAATTAAAAACTTACCAACAAAGACAATTTCAGGCCCTGATGGATTCACAACTGAATTCTACAAGAAATTTAGAAAAGATTTAGTTCCAATATTCCTCAAACTTTTTAATGAAATTGAAAATGAAGCAATTTTTCATAACTCATTCTTGGAGGCAATTATTACTTTAGGCAATTATACCTAAAGCAGAGAAAGACCTAAACAAATAGAACTATGGGTCAATCTTCCTAAAGAACATAGATGCAAAAATTCTCAATAAAATACGAGCAAATAGAATGCAGAAAATCATCAATAAGATCATAAACCATGACCAAATGAGATTCATCCCAAGATTGCAGGAAAAGTTCAACAAATGCAAATCAATAAATATAATACACCACATTGAAAGAGCCACAGACAAAAATCACATGATCATCTTAGTACGTGAGGAAAAACTTTTGAGAAAGTCCAACACTCATTCATTAAAAGCTCTACAGAAAATTGGAATAGTCTTTACCTCAATCTGATAAAAGCCATCTATGACAAACTAACAGCCAATTTCTTACTAAATAGACAAACACCGAAATCAGGACAAAGACAAGGATGTCTATTACAATTGCTGCTATTCAATGTAGTTCTGGAAACATTAACCAGAGCAATTAGACAAGAGACAAATAAATGGAATAAAGAGAGGAAAGGAAGAAATTATCACTATTTGCAGATGACACGATACTCTACATAGAAGACCCAAAATAGTCCACCAAAAGCCGACTAGAGTTAATAAGGAAATTCAGCATCATATCTGGTTACAATGTCAACATGCAAAAATCAATAGCATTCTTATAAACAAACATCAAACTGAGAGAAATTATGAAAATAACATCTTGCACAATAGGAATCCACAAAATGAAATACATAGGAATCAATCTAACAAAGGAAGTAAAAGATGCATATATTGAAAACTATAGTACTCTGAAAAAGGAGATAGAAGAGGATACCAGAAATGGAAAGATATCCCTTGCTCTTGGATAGGAAGAACTAACATTGTGAAAATAGACATACTTTCAAAACTGTTACACAGGTTTAATGCAATTCTGATTAAAATACATCAACATACCTCACAGAACAAAAGAAAACATTCCCAACATTAATTTGGAAACAGAAGAGATCTAAAATAGCAAAGGATATCCTGGGAAACATAGGCAAGGTAGGAAGCATCACAACTCCTGACTTGAAATGATATTACAAAGCTACCATTGATAAAAAGCTTACCAACTGATAAAATCAGCATGATATTGGAAAAAAAATAGACTTGAGGATCAGTGGAACAAATTGGAAGGTACAGACACAACTACTAAGACACTCACTCACCTTATCTTTGACAAAGGGACTGAACACATTCACTTTAAGAAAGAGCCTCTTTAATAAATGGTGCTAGAAAAATTGGCTTTCCACATGCTGAAGACTAAAACTAGACCTTTGCCTGTCACTATGTACTAAACTAAAGTCAAAATGGATCCAAGATTTAAAAATTGAAACAGAAACACTAAATCTATTGGAAGACAAGGGAGGTAGACATCTTGAAGACACAGAGGTAGGCAAAGAGTTCATGAACAAAATGTAAACTGCATGGAAAATATTTCAAAGAATTAACAACTGGGATCTCATCTTATTAAAAAAAATTTGTATATCAAAATAAATCACCAATAGAATGAAAATAAAACCCACAGAATGGGAAAAATTTTAGTCAACTGTTCCTCAGGCAAAGGACTTATATCTAGAACATACAAAGAATTGAAAAACATCAGACTCCCCAAATTCAAAGGCCAAATCCAAAAAGGGGCATCTGAGATGAACATGTACTTCTCAGATGAAGAAATACAAATAGCAAATAAATACACAAAGAAATGTTCAACATCACTGGTCATTAGAAAATGTAAGTTAAAACAGCATTGAGATTCCATCTTACTTGAGAAAGAATTGCTATGATCAAGAAATTAACCAATAGCACATGTTAGTGGGGCTGTGGGGAAAAAGGAACACTTCTCTATTGATAGGAGTATAGACTGGTGCAAGCAATCTGGAAATCAGTGTGGAGATTCCTCAAGAAACTAGGATTGGAGGTCCCATTCAATACAGTTTTCCTCTTCTGGATATTTTCTCAGAAGATTTGAAAACATTGTGCCACACTAATATACACATACCCATGTTCATAGCAACACAATTTGTAATAGCTACATTTTGGAAACAACACAAATGACCATCAACCATGGAATGGATAAAAATGATGTGACAGGGGGGTTGGTGAGCCCAATGGAGAATGGAGCCTGTGAAGGGACCTCCATGAATCCACAATCAGTGCTGGGAATAAGACCCACCCAGGAGAAGGGTGTGACCAAATGGGTGACATGTTGGAATCAGGCAGGAGGAGCCTGAACTAGGAACAACATGACTTCAGTTGGTTATTCCCTCCCCAGAGCAGATTTGTGGGATTTGCTTGGCGGTCACACCCCTGGCCGGGACCCAATAAGCCATCCAAAACCGATTCCCTACACCTAGCACACACTAACATGGTGAAGGCCCCTGAAGTTTGACTGGCCCAGAGGGGAGGGGCCAGCATATGCAGCTCCTGCTTACACCTCATTGACAAGAGCAAACAGGAGAGGGCAGAAAAATCCCTCACCAGCGTGCTTCAGAAGAACCATAACCAACAAGGAAAGGGGCTGAGACCTCCAATATACACCTGCATGGAAGAAACCAAAAATGACAAGAGGGAGAAACAAGAAAAAGTCCCCAGCCCAAAACCCTGAGAACATTGATCCAGGAGAGGTAAAAACAAAAGAGACTGAGGGCAGCAAATATGCAACATCAGAAATGGCTTCAATGGACTTTAAGAGATATCTTCAGGACCTTGTAGACAAGCTCAAAACTGAAATATTAAATCAGTTAAAGCAAGATATAAGTAGATTAATAAAAGAAATGCTAAGCACCTCTCAAGAAGACACAGACAGAAGAAGGGAGGAACACAAAAAAAGGAGAGAAACATTCGATAAAGAATATAAAGAAAATCTAGAACACATGAAGCAGATTCAAAGAGATTACCAAGAAATTAAAAACTCCTTTGAAAGCTGGCAAAACTCCTTAAAACAAACTAAGGATAGACTATCAAGTTTGCAATGTGTGATCATGATAGGAAAGATCTCTTTAAAATAACAAGGAAACATGCTGTAACAATACAAAGGCTAGAAGATAACAAGAGAATCTATAATTTAAGAATAAGAAACATGAACAAAGAAGCAGGAATAAAAACAGGTGAATTACAAAGGCTATTCACAGAAATAATTAAGGAAACTTCCCAAGTATGGGAAAAAAGTGATATTCAGTTATGTGAGGCATACAGAACTCCAGCCACCTACAACCAAAACAGATCTACACTAGGACATGTAATAATCAAGATACCAGAAATTCAATATAAAAACAGAATATTAAAAGCCATCAGAGAAAAGAAACAGATCACCTATGAAAGAAAGCCCATCAAAATCAAAGCAGACTTCTCGACACAGACCATTAGATCAAGAAGAGCTTGGAGCAAAGTCTTCCAAGCCCTGAAAGAAAATAACCTCCAGCCCACATTGATGTACCCTGCAAAACTGTCACTAGAAATTAATGGAGAAACAAGATGCTTCCATGACAAAGAGGAACTGGGGGAGTTTGTGACCACCAATCCAAACCTAAGAGCATACTGAAGGACATTCTAGAGAGAGAGAGAGAAAAAAATACCAGTATTTTAGGAACAGTGGCAGAAATGTCTCAATGAACGGGGCAGGCAGTACAATGAAGGAAAAAAAGTAGACAAACAAAGGCAGAAAAATAGCATAGCAGAAATGAGACAGAGAAGGTTGGCTATAATCTCTAACATAGATGGCCTTGATACACACACAAAAAAGAGGTAGAGTAGATCAGGAGGTGGGGTCCATTGAGATGCTCTGTATAGGAACTATAATCAACCTGAGAGAGGGTTTATGGATCAAAAATCAACTATGAGGAAACAATGCTTTATGTGGCAGGGAGCCAGAGAGAAATAGGAGCAACTCAACCACTACTTGCAGATAGGATGGAAAAACAGGATACTTATGTGCAATAGAGAACTACTCAGCTATAACGAAGGAAAACCTTGAGGCTTTTGTAGGTAAAGGAATATAACATGAGATCAAATCCAGGAGTGAGAAGGTTTGGAACCACTTAGGTAAAAAGCAGGTTGCCCCCCCAATCTAAAAACTGTGGGAGTTGGTGGGACCAAAATGCACAGCACCCTGAGGGAGTCAAAGGGGAGGAATAGTCTAAAAAAAGAAGGCAGAGGACATTGTTAATACTGTATCAGGATTTAAAACCCACATTACTCACACCACTCTGCTTAGATGGATTATATTCTGTTCCAGTTTGTTTAATTGTACTAGATTTGAGTGCACAAACAGTTATTCCAAAAATAGCAGGATATAGTATGGTAATCATCCTTAATTTCCTATTAATGTAATCTGAAGCTCTGTATAATTTACACTGTTTTACCATGACTGATCTTTATTGAATCTGGTTTGTTAGATCGCTGTTTTGTATTGATAGATTTTATTCAAAGCTGTTATGATTGATAGTATCAAGTCTGAGAGTGTAGGCAACTGCACTGAAGATGGCAAGATCCACTAGGATATCCACTTTGGTTTGATTATTACCTGCCTTTAAAATTTTATACTGTCTACAATGTTTTATTTTTTTACTAATATTGTTATATACTTCTATATTCAATAATACTGCTATATTCAATTATGCCTGGTGATATAGACAATTCTATTGAAGATAATGAGACAACACAGTAACCATTGTAGATCACCTTGTACTTTGGTTTTATATGACTTTTTTGGTTTCATGTTTTTATAGGAGTTTGTTTTGTTTTGTCTTGCTATGCTTTGTTTTTACCTCCAATAGAGAAAGGATAGAAATACATGTAGAGACTCATGTATGCATAGCTATAGCTGTTCACAGTCTCACTGTTTGAATATCTACTTTGTATTTTTTATTTTTGTAACTTGAAAACTATTTCTAAGTGGATAATATGTGATTTATCAACTAGTGATTTCTTACTGTTTATCTTTTTTTGAAATTCTGTATTATTTCTATTCTTTTCTTGTTATTTCTCTTTAAATAAAAAAAGATAAAAGGATCTATTATCAAACTTTATCAGTACGTTAATATTTTACAATTTACTGAGGTCTAATTTATTGATCAAATATATCTGAAGATTATATATTTGAACTAGATAAAAATATTGTATATCATCTCTGTTTTAGCAAACTACATGATATTTTAAAAATAAGTCTTTGCTTTTGTTTTCCTTGAAACATAGCTATTTTTATTTGTTAGGTGTCTGGGTACTCCAAGTATTTGCCTTTTGATAAATGTGTGACCTTACAAACTTACACTGAGACAAACTCTGGACTGAAATATTGTGGCCATCTATATTATTATGTACTCGTGGATGCATTTTAGAAATATTTTACTCTAATTAAACAATCTTTGAGTATTAGAGAAGATTTAAATAAATACATTTGGTTTTCTTTAAATCAGACTTACATATGTATCACATTGATTCTGTAGTATAATTAAAAAATAGTAAATAATATTCAAACATATAATAGATATTGTGAAAGCGAAAGGCATAGAAAGTGCTCAGAAGAAAAGAACAACTTAGATAGAGAAAAGGATAAAAAAGGGAAAAGATTATAGTTATATATGTGTATATATATATATATATATATATATAGGCATATATATGGGTATATGTAAATTTATGCATTACAGATAGTTATGCTACTAATTTCTGTTAGTTCACCAAAAAGAACAGTTTATGTTTTCATTGTTTGATGAATAATTTTTTTCATCCCTAAGTTTGGTAATCTGAACAACTACTTTCAAGATAACCATATGCAATACATTAACTTCCTATGTTAATTTAATTTCCTATGCTTTTGAAATTTTGTATCTTTTTATCCTTTTTTCCTTAAAAAAAGAATTGGTTAAGCAAATACTTATTGATTTTTGCCCAGGATAATGCTCACACAGGCACGTGTACACACACATACACACACACACACACACACACACACAAGTTTTAGCATGCAGTTTCCAAAGATTAGTTATCTTTAAAAGCCTGCCCTTGAACCTAGGGAATTTTATATTCTTTTAAGTAAATGATAAGGTCAGACATATAAAATATGAATTCTGACTTCTTTTTATTATGAAATATCTCTCTGAACTTCATCTATATTATTTACTAAAGGATAACATACTAATGTGTTTTATGGAAAATCTTTACTTTTTAATTTTAAATACAACAATTAGGTTTATTCAGTCTTTGAGAATCAAAACTTATCATAGACACTTGCAGCAAGTGTATAGAGATACTACACAAATTTGGCTTGTATCCTGGCTTTGTCAACAAATAAGAACCCCTCTGGTGGTCCTTTACAGAAAATCCAACTCAAATCTATGTAAGTAGTAACATAGAACATAGAACATAAAAAATAGAGGGAAGAATTATTAGTAATCTGATTAGCCACAGCTCAATCTAAGAATGTAAAATATACAATTAAATATTGTCTTATTATATTGGTAACTTACTTTTTATCCATTGAACTCAGTTCTTTGATAAGCTAAAGATATCTTTTCATGAGGTGGGAGCTAACAGCTCTTGGTTCATCCATTTAGGAACAATTTAAATAAAAATTGGATTAACTTTTTTGAGTTTGGTCATAGGCCAACATATAAACCTATAACTTTGGCCTAATTCATACACATACCTCAAAATGCTGACAGAATTGGAGTCAAACTATCTTTCACTGAATTACTCTATGGATTGAACCAGAGAAAATGATCACCAGACGGAAATTGGTTCATTATTATCCACAAAGTCAGAAAGATACAGGACTGCCTGATATTGTGTCTGGGTTACCTTAGGAAATTTCCTTAACACTGTAAGTGCTAGTTTCTCTAACTATAAAATAAGAATAAAAATTATCTACTTTTCAGAGTTTTGTTACCATGAAATGAGACAGATGGCCTTTGTAATTCTGACTTATAATACATTCTCAACAGCAATAAAAAAAGGTTTCTCTTTCCAATGATAGCTTCTCAGAATGCCTCAATTCCCAACACTCAGCATTGGTATATTCCAAAGATTCTTTTAAGACCTAAGTTCACGTGTTAGAGTCTCTACCATTTTTTTTTCTTTTCTCTATATTTACTACTCAACAATATTTGCAAGCAGGATGAAGTACAAGTGCTGACCTCAAAGATACTTGTTTTAAATTTAGGCTGGTTGAATACAGAGTTTAATGGGAGTAATGGTTCAAAAGCACATTTAACAACACCACTATAATTTTAACTATAGTTATACCAATATTTTTCAAGTAAATGATTTCTTATTTTATGGTATTATTTGTACTTACCCTTTATCATTTTGTGGCAGTTTTCATTTTACATAGTTTAAAAACTCCATTGAGAAATAATTCAAGTCAGTAATTCTTTCTGTGTCACCACTATTAGATTCAGTTACTTGAAGACAGAGAATTAATATTAAGGCTAAAAATAGTTACTTATATAACATTATATCTTAATGAGGTTTAGTAGTAACATTGGCTAGAGAGAGTTATGCCATGAAACTAGTACACATTAATTGCAAAGCTATGCTATAAGCACCCCAAATCAAGTTGTTCAGACTTCTTGACAAGGGAGTGAAGCTTTGAGACATCAACTGAAAGCACCTCAGTGAACTTTAAAAGTTTTCAAAGATTTTTTTCATTCTTTACCACAACTGTAATGAAGTTATTTTTAACTTTGAAACAGATTTTATTATGGCATTGTTTATATCATAGGAGGATTATTATAAAGAAAAAACTTAATAAATATACAAGGCACAGGTAGCAAAAGCAAATCAAGTTCAAAAAATAACATTTGGTTGATACGTAATCTTAGTTATATAAAATGTTGTACCTAGAATTTGGACATAGCATCCTCCAATGAAGTATCTTTTCTGAATGTTTTGAATGCATATTTCTTTCTTTCTTTGCATGGGGAATTGAACTCATGACTTTGCACTTGCATGGCAGGCACTTAGGCCTCTGAGCTAAACCCTTGGCCCTTGAATGCATATTTTTGAAGCTTGATTGTTCCTATTATCTGCTTTAGGTGAATAACAATACAAGAGACATTTTGTAAATGAAATAAAGTCTCACTGGTAAAATATTGTCAAATTTTTGAAACTCTGTTTTTTAAAAGTAATGATATTTCAAGTCTTTAATTAAAAACATATATTTATCTCAAATCAAACTTTTTTGCAATGTATCTCCTGACTTCATCCCTGAAAGAATGAACTAACATCTTCACTTTGAAGAAAAGTTCACACCATCAGTTTAGAAGAGCGTTCCTAGAGGTGGTTGTGCTTGTATTTGTTGTTAACACAAAAGATTGGAATGGGTTTTGAGTTGGAAGAGAGGCTCCTTAAAAGTTCCCTTAAAGTGTAATTATTCTAAAATAATTGTCTATTATTACCAATGACAAGTTGCCCACCCCCCACCCCATCTTTTCTTTTACCAGGAAGTTCTGTTGAGAGTTCCTTTCATCTGATTTGTTGTACTACCTCTCTTCTTTTTCTCACTATTTTTTGTCTTTACTTTTAAACTTTCCATTTTAGCACATTTACTTGCTCTTTTTCTTCCAAGGTTTCCTCTGATTTTCAACAATCCTGAAATTATGTTCACATTTGTAATCCCAGCACTCTGGGAGGCTGAGACAGAATTGTAAATTTAAGCCTGGTTTGGACTTACAAAACCCTGTTCAAAAAATAAAAATTAAAAATAGGTTGAGGATATAGCTTAGTGTGAAGGCCCTGGTTTTAATTCCTGTTAAAAAAAAATCTAAAAAGTCAACCTCAACAGAAACCAAACTTTGTATACGCATTGGGTCAGATATTAATACCTACAATAAAGTTACAGTGATGTGTGTGTGGTGCCCACACAAATTTAGAAAATGTCAAGGCTCAGAGTCCTTTTAATAAGATAGGCAACTTCATATCTGATTACTTGATTCGTGTTAAAGGTATTGCTGTAGTGAACTGGAAGAAAGATACATTTTCTTTTTCCAATAAATGTTACTTAAAATATTGGATATTAATATGAAATAAATCCTGCCCCTATTTTACATAATATGCAAAATATATTTGTAGGTGTATTGCAAATCAGAATGTGGCAAATAAACTGCTATATTTCTATCAGTAAATGAAGAAATATTTCCTAATGGCATTAGAATTTGGCAAGATTATGTATGAGTACCCAAAATATAAATAGGTTATAATTGGTAAATTTATGAATATTAAACATCCAACACTTTTATTCTTCCAAAGATATCACTGAGTCAAAATTCAAGCTATATTTTGGTAGGAAATAATTATAATATACCTAACAAATAACTCACACCCTATATATTTATTGATAAAACTCCCTTGAATTACAAAGAAAACTCAAAAATAGCTTGATTCTTTATAAATTCACTTTATAAAAAATGACTTGATTCTTTATAAATTCATTTATTGAAATTATTAATAAACATCAAAATTAATGGTATCCTGAATCACTAAGGAGTTATACATTAAATTCCCAGTGTGGTACTACTGTACATCCATTAGAATTGTAAAAGTGAATTAGACTGACACCAAGTGTTGACAGGGATGTGAAGCAAGGCTAGTAGAAGTGCAAATTATTAGAAATATTTTGGAAAACAATTTGGCAGTGTCTACTAATGTTCATATGCATACTTTTTGAAACAGCAAATCCTCCAGTTATAAATGGAACAGAAATATATAGCTACGTGTACTGAAAGACACGTTCAAGGATGCCCATGGTGCACCTTTTATAATAGAAACGTGATAGAGATGAGTAGAAGTAATAAACAGCTATGTTTTGTGATCAACTATTGATAAGTAACCAAAGGCAATAGCTGTCACCGAGTAGGACAAAACAGAGTAATCATATGCAGTGTTAGACAGAAGAGAGCAGTCACAGAAGAGTTTGTACTGTACACAGGCACATAAAATTAAAATGTAGGCAGAACAAATAGCACAGTTTGTATTTGCTAGGAGTAGAGCTAGAGACTGCAGGTGAAAAGGCAGGAGCTTCCCGAGCACAGATGCAAAATTTGTCACGTGAGCTTGAGCTCATTGCAGGGATGTATTTATTTTATTTAAATCTTTGACTTTTGACCTGAGCACTATTTTATACATATAATTCATTATACATTATGTTTATTTCTAAAATATCTTTTAAATTCTTTGTTTATTTTTTCATAGATGTATGTTTTTCTAGACTGTCTTTCTAGAAAGATTAATTTTCGTACATTCCTAGAACTTCCTACTTTATTTTGCTATTTAAGTTTATAGTTCTCTTTTCTGAAGATGAATTTCATATATATTAACTCAGGGTTTCTATTCCTATTTAAACTGAGTCAGGGCAGGAACCACCACGCCCGCAGCACAGAGAACAGCTGATGCTCCTGCAGACCTGGTTTAGGACACGTGAACTGCTCCCCAGCCATTGTGTTGAGATTTCCCCAAGGCACTACCAGGAGAGCTTTTCTGTCAGACATATACCCAAATGAGCTGCTTTGTTTCTCCTGAGATAATTAGTTGAATTTGTTTTGAAAATAATTTTGTTTTTTCTTGGTTTGCCCAAGATTAATGCTTAGACACTGTTTTCTGCTTGTCAAGAGTGAATGTTGGTGACAGGTCTCAGTGTGAAACATAGGCAAGAGGTTCTTGAGTATTTTTGATTTTTTTTTTTTTGGTACCAGGGATCGAACTCATGACCTCATGCTTGCAAAGCAGACACTTATGCCACTGAGCTAAATCCCCGGCCCTTGGAATTTATTTCTCAATTGTTAGTCCTACACTGTAGCCTTGAACCCAAGCTTGCTCTACATCCCCGAACCTGTCCAAAATTGTTTAAAGCAGAAGTTTCTCTTGCTTGTTGGTCAGTTTCCTGTACTTGTTTTCACTTGTGAAATCTACTTTGTTCTTCTGTAGTTACTCTTGTAGTCCTGATGGACTGCAGAAAATGCTTGCAATCTTGGAACTTTTGATGACATACCAATCATTATATTGTTGTCATGGGTTTATACCTTTTAAGTATTTTGTTACCATTTTAATTATATCTTTGAAGGAAGGTAGATAAACATCTGAGTTTAATTTGTAACTATGTATGTATCACAAGGGATGTAGTTGGTATGATTAAATGTGATATGATTAAGCATGAGCTTGTGTGCATATGTGTATGCAGCATAGCAAAAAGAGCACTGTAATTTACGTTTCATTACAATCACATTTCAAGGAATTGACCTTGGCCATGCACATAATAGCTTTTAGCTTCATCTGAAATATGAAGATCTACTGCATGTTAATCTAACACTAAAAATTCAGGACACAAACTTTGAAATACTGCATAATTCAGAACAGTTTATTTCTTTTATTTTTATTGAAAACAATGAGTATTATAGCCTCAATATATGCAAAAAATATATTATTTTTAATATCTTACTTCACATTCAATTCAGTAGTAATTTAACAGTTGTGCGGGTTCTGTTCTTGTTCATACATGCCACAATTATAATAATGAAGTGATTCTCCCTATATTTCAATATTTTTCTGAAGCAACTAATAAAATGTAATAAGTATCAGTCTTCCTATTTCTGTTCAGCTCAATCAGTTATATTTATGTAGTTTTTTAGTTTAAAACAATTGCATTTTTAAAAACTCGAGACATAGAAAGTATAAGAACTAAATAGGCACACGTTTTTTACAAGAATTATTTGGTGATTTTTTTAAACCTACATTACTGTACCTATATTGAAACTACTTCCTAGATTTCTGTGTAATTTCATTTTAGGATCATCCACAAGACAACTCTCTGCAATGTTTGGGAGGGTGATTTGAAGCCTTGGTCACGTTTAGTCTTGGCAATTTAACGTTGGATTAAGAACACTGTCTCTAGTCTGCTGGGTCACTGTGGTCAGTGTGGTCAGCAGCTGGACTTGAAGATCCTGCAGTATTGTTACAGGTAACTGATTTATATAGAAATATTATAGGCAGTCAGACAGGGCTAGGTCCTCAAAGGAGCCAGTGCAGAACCCAGATACTTTGCAACTGTGGGGAAGACAGACACCTTATGCTGTGGGCCAAGCCTCAGGACAAAAGACCAAACAAATCAGTATCTTACCACTGCATTTTTTTCCCTCTAAATCCTGGACCTAGTAGCTGAGTAGTTTCATGATTAAGTTTTCTAATATTTTTCTTTGTATTACATGAAATTGGTGCCTGGAGCAATCTCAGACACAGATTTTAATTTGTCCTGTAAGTTTATATCCTCAGAGTTCCTAGCGTTTTTTTTTTTTTTCCTTTCTCTGCATTTCTCATCCATTCTTTGCTGTCTTCTCTGAAGATTTCAAAAGCAGAATCAACACCTCTAAGTAGACTGTTTAACCTATTTTCACAATCAAACAGTGTCAAAATCCTGTAAAAACACATGCTCTTCATAACATTCATAGTAGCTATCTTATCTGATTGAAACACAAGTAATGAATAATAAGAGGCAATCATTAAGTAGGCAGGGCAAGGGACTCCAAGCATCTTAGGACACATGACCTAGACAAGAAGAATCAGGAAATTAAAGTGGAAAAAAGTGTAGGGAAAGAAATGTCAAAAGTTGCATACATTTTCCTAGTGATAACTAAAAGCCACTGTAGGAGGCTGAAATTATCGTTTGATTAAGTGGCCAAAGAACTGTATTTACCAAAATATTATCCAAACTGATAGACTGATGACTGTCATACAATGAATAAAGCATCATTATTCATACATGTGTATAAACTGTAATATGATGAACATTGTTCTAGATAATGTAAGTATAGTTACATTTTTAAAACAACGAAAATATTAGGTTCTTCCAAGTTGTGAAAAGACACAGATGTTCTGGAACATTTATGAAAGTGAAATAATATGGATGGGGAATCTTGACTTTAAAGACATTAAGTGCCAAAGATAAATGTGTAGATTACCACATGGCAGGTCTAAAATATCTTGAATCCATACACTTCCTGTCTCCAGCAGAACTCAATCTAATCACCATCAATTCTCAGGTAAACCAGGCCATTACTTGCTGTTTCTTACTGCTCTCACTTCATATGTATCCTTTATTTGGCATCCAGAAAAAATGTTTTAAAACCCGGTATTCCTTAGCTTCAAAGTCTTCAGTCTTGAGTGCATTAGATTTATGTGGCACAAAGTCCTTCATAAGGAATACAAGGCTGGATAAATGGAAGCCACTTGCTATGCTAAAATCTGTTACTACTCTCTGAATACAACTGTTAAATCTTTTATTAGTAGGGCTTTGCAGTAGCTAGTGACTATGTTCAGTGTGGAGAGCTGGTGCTCGTTCTAACACGTCTTCATTTCTTTCATGTCCCGGTACCGTCCCCTCTCCTCCCTTCCCCCACCCCGTGGTCCATCAGGGACAACCTGATCTTGCTTTCCTTCACTCTGCAAGGCACGAATTTTGTCACCCCATGGTCTGAGGATGGATACCTGCTTGTTTCTTTGCCTGCAACAGTTTTATTCGCAGCTTTTGTCAGTCTTACTCTTGTAAATTCTTTGAGACTGAGCTCACAGAAGATTCTCTGGCTCTCATTCCCTCAATCAGGTTCCCTTTCTTATTCTACAGTGCTGTATCATTGGTTTTCCCTTGACAGAGAAGACATAAAACACACAAAAATCATAACAAGAAAGGAAAAGCTTTTGGAAGAAATATACCAACATTTATAAGGAAAATAAACAAAATCACAACAAATTCTCATGTCAGAACGGATTTGCTAGTTTGTATTTCGCACTGCAGATATAGTACTTTGTATGGATTCCATAGCACTGATACGATAATGAAATTCAATTTATATATCTATTAGATTGAAATTATTTATGTAAATGTAGCTTTCTAATCAAAATTAAATTAACTTGCTGCCTAATATCAGCTATCAAGAAATTATGAAAAGTACCTCCTTAGCATATAAATTTTACTTTGATATCACATCTTTCTCCATGAATATTTCTAGGTTCCATAATCCAGTGCTTTTCAGTAATCTGTGTTTTTGAATCTCAAATAAATTTCTTATGAAAACAAACCATATTTCTACTAATCTTATTTCTGCCATATGACCCAACATATGCTTTCCAATTCCTAAGAATTTAAATTAAAATTTAAATTTCTATGGTTGCAAATACACTTGGGAAAACTATATTATCACCGACAATGGTATAATTTGTAATTTCTAGTTGATAGGTTAACAAAAGTACTATTTTATAGAAGAGTGCCTTATCTTTATCAGTGGAAATGTACAAAAATAACACATAAAGCTAAACAAGAGATATTCTCAGAGACTACAACTGGTTTCTTATAAAAACAGTTTATAAATATTCAGATAGTGCAATTCTCACTATTATCCTTTCTATAATTACCTCCTACTTATTAATTAGTATCTTTGTTAAGGTGCTGATTCAGTGCAGTGAATTTCAATGATTGAACAGTAGTGTCACACAAACTTTAATTATGTCCCACTGATGAGAAATAGAAAATAAAGCCCATTATTTGTCTGCCAGTGAAGAGTTTGAGGGAATCTAATTATGGAGATATATACACACTGTATGGATTTGCTAAATGTATTCATTGATCAAGAAGTTTGTGACTTAAAGTATGTTTTGATCAGTGATTGCCCTATAATTTGCTAGTAAAAATTTTAACTATTATTAGTACATGTTTATACACATACATAATGTTTACTTTCATTGTAGGAAATTAGTACAGTATATAACATATTTCAATTGTTTTCCCCTTTCTCTCCACCTCCATTTTATTTTGTCAGCATCAGATTCATGTATTTATCTCATAAACCCTTATAAAGTTAATTGTCATGTATACAGATTAAAAACCAGACTAATAGGCCAAAAAAATATATAAACCATTTGAGACAATTGTATTAAGTCCAAGAATACTTTTAGATACACTGTCTGCCCTGAATTTCAGTAACTTTTTTTCATCTGTCTCTCTTTTCTTTCTAGTAAGTGCTGGTATTCTAGCAGTGCCATTAGGATGTTGTGGCAACATATATAGCCCTGCAGTTTAGGCATTCATTCAAGTTATACTTTTTGAGCAAGTACTCTCTGTGAAACGGTATTCTAAATTCTGGTCATATAATTCTAAACAAGGCTAAGAAGAATCCTTTTACATAATGCCACCAATGTATCACAAGGACAGATAGGCTAAAAATAGTGAGAAAAGTGAAAAAATTAAGTGTACACAAAAGGAAATATATTTTTTGAAGACGATTCTAAAATCTCCAAATAATTCAAGGTATTGTTCTTGAAATAATTTTTCTTCAATTTTAACACAGTATACAGTGTTTCACCTTCATATGTTTGTATTTATTACAAAGTTATATTAAAATGTAAACTCAGAGGCACCCAATCATACATTTTTTTGGCCTTACTCTCATTCTGCCTTGAATACAAAAAGTGCTCAATAAAATTTGTTGATTTTCATTTAAATACTTCTAGTTATTTGGTCACCATGGGCCCACCAGGAAGGTAATTGCAAAACTACTTCTGTATAGTTGTGTACACACAACTATACATGAATGATACATTTGGTCTGAGTCTTTTTTTAAAGGAAATAAAGGTTAAAAATGTCAGTAGACAAAACTTAGTTAATTTGTGGGCAGTGGGTGTAAGCAGACACCCCCAAGAAAGGAGGGTGCTGGCAGGAAGACAAGGCTGATTTGGAAACAATCACTGTGACAAAGGAGAGTCCAGTGCAGAGTCTAGCTGAGCGATGAGAGGTGTTGAAGTGACATTTTCAACAAAGTAAAAAAAGATACCTAAATTGATATTGGAAGCCATGTGTTTGGGAGTTTTGGATACTGGCTACCTTTAAAATTTGCTTTTCTTAGTCAATTGGAAGGTAAATGCAGGGTCAGCTCCAGGGAAGGAAGCATTAGACACACAGGCTTACTGAAATGAGTAATATTCATGGTTTTAAAGATGATGTTTAGAATGGTGATTTCTAAAACACTTTGGGGAGAAATTGTTTTGGATGTTTCTTCTACTAGATATTTAGAGTTTGGACTTTTATATTGTGGAGTTATAAACATTTTATTTTTGTAAGCACTTAAAATATCTTGTGCATACTATGTGCTTTTATTAATTTAAAGGTAGAAGATATACAGATAATATTCCAATTTGAGAAGCAGAATAGTGCTTACCTTTTGAACAGAATGGAAAGATACTGATTTGGAGGTTCCAAAGGCGACCTCTGAGTGCTAGCAACTTTGTATTTGTTGATTACAATACCTTGTGCACTATCGCAGATGCAGAGACAGGGATGTGAGATATTGGAGAACGTATGGTCCTTGGAATCTACAAACTCGGGTTTGAGTTCTTATTTTACTGTAAGTGCTAAAATCTATGGCGATTAACTTCAGCTTTCTCATTCAAATCCAATATCAAAATTAGAAATTTTAATGGCTAAAGTTAGTTTTTGAATCCTACAGGATGTAAGGATTGTCATATCTTACATGAGATAGTTTAAGTCAGTTTAATAAGAATTTAATGAACGGTTCTGGGTTCCAGAATTTAGTTTAGGCACTGCATAGTTGCATAATATTTATTGAACTGTTTTATTTTTGCCCCAATTTTGAGGACACCTGTCCTGAATATTATTCATTATGAGTGTGCCTTACATTTGAGGTACTTACAGTACATTGTATATAACATGTATATTCCTAACTCTCTTTGGACCTAGGGATTTATGAAATAATTATAAAAATTATGATTCAATGAGAGGATTATTCAAAAAGACCTAAATGATTTCAGGACTTATGCATTTTCTGAACAACTTGTACATCAAGATCAATCACATTAAGAAAGAAACTGAAAAAATAATATGGAGAATAATTCATAATTTAATATAGTAAAAGCGTTCTATGATCAGAGCAGAAAATATTGCTTTAATTTAGTTAAATTAAAAATTAAATTAAATTAAAAATTAAAAATTGAATTTAGTGCTTAATGACATTCATTTAGCTAAATGAATGTACAAGTAAGGAGAAAATATGTATCCTGTTTGTCAGCCCTTAATAACAAAGAGAGAGATTCCCTAAAGAAAAATGATGCTGAATTGGGATTAAGCCAGGAGGACCGCATTCAGAATACACCCCTCATGGGAACCCTGCACACACTCAAAGCAGTGGTGTAAAGGGAAACTTTGAAAGGCTTGGAAAAGAGGATTGCAGAGGTTATTTTGAAGCAATTATCCTTGGTCAGAAAGATTAATAAAGATGTTCAAGGATGAATAGCAAGGTTGGTGCCAGGCCAATATTGGAACAATTATTGGACAAATGCCCCTGCTTTAGTATTCCTTGTGTAAGGTTATTTGAGTCTGTGTGTAAGACAGTGGTTCCTGCAGAATCTGATGAGAGTTATGAGATCCCTTCTTGTATCATCTCCATGTTTTATTTTATTTTGTTTCATTTTTGTTAAAGGTTTGGAAGAATAAACTTCATTTTGATTCTGAAAACTTTCATATGTGTAAATTACTGGAACATGAATTTCCATCCTTATATTTCTGATAACTTTCCACTTTCTGATCTTTGAAATTTTTATGAATTTAGTTTTTAATGACACTTAAAAAAATCTTCCTGCCTGAATCACATGCTTTTTCTCTTTAAAGATGCTCTCTTACATTAAATTAGACCACCAGTGATCACCATGTTTCTAAAAACAGGATTATTAATTCATTTAAAAAGAAGTAACTTAAAAATGCAGCACTCCCTTGGTATCGTATTTGCTAGACATAGTTTTTTTTTGCCTGAAAATTTCATTTGTTCATCAATTCTGCCTCAGTGACAATGCAATATTTCATCAGGAAATTTTTAAATATAACAAAAATAATTTAATTAATGCTTTCTTTTTGATGTAGATATGAGCCAAAGAGGGAAATATTAGTACAGTCACAATAAATTAAATACTAAAAATAAAGCTTGCTAAATTCCAGAGAAATCTTAGGCTGGATATCTGTATTTCACACAATGCCATTTAAAGGGTTTAAGTTAATTCCAAGAGAGTGAAAAAATTTCAATCAGCATGTGCAAATTCAGAAATGTTTAGATTTTATCTGTGTTACTCTAGCACTCTCTCTCTCTCACTCTCTGGATGAAACTGACAAATTTAAATATTTACCCTATAATACATGTTACTTTTTTGGAGTGAAAGAAGAGTATAAAGGATACAGAATATTATCAACAAATAGGAAACTTAAATTGACTCCCTAGCTCTGCCACTAAAATGTTTTATACAATTCCATTTATTAGACCTAAAGTTCATTATCTTCATTTTAAACAAATATCTGATTTTTTAAAATTTTTATTTAAAGAGAAAAAAAAGCATGTAAAGGGTAGAGATAATACAGAATTTCAGAAAAAAGATAAACAATAAGAAATCACTAGTTGATAAATTGCATATTGTCCTCTTAGAAATAGTTGTTCAAGTTACAAAATTAAAGCATACAAAGTAGATAGTCAAACAGTGAGAGTGTAAACAGCTATGCATACATGAGTCTCTACATGTATTTCTATCCTTTTTGTATTAGAGGGAAAAACAAAACTTAGTAAGACAAAACAAAACAAATTCCAATAAAAACATGAAACCAAAAAGTTGTATAAAACCACAGTACAAGGTGATCTACAATGGTTACTGTGTTGTTTTTTTATTATTTTCAACAGAATTGCCTATATCATCAGGCATAAATGAATATACTAGTATAATTGAATATAGCAGTACATAACAATATTAGTAAAAATAAAACATTGTAGACAGTATAAAACTTCAAAGGCAGGTAATAATCAAACCATAGTGGATATTCTAGTGGATCTTGTCATCTTAAGTGCAGTTGCCTATACTCTCAGATTTGATACTATCAATCATAACAGCTTTGAATAAAATCTATCAATACAAAACAGTGATCCAACAAGCCAGATTCAATTACAATCAGTCATGGTAAAACAGTGTAGGTTTTACAGAGCTTTAGATTGACTTAATAAGAAGTTAAGGATGATTACCATAATATATCCTGCTACTTTTGGAATAACTGTCTGTGCCCTCAAATCTAGTACAAGTAAACAAATTGGAAAAGAATATAATCCATCTAAGCAGAGTGGTGTGAGTAATGTGGGTTTTAAATCCTGATACAGTATTAACAATGTCCTCTGCCTTCTTTTTTTAGACTACTCCTCCCCTTTGACTCCCTCAGGGTGCTGTGCATTTTGGTCCCACCAACTCCCACAGTTTTTAGATTGGGGGGGCAACCTGCTTTTTACCTAAATGGTTCCGAACCTTTTCACTTCTGGACTTGATCTCATGTTATATTCCTTTACCTACAAAAGCCTCAAGGTTTTCCTTCGTCATAGCTGAGTAGTTCTCTATTGCACATAAGTATCCTGTTTTTCCATCCTATCTGCAAGTAGTGGTTGTGTTGCTCCTATTTCTCTCTGGCTCCCTGCCACATAAAGCATTGTTTCCCCATAGTTGATTTTTGATCCATAAACCCTCTCTCAGGTTGATTATAGTTCCTATACAGAGCATCTCAATGGACCCCACCTCCTGATCTACTCTACCTCGTTTTTTTTTGTTAGTGTATCAAGGCCATCTATGTTAGAGATTATAGCCAACCTTCTCTGTCTCATTTCTGCTATGCTATTTTTCTGCCTTTGTTTGTCTACTTTTCTCCTTCATTGTACTGCCTGCCCCATTCATTGAGGCATTTCTGCCACTGTTCCTAAAATACTGGTATTTTTTTCCTCTCTCTCTAGAATGTCCTTCAGAATTCTCAGTAGGGTTGGATTGGTGGTCACAAACTCCCCCAGTTCCTCTTTGTCATGGAAGCATCTTATTTCTCCATTAATTTCTAGTGACAGTTTTGCAGGGTACATCAATGTGGGCTGGAGGTTATTTTCTTTCAGGGCTTGAAAGACTTTGCTCCAAGCTCTTCTTGATCTGATGGTCTGTGTCGAGAAGTCTGCTTTGGTTTTGATGGGCTTACCTTTATAGGTAATCTCTTTCTTTTCTCTGACAGCTTTTAATATTCTGGTTATATATTGAATTTCTGGTATCTTGATTATTATATGTCCTGGTGTAGATCTGTTTTGGTTGTAGGTGGCTGGAATTCTATATGCCTCACATAACTGAATGTCATTTTCTTCTCCCATGCTTGGGAAGTTTTCCTTAATTATTTCTGTGAATAGCCTTTGTAATTCACCTGTATGTGTTCCTGCTTCTTTGTTCACATTTCTTATTCTTAAATTGTAGATTCTCTTGTCATCTTCTAGCCTTTGTATTATTACTGCCTGTTTCCTTGTTATTTTTAAGATATCTTTCCTTTCATGATCACACATTGCAAACTTGTCTTCAACTTTTGATAGTCTATCCTTAGTTTCTTGTAAGGCATTTTGCCAGCTTTCAGTGGAGTTTTTAATTTCCTGGTAGTCTCTTTGAATCTGCTTCATGTATTCTATATTTTCTTTATATTGTTTATCAAATGTTTGTCTCCTTTTTTTGTGTTCCTCCCTTCTTCTGTCTGTATCTTCCTGATAGATGCTCCCTGAGAGCATTTCTTTTATTACTCTACTCATATCCTGCTTTACCTGATTTAATATTTCAGTTTTGAGCTCGTCTACAAGGTCCCGAAGATATCTCTTAATGTCCGTTGAAGCCATGTCTGCTGTTGCATGTTTGCTGCCCTCAGTCTTCCTTGTTTTTCCCTCTCTTGAATCAGGGCTCTCAGGGTTCTGGGCTGGGGGCCTCCTCCTGCCTCTCTCTCCTGCCATGGTCCTGGCTTCCTCCACACATTTTACAGTGCAGGTCCCAGCCCCCTTCCCTGTTGGCCACATTTCCTCTGAAGCACTCTGGCAATGGACCTCCGCCTTCTCCTGACTGCTCTTATCACTGAGGTGCAAGCAGCGGCTGCCTATGCCTGCCCCTCCCCACTGGACCAACAAAACTGCAGAGGCTTTCCCCCGATTAGTGTGTGCTAGGGTCAGGGAATTGATTTGGGATGGCTCATTGGGTCCCAGCCAGGGGTGCATCCCAGTCCAAGCAAATCCCATGAATCTGCTTTGGGGAGGGAGGAACCAACTGAAGTCACTGTTGCTCCCAGTTCAGGCTCCTCCTGCCAGATTCCAACATGTCACCCATTTGATCATGCCCTTTCTGTGGGGGGGGGTCCCAATCCCAGCACTGACGGTGGATTAATGAAGGTCCCTTTGTCCACTCCCCTCTCTGTTGGGCTCACCCACCCCTGACTTCAGCGCTGCTGTGCTTCCTGTGAGTGGTGGCGGGAATGAGTTTGGGCGGCTCTATTGGCCACCGCAGAGTCAGGCCGTTGCAAACTTGGCAGGTCGCAGTGAACGAAAAGGCTGTGTCCTGTAATTTCTAGCTGTTTCAGTTGTAGTCCTGATGTATTTGATGAGCTTTTTTATGTTTTAATTTCTTCCTGTGTCAAGAGGATCCATCTCCCTCTGTCTGGGTCTCTCCAGGGTGTTTTATTCTGGTATATGAGTTGTTTCTCCTGGGAGGCTCTGTATTTTGTTGCTCACTGATTGGCCATCTTGTCTTCTCCTCAAATATCTGATTCTTAAACACTTGCTCTTTGAACCATATTTTTGAAAGACTGATGTTATTTCCAGAAGCTAAAGTTCCATGAATTAACAACATTCAGTAATCAGTAGATGGAGTGATATCCATAACACACCAAGGAAAGCATAGTATGCACTTCACCTGACATTTTCCTGGGAAAAAAATGTCAGCTATTTCCTGGTTAATGTTCTTAGATTGTCTATGTATAAAATAGGAAAGGAGGATTGAAAATGTGAACAATTCAGTCAAAAAATGCTCTGAAATGCAAGTCCTAAAAAGAAACTATAAAAGTTTTATAGCTGAATAATCCTAACTTCCAGTAGCCTTTTAGCACTTGGTTTTATAATAGCATCAGTGAAAGATAAATGAGTCAAATAGAAAAATTTTTGAGATATATAAGATTAAATTTTAATTGATATTATTTGAAGAAAGCATCTCTTTTATTGTTGTGAAATTTTATAAATTTAAAATAATTTTATTTATAAATAGACATGGATAGAAACATATTTTGGTTAAAATGTTGATAAATATCAAAAGGAGAGGAACTTAAAATCATCCTTTTACTCTTTTTAAACAGATTTATAAAACAATACTAGTGAAGTTTATATGAAGCTTATTCAACAGTAATCTTTAAATTTTAAAGAAATGTTATACTTCAATAAAAAAGGTAAGTATGTAATATCTTACTTGTTTAACAACAAACACTATATATTTTTTCTGTCTGTTTATATCTTAATTATAGACAGTATTATTATAATTTCTAATTTTGTTATTTTCCTGAAAAAGGTGGAGCATATTCCATACACTTGTTTCTATGTATACATAGAGGGACACAAATGCTGGGTTTCTTTTGCCTTGCTACTTTTTGCTGTAATGATGAGCATGTCATAAATCGAGTGTGGTAAATTAAAGGTAGCATGTCATTTTTTTGTGTGAAAATTTTGGTTTGACATAAAGGTTATATATTTTAAAATAAAGTTTTTAATGAAAATTTATTGGTAAAAGAGTAAATTAGTAATTGCTAGATGAATTTTCATACAGTAGATGCCAACCACAATATTATCCCAGCCCTCACAGCCCTTCCATTCCTGTTCCCAGTCTCTGTGGTCCCCTCCTTCAGGATAGCTTTTATTTTCAGATGAGGTTCCCTTGTGCTTCCATTGTGTAAATGTGGAGATCTATATTATGTATGCACACAGTGTCACAAAGTTGTTCTCTGTCAACACTCATGATTTATTGTTTGTTTGAATGGTGGTAAGCCATATTTTGCATTTTACATTGTTTGCATGTCCATGGTTTCTAGATGACTCATGGCTATTTAGTGTGTTGCCTGCTTGAAACTCCCTTAGTTTGCTATTCTAGCTGTCAGAACAAAGCTCACATCCTAGGGGGCTTCAACCACAGACATGTATTTTCTCACAATTCTGGAGGCTGGAGGTCCAGCAGGCTATTAGCAAGGTGAGAGCCTTCTGAGGGTTGCGAGGGAGGAGCTGAGCTATGCCTCTGGCTAGTTTAGGATGGTCTGGTCACCGATTTTGGGGTCTCTATAGATGGCGCCGTCACAGTGGATCCACACTACCGTCCTTTCAATGTGTCTTTTTCTTGTATGGTGTTCTTTTCATCATGCAAGTCATGTAGGATTAAGTGTCCACCCTACTCCAGTATGAATTCATCTGAACTAATTATATCTGCTCTATTTCTAAATAAACTCTCATTTTTAAATATACTGAACTTAGGGCCTCAGTGTCTGTGTTTTGGGGGACACGCTTCCTAACAGCAGTCATTATGAACATAGTCATACTGGACATTGTTTTATGTTTTATGGTCATGTGAATGCCGAGCTGTGAAGGTCTTTGCACAAGGTTTCCCAAGGGAGCTTTATCAGTTTTACTTTTTCAGCAAAGAATTCCAATTCCAGTGTTTTTCCTTGTAGTTACTATTTGCTATTATAAGTCACTTCACAGTTAACCATTCTGGGTTGTGATGGTATCATACTGAAGTTTTAATTTGTGCTTGGTTGAAGCTTTAGCCTCAGAGCACCTTTTATTTAAATTGTTTTCAGCTCTTTTCTTTGGATGCTTGTTTATGACTTCTGTAGGAAAGAAAAACTCTGTTTTACTCTGTCAGCTGTATTTATTTTGAGCAAAATCCTGTGTTAGATATACCGGGTGTGATCCAAATGGTGTTTAAATGAAAATATCATCACATTAAAAATATATTACCATTATTGCCCTCAAAGTGCTCCCCTTTGCTCCAAACACACTAATCCCATGATTCACTAGATCTGGCACTGTGTGGCATCTGGTTCTTCCCCAAAGTCAAAATGATCATGGAAAGGAAGCTGTCTGAATGGATTTAGGATATTGAGGCAGCCACAACAGATTATCCAAAGACACTCCCATTCGAGAACTTCCAGAACTGGTACTGAAAGTGCAGGCTCCATGGGGTAAATGTTGGAAGGGGCTTTATTTTAAGGGGGATTAATGGCAATGCATTTTTTACTGAACACAAAAAAATTAAATTTAAACATTCATTTTAGTTTTCCGTAATACTTGTAATGTATTACAAATATCTTCTCCTGATTTATGATTTGGAATTTTATTCTATATGTTAGGTACATTTTATGTATTTCATTTCATTGTTGTGTGATATCTCATTTTTATAGTTTATATATTTTGAGTTCTGCTTACAAAAATATTTGCTAATGAGAAAAAGAATATACTTTTCTATTATTTACTAAAAACTTATGCTTTTATTTTTATGTTTCATGTCTAAAACACAATAACATTAGATTTTTTTTGGTGTTGGAAGGGGTTATGTACTACATTTTTATATTAATTTACATTTGTTAGTTTTTATCCAATTTATCCAACAAAATTTCAAAGATCCTTCTTTTTCCACTATTCCATATATATTTTTTAAAATCATAAATCAAACATTCATACATGTGTTTGAAACTTTATTTTGATCTATTGGTCCAATTGTGGGGCCAGTGCCCACTGGTTTACCTGTTAAATTGGTGTAATAAAATTTTTTTGATAGTACAAGTTCTTTAATTTTATTTTAAATATGTCTTAAGAACTGTTGAACCATTTTATCTTAACATACATTTTAGAATAGCATTGTTAATTAAAATTTTTGTTTGTAGTCTGCTATTGATTAAATATGTACAGATAATTTGGGCAAGACAATTTGTTTACAATATTTAATCTTATCACTCAAAATATTTTAAAGTCTTAAATGTTTTTGTTAAATTTATTTCTAGGTATTTAGGGTTTTTTGTTATCTGTTCTTTTAAATAACATCATTCAAGAACTTTATTCTAAATTTGTTTGGATTGCATAAAAGTATTGAAAATGTAGGGTTTTTTCAAATAAATTTCTTAATTATTTTCAAAAATAATTTTAGAGAAGTCATGGGGCCATAGAATTAGACATTTCCTTATTTAAGAATCTGAGTTTTAAAGTAAATTTTGGATTTTTAAAAAAATTTTATTTTCAAGATAATAAAATCCAACAAAACAAAACAGAATTAAGCCAATCAAAACAAAGCAGCAAAATTTGTATAGAACTTCAGTGCAGGATACTAGAAAAAACAACAGTAGCTACCACAGTATATCTTGTTATCTTCACAATAGTTGTCCAGTCCATCAGGTATAGCAAAGTCAAACAAAAACAAAACAGAAATAAACCAATCACAACATCTTACTGAATAAAGCAAAACAATTAATTAGAGCAAAACAAGACAATGAGAACATTAGATTTCAAAGACAAGATAGAAGGAAATCCCCCATGCTATCATCATCCCAGTAGATGCTTAGATAGATTGCTGGCCCCAAGCCTGTAAAATTGACCAAATAATTCAAGAATTCAGTTGCTTTTGTACTTTAGTTGCTGTGAACTCAGCCTGTGCTCAGAACCAGACTGTTGCTTGGGTGGTGGTGGTGGTGGTGGTGGTGGTGGTGGTAGTGAGGTTGATTCTCAGCCCATGCACGGTAGGCTCATGGGAGGCCCTAGCTGACTTTTTTCTTCCTGGGCTCTGCACGGCTTGCATGGCTTACCAGAAGGGCTGGCTAGTTGGCTTTTTGGTGGGCTCCTCTTAAAGTAAATTTTGGAGTGTTAAAAGTCCTATTTTTCAAAGACTTTTATGATTTTATCATAATTTTCAAATTTTTGCACATAATTTCTACAATATATTGTGTGTAAAGTATATGTATGACTTACCTTCTGTCCCTTTTTTCCTCGTTATTTTTAATTCTTACTTTTCTCATTAGGCTCCTTGCCAGTTCTCATTTTTTCTGCTTCTTTCTCTTCCTCTTCCACTTTGCTTTCCTCCTTCTCCCCTTCTTCTCCTTTTCCTCTTCCTCCTTCTCCTGTTCCTCTCACCTCTTTCTCCTCCTTTTCTTTCTTCACTACTGTTCCCTGTTCTCTTTATCTTCTCTTCCTTTTCCCACTTACTCATCTAACCTCCTCCTTTTCTTTATCCTTCCTTCTTAATCTTTGTGGTTTCTCACGTTGTACGCTTGTTATTTTATTGGATATTGTTCCTAATTTTGTTTCTTTTAAAATTGACTGTGATCTTCCCTAAGTGCGATGTATTAGAAACAAAGTTGACTACTTTATATATTTAAAAAATTCCTTGTGATATTTTGAGGATCTGCATAATGCTACTTTTTCTAGGAAGTATTTACATTAGGCTAAGGAAATAATTTTCGTTCAAGCTAAGATTGAATTGGTTGGCTGGATGGAATTGGATTGAATTACCTTGCTGATTTTGTCTATTTCATTTTTCCTATAAAAGCTGGCCATTCATCCAAGTTCTGTACAAAAATCTGGGACAGTTATTAGGAACTTTACCAACTGTCATGTATTGTATTTGAACATATTTGTGTTTTCATTCTGAGAAACTGCAAGAGGCTTCTCTGTGCTTTTTAACTTCCAGGCTGCTGCATGAAAAATGGCAAGTGCTTCAAGGAAAAAAATGATCATGATTCTTGGATTTAAATCTTTTCATTTACCTTCTATCTGGTCTCATGCTTCCCAAGAGAATAAGTTGCCTTCATCAATCTCTAGCATCAAAAATCTGATTTTAAAATGTTGTACTCAAAATTGTCATGATCTGTGACATATCAGCCTCCATCTTTAGAAACTTAAGTAAACAAGCTTGATATGAATTGCTAGCAATCGGAGGAGGCATAAACCATTTTCAGAATCTTTAGCTTACTGACATTAAAACATAATAATACATTAAGAACTTCAAATCTGAGGATATTTCTCCATATACTCTTAATATGTTCTTTTATTTTTTTTGCAAATTTGTATTTTGCATATTTATTAGTTAAGAAAATTGTATTTACCTCTTGCTATAATGATTATTTCTATTAAAATTTCATAGGTGCTCAGAACGTTATCTTTTATAACCTCTCTTTTAAGTTACATACACATATTTCAATGAGAAAAAAAAGCTATTAAAAGATGATCTTTTGAACACAGAGATGAACAGCTCTCTTACATAGCTTCTGCTTTTCTTATCAATTTCAAAGCTGAAAGCTAAAAAAAATGCTGCAGTTAAAAATGCATTTTTAAGCAGAATAAAAATCCCAAAGGTTAAACTTTTGCTTCCCTGTATGTCACCAAAGAAACTAAGGCTGGCAAACTACATAGTTTTATTAGGAGTCTTTATAAAAGTTTATTGCAAGATGCAGAACCTCCATCTCAGTACATCATGAAAGAGACCTAAGGTTTAAATTCTGAGAGCTCTGAAACTATAATTTAGTTTGCTGGAGTGTGAGATACTGTTTATTGTCATTTTATTAATGAAGAAACTAAGGGGTAAATGTTTTTTCCTATTGTATTACAATGAATAAATACAGAACAAAGATAAGAACAGAATGTTGTTACTAGATCACTACTGATGTGTTCAGACTTTCTCTAACCTGTACACTGCATATTGAGACTAACACATACATGTGTGCATAAACACACACACACACACACACATACACACAACTGTTACACTAAATAGAACATTACAGAGATCTCTTAAAGGCTTTAAATGACCAAAGGGGACTTTTGTCTTATGTTCACTGTACATAGAATTCAGTTTTTATTTACCAAGAAGTCTAATCAGGGCTTTTGGAGGTTTTAGAGGACTGAATCATTCTAAGAGACATATCGAGAGTGTCTTTCTGGCAGGCTTATCATTTCAAGTTTGTACTACAATTTTAACAGCACAGATCTTAGATAAAAACAAAAAATGGTCACCCACACTGCAGCTAAACAGAAATGGTAATCTGGACCTTTCTTCTCCATAACATTTTCAAATTCTCAAAAACCACTACAGAGCTCTAAGTCTGACCTGGAAATTGTTAAACTCTTAGGTTAAAGATTCTTTATTGTGATAAAAAGTAATGAATGCGTACTTTAAAATGCACTTTTTTTCATTGTCCTTTATTGTAATGGAGATATTAAAACATAAAAATCTTTCACTTTAGTAGAATAACATGTGATGTTTCAGTACATGCACACAGTGCATAATATTTAAACCAGGCTAAATGCAACTATCTTCCCAAACATTTATCATTTCTTTGCATGAAAATAATTTTTTGTAGCTTTTGGAAATATACAGTAGGTATTGTACATGTAGTCATCTCATTATACCAAAATGCATTACAATTTCTTCCTCTTATCTTACTGTAATTTACTACTAATTGGTCAGCATTGTCCAATCTTGCTGTTCCTCTCCCCTACTTTTTCCAGGCTTGGCAGACACTTTCACTATGACCTAAAGTTTTATAATTCACACACAACTGAGATCATGTGGTAATTGTCCTTCTGTGCTTGAATTATTTCATTTAGCATAATTATACCTAGGTTCAGCCATGTGTTCACAATTGGGTTATTTTTGTCTTCCTTTTTTCTACTAAACTTTTGCAATTCCTTGTAGGGATTTTATATCAACTTCTTGTCAGATGTACAGCTTGCAGATACCTTAGATCGTCTCTGCACTCTTTTGATTATCTCTTTTGCTGTGTAGAAATGTTTAATTTGTTGTAGTCTTGTTTCCTTCTTTTGCTTTATTCCCCTACATTTTGAGGGACCTGGCCCAAAAAATTCTTGTCAATTCCAGTGTTCTAAAATGTTACCCTATTTGTTTGTCTCTTATATATGAAAAAGCTCTTTCATATTTTGAGAACTTACATTTAAGTCTTTAATTCACTTTGAGAACTTACATTTAAGTCTTTAATTCACTTTTTGAAACTGATGAAAGATATGGATCTAGTTTTACTCATCTGTAATTGGATGCCAATTTTTTAATTAGTTGTTTATTGATACATTTTAGATACACATAATAATCACATTCATTGTAGGGAATCTACATCTTACATGACATATCTTGATTCTCCTTTTCCCCCCAGTCCCTTCCCTCCCTCCAGCCCCACTTCTCCTTATTTAAAAAGCTTTGTTTCCATTTTTTCCCTTCTTGTATGAATTTTTTTCTCTTTTTTCTTTCTTCCTTTCCCCCTTCTCCTTCCATGGTTCCCCTTCCTATTTGAGCATTTTCTTTCTGTTTCATAATATGTATTGTACAATATGCTTCTTATTTACCCTTGCGGCTTCTCACACCAGAGAAGCCGTGATCTTTATAAGTGTGTGTCTGATTTATTTCACTTAAGAGTATAGTTTCAAGGTGCATCCATTTACCTAGAAATATCTCAAGTTTATGGCTGAGTAGTACCCCACTGTATAAAAAACCCCTACATCTTCTTTATACATTCATCCACTGAAGGATGTATGAGCTGTTTCCAAGATTTAATTTTTCAAACTGTGCTGCTATGAACATCTATTCATTGGATGGTAGGCACTTGGGTTGTTTCCAAGATCTAGCTACTACAAACTGTGTTGCTATAAACAAGGATGAGCATATTTCATTGTGGTATGAAGCTATTAATTCTTCCAAGAAACTGTCCAGAAAGGAAATAGTTATATTGAATGGGACTTCCAATCTTAGTGTATTGAGAAATCTCCACATTGATTTCCACGATGGTTATACCAGTCTACACTCCCACCAACAGTGAAGAAGGATTCCTTTCTCCGCAGCCCCACCAGTATTTGTTATTTGTTTATTTATTGATGACAGACATTCCTTCTGGAGTGAGATAGAACTTGAGTGTTTTTAAAATTTGTATCTCTTGAATGACCAATGATATTGGGTATTTTTTCATATATTTATTGACCATTTGGATGTCTTCATCTGAGAAGTATATGATCATCTCAGAAGCCCACTTTTGGACTGGGTCTTTGAATTTGGGGAGCCTGATGTTTTTCAATTCTTTATGTATCCTCGATTTAAATCCCCTGTCTGAGGGACAACTGACTATAATTCTTTTCCATTCTGTGGATTGTTTTTTCAGTCTGTTGGAGATTTCTTTTGTTGTTTAAAAGATTTTTAATAAGGTGAGATCCCTTGCATAAATTAATGCACATATATAGATGCTAGTCCTTCAGAGATTCTTAAATAATATATCATCTCTTTTAGTAGGTTTTTAAATATTTGCTTTATGTATTTGGGTGCACCATTAATGGATGGCTCCTCTTGTTTAATTGAACCCTGTATCATTATATAGTGACCTTTATCTCTCTTTATTATTTTTGATTCAAAATATATTATATCTCATTTAAGCATAGTGCCTGCTTTTTTTCAGATTGACTTTACATGGAGTAACTTACTCCCTCACTTCACTTTTAGTTCATACATGGCTTTAGAAGTGAAGTAAGTTTCTTAAAAGCTGTGTTGAGTTTCTCTGTAAAAATTTAATGCTGAACATTTCAGTCACTCCATGTCCTTTTGTTAAATAATTTAATGTGTGTATATTTAAGGTAATTATCAAAATGGAATGTCTTACCAGAGCCATTGTGTAATTTGTTATCTAATTTTTATTAAAATTCCTTTGTTCTTTTTCCTCACTATTGTTATGGGCTTCCTTCAGGGTTAGTTGATTTATTTTAATAGTGTGTTTTGATCACTTGCTTATTATTTAGTCTTGTCTTTTGTAGATATTTGCTTTGCATTTACCATGAGGCTTGGAAAAATCTTTTGACTATAACAAGCTGGTATGATATGATACCCATATAACACTATCATGAAGTATCAAAGACATCTAAAAAGTTACAAGATCAGAAAAGAAATTTTAAAAATGACAATTTAAAAATATCCTCTCTGCTTGTACTCTATTCTTTCCTATAGTTTGAATTCTTGGTGTGTCTTTTAACATCTTGGTCCACTCCCTACTTTTAAAGTGTTAATATAGTTATTAACATCTTTAGTTATTTTGCTTTTTAGCTGCATTCTGTAGGTATGAAAGGTTTATATGATGTGTTAACAATACTACAGCATTCTGAGTTTTTATTTATAGTTACTCTTTACAGTGAATGTTTGCCTACTAGTGTTTTTGTCTGCTTATTAATATGCTTTTCATTTTAAGGACTCTAGCATTTCTCATCTGGTGGGAATATTTTCTCTCACTTTTTATTTGAGCATGTTTTTATATTTTATTAATTTCTTAGTTTTGGTAGGTACTATATTCTCAGTAGACAATGTTTTCCCTTCAGTTCCATGAGACTTGACTATTACTTTTTCCTGGCATGGTCATATTGTAATACCATACCTTATTTTCACTGTTAGATGAGGCCAACGTTTTCCAAAAGCTCTTTATGTTTGTTGTGTGATGCTGTCTGGACATTGAAGATTAGGTATTTACTCCTGCCTTCATCATCTATTTTTTTTGTGTGTGTAGTTTTTCCTGAACATCCTATGCAGACTGTTTACTTTTCCTGACCCTATAGTCATTCCCACTGCCTTAGCACAAGGCATCTCTCTATATCCAGATTTTATGATTCCTCTGTTGATGTGTCATTACTGTTTCTGTACTAGAAGGTTTTCCAAGCCCACATTTATTCAAATCTACAGTTTGTTTTTTGTTCAACAACAACTGGAAGAATACCTGTAAAGACTCATCCACCCCCCAAAGCCTCACTATGAGACAGCGGGGAGATCCAGATGTCTCACCCATGGTCACCAGTTGTGGTCAGGCACCAGACAACTCTGTCCAGCTCTGGACAGGATCGATGTGGACAGATCAATCCCAGGTATTTATGCCATGACTGTAGTCCCTCATGTTACCAAGGTATGCCATATGCTAGGCCTATAGCACACTAACCCAGCAGTGCATTAGGGCAGGACTAAAGCTCACACTATTGTTATCTGCCTACTGATAAGCTTGATTCATAGTCCAAGCCCCCCAAATTATCCACTCATGATGATGGCTGGACTAGCAGTCCATAGACAGGGGCAGTGTTTCTCCATGAGGTACAAGGGCCATTATAGAAGCTCTACACAGATACTTCTGTGGAAATGGGGGTCATTACAGTTAGAGTTCATTGGGTTCTAAGGAGAAATTCTGTATTCCTTGCACTGTCTATTCTCAATGACTCAAACCTTGCTACATGTTATGTTACTGAAGGTTGGGATAATATTGTTGTCAGTAGTTCTGTTGTCTGCATAGGCTGATGCTAAGTAGGGTCATGTCTGAGTCTCAGAGTTCCAAAGACCTGCACAGTCTGAGGGCCATACACTCCAGCCATCAATGATACTGGCTAAACATGAGTCTATCCAGTGTCATATGGGTCTCCACCTGGTGCCAGGACAAGTACAGATGTTCCATCTCTGAGCCCTGGCCTGGAAATTGCCATACTGCATGATACTGGGGAATTGGGTAGTGGAAGTAGTCCTTTTGTCAGCATATCCTAAGCCATTTCTATAAAGGCTAAACTTGTGTTAACCCTGAGTGTCATAGTGGCAGAGATCTCCACAGTGTGATGGTGTGGGTATGAGTACTCCAGGACTACTCAAAGCTGCTAGAGGTGCATGCTGAAATTTGAGTCTGTCCCACAAGCTAGCAGATCTCCTGCTGATATCAGGGTATATCTAGAGACTCCATGTATAAAGTCTGGCCTGGGCCAAGGGTCTTTGGTTTCTGCCAGTTGAGTCTCACTGAGTAACACCAGTACTGAACTCAAAGACAAAGTCCTTTGTTAACCAACATGGCTTATTTCCTGGCTGATGTAATAGAGAAGGAATTGTGGAAGCAATTTGTGGCCTGGATGATGCAATGGTAGTGGTTCAGTCCTTGGGACTGGCACTTTATTTCACAGTAGCAGGCTTGGTGTTTTAGGTTTTAAGTCTAAGACTTGACTTAATTTCCTCCTCCTTGAGAGGAAGTTATCTTGCTTCATGCTTATTATAGTTGAAGGAAGGGCCATGAGAGGGGAATATCTATCCTTCCTTCAATTTTCTTTATTATTTTTATTGTATTAGAATGAGACACTATGATTTCTCATCTAGTTTTTTTTTTAAAGATCTTTTCAAGGTTTTTTGGTGCATGAATAATTGTTTAACCTGGCATTTACCAGGGCCACAGATAATTGCTGGAGGATCTTGCTTGGCATCCATCTTACTCTGGAATCCTTTATGTCAATTATGCAAATATATTTTAGATACATTTTTAAGGATTACTGAATTAGTGTGTGGTGAAATAAATTATTGAAAGAATTATATCCATACATAAAATAATCAATTTATCAGTAAGAAAATATATGTATAAGTGTTCCAGATTTGTAAATCAGGGATCATGCTCCATGAGGACAGATTAGTGGATACCATGAAACCCTGGCCATAAAAAGTAAAGATGATTTTCTAAATAAGCATAGTCTGTGATAGTACTTTGTCACTGTTGGCTTATCACTACCATTTGAGGCTATTTGGAGGTGGTAATTCAGGCATATAGAGATAAGTATCCAAGCATGCTCCTGTTACTTTACACTCTGTATTTATTGCCTACATAGCCAGCGTTGAAATGGGGTGTGAAAAAAAAAAACATAGGCATATTTGCTGTCTGCTTGAATGACTCTGAGTATGTTCTTCAGCAGAAATACTCTAGTGGGAGGGAAACTTTTAGGTCAGTAGATGTAAAAATACAAGAACCCTAAGTGGAAGGTGGCTTAAAGAGAAAAAGGAATGAATAATAATTTTTAGAGAAATCTCTAGTATCCCAAGTTTATATAAGGGTTAGGACCTTAAGTATGAATGTTAATTTAGAATGTATTTATCCATAACAGATGCTATTCCTCCTATGTGTTACTTGTTTTCTTTTCCTCATTCATTTCTGTCTGTCTTCCATTCCTCTTTTTCTACCCTTTATTTGGCAAGACTAGGTTTTCAGGAATTTGTTCTTATCCTTCAGGTATCCCTGTTATCATCACATATAAAAAGGATCCCATCTTACTACAGGAGCTCAGCATTTTTATTGTCAGTATAGTCCAGGGACCAGATCAGTTAGTACTTTGTCTGGAAATTCCTTCAGTTACAATATTTATCATAACGTATTTCTGTAGCAATCTCCTTTTTATGACAAAAAACTCAGTGTCTAGATCCTTATCAACTGACCTGTTTCTCCCTTTTGAAAACACACTTAGTATTATACTAGAATAATGGCTGACTTAAGATCTTTACAAAAATCCTTATGGTCATTATTTTAGGGGAAAACCTTCAGTGACATTTTCATAAATCTGTTGTTTTGCTGTGCAGCCTTCTGTAAACAAAGGGACTCTGTGGAGCTGAAGCTTCATGGAGACTGACAGGGCAAACACTTTAATGTACTTGTGGGAGGAAGGATGTTTGAGAGGGTGGCTGGCAGATTGCTCATGCATTGATGGAGCTAATCTGCCTGTGCTTCTCTGTGCATGATGAGCATGGAGAGTCGGCGAGTCTGGTCCACTTCTTTGTGGGAAGTCCAGATGCTGGTGCTTTTGTTTACAGGTCACTGCTCCGGCATAGCTCTGACTCTCTAGTGAATTTTCTGTGAATTTCCATCCCATTGTGCTCATGCAAGCATTGCTTCAAATCCAAATTGGTACATGTGAGGTTGGTTTAGAAGGGTGTGCTTTGTTAATAGCAGGAATAGCATTATATGTGAGACAGCAATTTAGTTCGTATGTTGGATTCTGAAGAACACTGGCTCAGCCCAGCAGAGTACTGCTATCAAGCTGGTGTGGTAAGGATGTCTTCCAAGGGCTCTCCTCATTGTTCCACTAAGCCAGTATTTTCAGGATGATGCGGTGCATGGTAAGACCAGTGAACTCCTTGAACCTGGGCCCTTTGCTGTACTAATTTGGTGTGAGGAGAGCCTCTTGATCAGAACTAATGCCACGTAGAATACAGTGACAATCTTCAAAAGAACATAGAAGCATGTCTTAGCCTGTTAGCAAATTTAAACGCCCAAGTGGTCAATGTAACTATGGCCAAATGATAGCAGGCTTGAGGTCTCAAACCCTTAAAATTCAAGTGGATTACATGCAGTTATGTGCTGGAAAATGGTCAGTGATTGGCTCCATTGAGGAACAAAACAAAAAACAAAAAACAAATAAACCACACTAAGTCCTGTATAATAGTGTTTGCTGGTTCCCATGATGTAAATATTCCTACTGACTTTTCAAACTGCCAAATATATGTGACTTTCTCAGTTACTTTTTTTGTTGTTGAGACAAATACCTAATACTCAAATTTAACTGAGGAAAGGTTTATTTAGCTCACAGTTTGTGGAGGTTTCAGTTCATAGTCAGGTGGCTTCAGGGCAGGGTTGCATGGCAGAGGGGCATCACAGAGGAGAAATAGTTCATGGCAGGTGTAAGGCAGTAAGCAGTGAGGTAGTGCAGAAGCAAGCAGCCTGCCTTCTTTCTGTGTCTTTATATCCACTCAGCTTACTTGGATTTTGGGTGGTGCCCCCCACACCCAGGATGGCCTTATTATCTATGCCCAGAACTGAACTGAACTAATTTAGTAATCATACACCCATCCAGCATCACACATTTAATTGAATGGAAGTGTAAATGACTCTTAGAAAATTTGACATCTAACAAATGATCACTTTTTAGGCTCTCTAGGTAAATATTTAGATTCTCATACATTACAGTATACGATAACCTTTGCTCTCACATTTCTTCTTTTTCTTCTCTGCTCTATTCCTTCCTCAGAAATTGTCCGTCCTGTGCTCTAACCTTTGGACAAAACAATTACCAGCTGGAAAACAGAGTACTTTTGAGGCAAGAAATACAAAGTTTCAAGTTGGTTTTTCCAATAACTCAAAATGAAAACTTGAGTAAGATGTGCCCTCATTGAAATTCAGTTTACTGAGTAATTAAGAAAGAGCACTCTCCAGGGGGTCCCTAAATTCCCCTGCAGTCTTAATACTAGGTGATTAATGTCTCTCTGGATAGTTATTTGCCCAATCAGACTGACTTTTGCTCACTGTCTTAGAAGTTAAACATAGACTATCAATCAGAAGGATGCTTGGAATCTGACTTAAGTGCTTTTCAAAAATTCATATGGTTTTTTTTTTAATCATCATTGTTATTTCTTTACAGATCAAATGTATGGGAATCCAGTAAGACATGTTCTTCCCTGGATACAATCAAGGAAACTAAACATGGCAATAACACATTAGCCTGCTTTTATTCTTACTGTTCATAATAATTTCCTTCTCTGTTAATGGCAAGCAAATTTTCCTAATGATCTGTGGAGAATTTGTATGAAATAAGTTTTAAAAATACATCTAAATGACATTCAACTTTAAAAGCACTTCCTTCCTTCCAGGGTCTCTAACAATAATTAAACATAACATGCCACACCTGCTTATCTAATTCTAGTAAATATTATAGTAAATCCTTAGTAAATTCCACCAGTGTTTAAGCAAACAAAAAGAAAATTTGTTCTGTAAATCATGATTGGACATAGCCTTGAAATATCTCACTAGTTTTGAAAATATTCTTTCAAAAGATTAAATTTCTTAGCTTCTATGATTCAAATCAAATCAATTTCATAAAAATACTTTCAAACAATTAGTTAAATCAATTCTAGGGATTACCTCCCAAAATAGTCAAATGATACATGTAAGAACAAGATACAAATGCTCTTTTTTAGGAATGTGTTAGAATGTTTTCAATTGTAATGCTTTGGAACAGAAATGAATTGTCTTATGTACTGGATTCATTTATGGAAAACTTTTCATTTGTAAAGCAGAGTAATCACAAAATCCTCATGTGTATCTGTTTTTAACATAGCTTATAAAAGGCCAAACTAAATGTAAAGCCAGTTTCAATATTTCCCTGTAAACCTTGTACCATACTGTAGTGAAAAATTAAGACACAGAGGTTCTCTTTTGATCATGACTATTTGGGGTTCTATATGCCTCATTTAACTTTATTTACTTCTTTCCCTATATTTGGAAAGTTTTTGACCATTATTTCTGTGAAAAGAATTTTTATTCATACTATTGTCTTCTAGGATTGTTTTCACTTATTCATTTAGTCTTTTTCATTATCTAGCAGTTACTGGATCCATTTTTCACATTCTATTCCCCCCCCCTTTGGTACTGGGTATCAAACTCATGACCTCGTGCTTGCCAAGCAGGCACTTGTGCCACTGAGCTAAATCCCTAGCCCCACAGGTTCTCATTTTTAAGTGTCTGAGAATGAAGTATGCATATTTCACAGTAACTTATGCAGTGCCTTGGGAACTGGCATCTAATTCATGCACATTTCTCATATGCCTAGGCCTATATGTATTGTAATCTATGAAGTTTATTAAGAAATTAGAGAAATTATTAAAATATTACCTTCAAATTGTATAAGGTTTCATACTTTTCACCTACAAATATCCAGGGCTTTTCCCTTGCTAAAAATGTCCTTCTGCTTCAGATTGTATTTTTAACTTTTAAGAACTGTTTTACCTCTTCATTATGCACTGTCTTCACGTTCACATTATGCACAGTGCTCAGGGGTTTATGAACATATAAACTCTGATTCTGTTTTTATTTTACAGTTGCAGAGTGTACCGTGCTGGTCACATCGCCCCTCATGCTCTTCCCAAGAGTTTTGCAGTTATCTTTCCTTATTGTCTTCCAGATTTTAATTTAAAGACCACCAACCCAGAGAGATGCAAACATAAAGTAGCCAGTGGTCAGTCTTTTTTGTGCCATTTCTATCACATTTTTGTTGGAGAACTAAGCTATTGATTTATTTAGTACATAGTATGTGAAAGTGTTTTATCCTGGAATAAATTACAGGACATTATGGGGGTGGAAGGCCAAGTCAGGGATGTTTACCCTGAGGTCACTTCCTCCTTCCCCTATTACAACTTCCTTTTTCCTTTCCCAGGGTGCGTGAAGAAAATTCCAATCAGCTCCTCGGCAAGTCATCAATGCCTGCCCTAAGCACCACTCTCTATCGAAGGTTGCATACGTCCCATACCCCATATTCCGCTCAAAGGAGACAGCCCAGCCACCATGGGCTGTGTGCTCCTTCCCATGTCCTCAACTCAATAAACCTGTTCGTTTTGTATTTTTGTTTCTCTATTGTACCAGAATATTCTAACAGTATTTATTTTATTACTTAAAATGGCACATAAATAGTAGGATTGACCAGTTGATAAAACATTGAAATACTTCCTTACAGCTTGATAGTCATTGCTCTGAAATTCAGATACCTCTAAGCCACTCAAAAAACTACCTTCCCCATTGTTACTACTGAGATCCTCCACTATTCAGAAACAAATGCATTTATTGTGATCCAGCAGACCCCTCTAAGTCTGCCCTTGAACTATGCCAATTAATCTTAATGTCTAGAGTCACTGCTACAGCAGCTTGTGGGGATTTGTATTTATCATTGTGTATAGATATTCTCTTATCTACTGTTACGCTTTAGCATCATGTTTCCTTGCTTTGCTACCAGAGGCAAATGAATTATTCTTCTAGAAAAACTCTATGAACCAGATATTTTGGACTTGAACTTTCACAAGCTAAAAGTATAGAAGGTGTTAGCAATCATTCCCTTTCTGAAGATATCATTCTATATTCTTACCTCAAAATCTTTTTTCATATTAAATAAGTGGAACATTACCTCATCTTTCTCTGTCTTTATATCTTAACAACTCTCAACCTCTACTATGACAGATGAATGTTTCAGAGTACTTATACAAAAGTTAAATGCACAGAGAGAGAGAGGGAGAGAGAGAAGATAATTTCCCTCAAAATATTGCCACAAGCTGAATAAACTTGGATCTGATTTGTATTATACCAAAAAAAAATCCTTTTAAATGTAGGGTTACAACGAAGATGAGAATTAGCCATCTAAATTATCGCTATAAAACGCTTTATGGGCTCAAGATGTATGATATGTATTTGACTACTGTATTAAGGCTCATTAAAATTTATAATGCATTTTCATCAATAAAATAGATTTGTGGAATTTCATGTCAGGCTAAATGGAAATAGAATTCAGTTTACTAGGTACTTATGGGAATCAAATGAAAGGAATATATATATATATATATATACACACACACACACATACATACATATACATATATACATATATGTATACATATATATGCCTGTCATTTGATTCTTATACCAGAACATATATACAAGATAGATAATTATACTACTAATCTCTATTGTTCATAAAAAAGAACTGTTTGTGTTTTCATTTTTTGATCATTTATTCCTGCCTATATCTTGTAATCTGAGCAACTGCTTTGAAGATAGCAGTACACAATATATTAACCATTGTTACTCTTTTCATTATTTTGTTTTGAAATTTTGCAGCATCATTTTTATTATTTTGTTATTTAAGAAATAATACTAAAACAAAGAATCAAATTTAAAAACTCTATGTACTAACATGGAGTTTTTCTTGTTGTAGTTTAACAAAAGCATACTTATTACACTAAAAGGAAGTATTTTTTCCATGGTATTCTTAATGCTTGATGTATTCTAAATACACAGTAAAAATACTGTTTGTTTTTTTTTCTTAAATGTAAGAGATGAAGTTTAAATTTTTTCTAGTACCAAAAAGGTCTTCATACTGAACTACATTCCAAGATCTCTTTTATTTTTTATTTTGAGACAGGGTTTTAGCTCACTGGCAAAGTTACTCAGGCTGGACACTAACTTGTGGAATTCCTGCCTCAGACTTCCAGATTTGACGTCAAATTATTTTAATCTTCCCATGAGGCCTTGTCATTTTTTTCTTCTTTAGACAACCTGAACTTCCTTCAATATATTTTTGTATAAATAACTTTGCCTTTTTAAAATAAAAGAATTGAAATCCACTTGGAGAATGTTTTAGTGAGGTGCAAAAATTACTTGCGTGAATAGAAGGCATTAACTAAATTTATTTTAGTAAGAAATAGACATTGACCTTCATTATAAGCTGAAACATTCCCCCCAAAACTATAAAGAGAATATATATCTCCCCATGGCATTACAGGAAAGTTTCTGACCCTGGTATCTGTGAATGGCCCAGCCTGCACAGGACTGCCTGCCTCTGAGTTTCATTTTCCTCCTGTAAACTCAGATTTCCCTGAACTCCTCAGGCAAGGAGTAACCTTTACCACATTTTGAGAACGCAAAGTGCTAAAGTCTCTACGACGATCAGATTATTTTCAGACTGCATGGAATCTCCTGAAGCACTGTCTGGCTGTAGAATCTGATAAAATACAGTATGCATCTGGCATTCCTAAACATTATTAGGTGATTTCAAAAGGAGTTGGATTTTTGATCTCTATTTTCTTAGACATAAAAGAGGTAGTTGTTTTGATTTTAATAACTTACACTTTACTGTATATTTCTTCAATATAGAAGGATACTACTAACTTAGAAACAGGTAAATGCTTTTATTAATATAAATTCTTTAACAGTAATCATTCTATACCTTACTTCTATAACAATTCTAGTGAAGAAAATGGACATGTGAGGAATGGATTTATGAAAGGTTGTTTTGTGAATATAGATGACCTGACAGAAGATTTATCACGTGAGGCTTACCCTTGGACAGGAAGAGAAAATAGAAACCCAGAGGGGTCCCTGAAATGTTATAAATCGGCATTTCCTCAGGTGGAGGTTTTATGAGGAAGGAGAAACAGAGAGATTTCCCCCAGTTCGCTTTGCTTGCTGCCCAGTTAAGGATTTGTCAAAGTATCAGGGATGATATTTTTGAAGACTGTTGCAGAATTCTCTTAAATTCTGTGCATCTGCTTATCATTTCCTATTGTGCATAACAGCTCAGCAAGCTCTGACTACCTCCACTCAAATGTTATTGAATATTAAGAGCAAAAAAACCCCAACCATTTGAATATAAAGGATCTCTTTGGCATTGACATCTTTTTGTTCTTGATCACTCTTCCCTCTGCCCTTGTGTGCTTTCAGCATCTCCCTCCAGACTAACAGTTGTGGTCACATACTTGGCAGCTGGCTGGCTAGCACCCAGACGCCAAGTTCTTGAACAGATTTTCTAGGAGTCGATGTGGGCTCCATGATAGCTGTCCACAGCCCTCTCCCTGCTAGCTGGTTTCTTGGCAGGTTCTTTGATTCATTTGATTTTTGGCAGAGCAACTCCCCGGCTGATTATGAAATCTCTGGGTCTGTCAAATGCATTAGTCAGTCTGAACATTTATTCCACTTCCCCTTCATAGTACATCTAAAGATTAAAGTTTTCCAAGATGTATGTTTAATGTCATGCAGAACTAAGTAAAAAGTGGTTCTACATGGCTGAGTTCTATCGACATGAAGAATGAGGGTAAGACTTAGCCTGGGGCCAAACCTTCATTGATTTCAGCCTCTTTCCAGGAGAGGTTTGTAAAGCAAAGCAGACCGTTTCTTGGCAGAGACTACTTTTTTACCTTATAGAGTGGCAAGTCACCAATACTTTCAAAATAAACAGCTGGCAAAGACACAAGACAGTCTCTGTCTTTCTCTTGGTGAAAACCTGGTAAATTATTTTCCTTTAACTACTGCCCTTTACAAATAAGATTTGTGATTAGATTTTGGAAAAGTTCTCTTTAGATATAACTTGGACCTGGTCTTCTGTAACTCATAGACCTTATGAAGCTAAAGGATTTGAAAGTGTGTCATCTGATTCATGCTCTGTTATTACACATGCATTTGAAAAATAACATAGGTGGACATGACTCATAATTACATAATGGAATTTTACACAGGTGGATTTGGGAATTCTTACTACCTAGGAAATATATCCTTTTTAAAATAATTAACCAACTCTTGATGTTATACAAAAATTCAATAAGATTGAAAGAAATACAGATTATATTTTAGGATGACAGCTAGCAAATGATGGGTTTGGCTCTTTAGGCTGAATGGATGTAGATTTATTTCTTTCATTGACAAAATTGATTGTAGCAGAGAGATTTTCATCCATTTCTTGTATATTATATATAGCCCAATAATATAAATACTAATTGAAATCTCATCTTGAAATATACCTTGTCTTGATTGGATACTCAGCTAATTGTTTTGACTTTTCCCTGTATTTTTACTACAGCATGAAATAGAAGAAAGGGCACGTTATTTTGTTCAAAATTTGATCTGCAGGTAAAATATTTATTATACGGTTACATAAAGTATATTGTGGGGAATACAAGGATATTGAAGGCACCTTGCTTACAATTTCTAAGTTTACCACTTACCTTAATTGAAAGTGAGTCCTCTGCACAAAATCCTATTGAGCAATACAGATTACACTGATTTTATAGATTGGATTATATTTTTGTAGTTTGAGGCCCCATAGGATATCTTGCAGTAAACCATACCTTAAAAAATGTGCCCTCAGAGTTTAGTAATGGAATTTTAGTATTAAAAGTATTTTGACAAAATGCTAATTAACCAGGTTATCTTGTCAGTAAGTTAAACTTCTCTCTCTCTCTCCCTCCCTCCTTCCCTCTCCCTCTCTCTTCTCATACATGTCATATAAATACATAGTTTACTTAGATTTTCTTCTTAAAAATTTGTAAATACTTATGGGTTTAGCCCAAGTCTTCACAAAGTACCTTTTTTTTCAAGAATGATTATTTTTATTTATTTTTTATTTTGAAAGTAGTAAAATACAACAGAACAAGACAGAACAAAGCCAATCAAAACAATGCAGTGAAATTGGTATAGAACTTCAGGGCAGGATACCAGGATAACAGTAATAGGTACCATAGTATATCTTGTTATCTTTACAATAGTTGTCCATTCAATCAGGTATAGCAAAATCAAACCAAAAACAGAACACTATAAATCCTATCAAAACAGAATATTGAATAGTGCAAAACAGTTAAACAGAACAAAGTAAAACAGTGAAAACAGTATTTGCTTTCAAAGAGAAGATAGAAGGAAATCCCCTGTATTTGTTATATTGCTAACAGTCAACCTCCCAAGAGATGCTCAGACCTCTGACCCCAGGTCAGCATAATCAACCCAACAATACAAGCATTTAGTTGCTTTGCGTGCCTTAGTTGCTATCCACTCTGGCTGTCCTCCACGCCTTCCAGTTGCTAAGCTGCTAAGCTGGGAAGGCAGCGGGTAGAGAGGGTGGCGGGGTGGGACGTTTGCTTCTGGACCTGCCACTGGTAGGCTCAGGAGAGACTGAGCTGGTTTGTTCTCTTCCTGGCCCCGCCCGCTGCTCGCTCCCTCCGCAGCTTGCCAGGAGGGGAGAATTGTTGCCTTCTTGTTCAGCCCCCCACGTTCCCACATGGCTGGATCTTGGAAAATGCTGACTTGTTCTATCAAGAATGATCTTTTATCTAACTTTATAGAACATTATTTTATTAAATAATAACAAATAATAGACCAATATAAAATTTATTATCCTTTATTGTCGATACATGAAAATGAAGTATTCTTGATGTCCATTACGAGTGTGATTAGGACAACTTAATTGTAAATTTTATTACATGTTCTGTTTTCACAGAGTTTTATGTATAATATGTATCTTTAAATTATATCTGTAAATTATCAGCAGATTAGTATCTATAGGGAAGCATATTCATGCTTATAATTTGATTAATAGGAAATTGAAGGAACATGAATATAAGAAAACACTCGCAATTATGAAATCTGAACAAACTATTTTAGGGCATCTAACAAGCAATTATTCCTTGTTAGGAGAAGGTAGTAAAAATAGATTGAATAAATACCTTATCACCAGAAACAGGTAAAGCTGTGCAATGGTGATACAATTTGAAATGCTTTTGGAAAAACTAACATATTTGAAATAGTAAAAATTAATTAACTGCTTTGTACATTTGATAAAGTCTTGAAAACATTTTTTATCTCTAGAGACAAAGCTGCTAAATTAGAAATTGGGTAGAACTTGATGAGATGAGTTAAAGGATAGTGTTCTAATGTTCCAAATTTGAAAAAAAATAGATTGATTACTCAAGCAGTATAAAATATACATTAACACAGTTTCCTAAGTAACTAGAAAGTGATAAAAGCAGTTTATTTAAATATGAAATGAAGTCTGTTTCTCCAAGCAAATATATCTGTGCCAGGTAATACCAGGAGTATAATTTCTAGACCATTAAGTAGCCCTCAGAAGGAACATTGACCATATACGGTCAGTGACTTAGAATCCTCATAGATTTGTGCCAGAATTTTCATAGAGAAATGACTTGGAAGCCTTCGGGGAGAAGCAAACTTAATAGGAAGATATCACATGATTATTGTGGTTTGAGGGTATTTATTATTGGACATTTAATAAAAACCTTTTGACTGTTGAGGTGATTTAATGCACAGTGCCATCTCGGAAATGTAAATTTGTGTTTCTCCTGGGTGCAGTGGGTTCTCTTCTGGTTAAGAGAACAGAAACAGAGGCTGCATGGCATCACTAAATCTCCTTCAATGTGTAGTACTTATGACCTCCAATTCAGCAGCCAGTCGCTTAGCCAGACAGTGACCCCACTTGCATCCCATAGCCATAAGCAGCAACCACCTTCAGGGAAATCTTCCATACACTGCTTGCTTTTCTATGCCCATCCATCAAGTCAGTAAGCAATCCGCTTGTGCCATGGTGACTGCCATCTCAGTGCATCCCTAGATACACACAGCTTGAACATCAGCAAACAAGTGCATGAATAGATCCAATCTCTTCAATTTGGTAGGGGAATTTTCAAGTAATGTCAAAATATATCTATTCAGTTAGTTGTGAGGAAAAGACTTTGGTTCTGAAACAGCTTTAGAATAAGTAATTTAGTGCCGAGGATATCCCCAAAGGATTTATGAGAATAGCTGGGACAATTTAATTGGAATGCTGAATTACACACTCTGATGTAATTCAGTTAGGAGAGAAGGTTAATGTTAGAGACGCTGGATAAGGAATTGTGCTTAATCTAAAGCTTACACTGTGTCTGTGTATTAGCCCATGAGAATGTCTCACAGATAACAGAGTGTGTCATCGCAGGAAAAATGAGGTGCACGGTTACTTAGATATAGATGATTATTTGAAAATTTTGATATTTGTTTATACAAACAATTTAATTGGAAAATAAACACAAATGAATAAGAATTATCCTGCATATTTTTACATTAATATTTTAATGATGTATCCAATAAAGTTTTTGAACAAATAAAATTCATTCTGGTTACTTATATGTGTAAATTAAGCTTTGGTAATAAATTTAAAGTCTTTTTTAAAGGGCATAATTTTTTTTTTAATTTTTAAATTTTATTTAAAGAAAAAAAAAGCAAAACAGAAAAAGGGGTAGAAACAATACAGAATCTCAGAAAAAAAAAACAGTAAGAAATCACTAGTTGATAAATTACATACTGACTTCTTAGATCTAGTTGTTAAAGTCACAAAGTTAAAGCATACAAAGTGGACACTCAAACAGTGAGACTGCAAAGAAGTTCAATGATCCAGTGACAACTTAGCAACATGGTTATCAATCCTACACACTCAAACATACACGCAGCCATATCTTCTAGAGCACTTTCTTTTCTTCTTTTTACTTTTTAAGTCCATTATCTGCTTAGTTATATCCTGTTTCAGGTTGCTCAGTACCTTACTGACTTGTTTTGTTGTTGCTATATACTTTTAATCACCTTATATAATTCTGTTGCCTTGTATTTGAGTTTCTCCTCATCCATGATCTATGGCTCAGCTTTGGTGGAGTTGGGAGATTTTTGGAGGTATTTTGTTATTTTGTTATCTATTTTTTTTTGAAGGTAGCTAAATACAGCAGAACAAGACAGAACAAACCCATGCGACCGTACTGCAATAAAACTACCACAGAACCTCAGAGCAGGTCACCAGGACACAAGCAATGGGCTCAATAGTACAGCCCATTTTGTTCACATTAGCTGTTCTTTCTGTCAGAGGAAAATGGAAGGAAATATCGAACTTTTTAAAAACAGAATATTGAATAAAGCAGTACCATTAATCAAAAACTGAACAAGACAGTGATAAAAATATTTGCCTTCAAAGAGATGGTAGAAGGAAATCCCCCTTACTTGCCATGCTGTACACATTCATCCTCCAAAAAGATACTCAGACCGTCGGTGCCTACTGGCTAACGGGAGGGGGAGGGGGGAAGATGGATCAATGTCTGATTCTTAGCCTGCAGGGCCCCAGCTGCTTACAGGCCGGCCAGCAGGCTGCCTGTTCTCCCAGCGCCCAAAGTTCCAACATGATCAAGGGCATAATTTTTGCGATCAAAAATACTATTAAAATGAGGGTACATTGTCAAAAGCATGTAAGGAAAGATTTTTGATATACTGTATTTTGTATTCTAGAGCTGCAGTTTTAGAATTTTATTATTTAGCTGTTTATTATTCATTGTTTAGTTATGGCTATTGTTTTCAGTGCCAGTGAAAACCTAGGACCTGTGCAGAGGGGCAGAGCTCTCTGTCACTAAGCTTCAGCCCGAGCTCTATGACTTTTGAAACAGTTAGTATAATTGCAGTCACATAAAAATAGAAGCATGTTATAGTAACAGATTCTTAATTTAAAATCTCTGAAGTCTTACCTACCATGGAGACACTACCTTAGCTGAATTTAGAAAAATGTTATCTTTCATTAGAAAGGATTTTTATTTCCATTCCATCCACTTCATCAGAGAAGCTTCCCCATCATAAGATAATGCAGAGGAAATTTGAAATGGGTTTGAGGGGGAAAAAGATGAAGGGTGTAAAAAGGAATATTTTTCACATAATAGCGGTTTACCTTGTTCTTTGTTACCTACATTAATATCTCCAAGTAGTAGGCTTTAGTTATAACAATTATTAGCATGCCTCCAGAGGCATAGAAACTGTGAACAGTTTCTATGAGGAGAGGTCATGTTCAAGGACACACAAAATCAGGAGTAGCAACCTTGTAACCATAGAACTGTGGAAGTAAGAAGGAAACTGAAGCATTAGCTCAAATTTCATAGGTAGGAATTCTGTGTGCTGTATGTCTTGTCAATAGTTACCTATGTCAAAAGAGAAAGTATTTTATGTATCTAATGGGAAAATATACGGTTCCCACCAGTGGCACATGGGAAATGATAGTAAGAAGTCTGAGGAACACAAAAGTACTTTAGAAAAATGCACTTGAGTGTGAAAGCATTTGCACCAAAATCGACTTAAAATTTTAAAGAGGGGTGACGGGGCAAAGTGAGTGTTAACTGCCAGCTCCCTGGTAGAAATGAGAGCTTGATTAGTTTGTTGAGAACCAGTGAGTTTTCAGAAAGTGCCATTGAATGTTACTTCCATTCTGAAATTTTTTTCATAAAAATAAATAGCAATCACCACTTGCTTACTGTGATTGTTGATTGATTGTGTCCATTGGAGTATAAAATACCCAATTATATTGGCTCAGCGTAGTTCTGGGCGGAGAAGACCCACTAGGGAGGATCATCTCCAGAATGCTCCATGAAGGGAAGTGAAGAAAGGATTGCTTCTATTTCCTTGAGGAGCTGCATTCTCCGCTTTCACTTCAGACTTTATCTCCTGACTTCCAGCGATGAAGCTTCTGCCTCCAACAGGGACCCTTCAGCCTCCTGATCTTCGGTGTCCTCACAGGGGACACTGTAGAGAGCTCCAGGCCTTTTGGGCCCCCCGTGCACAGAAAGATCTTTTGCTCTCTTCCACATCTGACTCTCTGGGTGGCCTTTGTAAGCCAATTGGTAAATTCTCATATAGTTGTATACCTTGCATTATATCTGTTTCTCTAGTATACACTGACTAATACACATGCTTTTATAATTTTTTTTCTTTTCTTTTTTTTTTCTTTTTTTATCCGTACCAGGGATCAAATTCACGACCGCGTGCTTGCAAAGCAGGCGCTTATGCCGCTGGGCTTAATCCCCAGCCCAGATACACATGCTTTTAAAAATAATGAGGAAAATCTAACCATTTATTCAGTAAGTTCCTCAAGGTATAGCAATGTAATGCATTACCTTAGGACTCCAATTAGAGAAGAATAGAAGGAAAGTAAAAGAATAAGATTAAGGGTAAGAAATTACTTATGAAGAAAATGCAGTATTAAATAGTGAGCTGCAGAGGTATTCTTTATGTTTGGATAGTCAGCATTAGAATGTCAGTGTTTTTTGAAAAACACTTTAATGGTTTATTAGTTGATTAATTACCATCTTCCAATTAAGTCAGTAGTAATTTACTAAAGCCACCAAAAGGGAAAACTTTTTTGAGTAAAGAAGTATTTTTAAGGAATTGTTAAAATCAAGCAGAAGGTTAAAGTTTTCACTGTTCAATTTCATTTTAGACTTACATGTGTTTTTAGTAATAAAAACTACGGTGAAAAGTAAATGCGTGTGCTAAATCAGCCCAGGATAACAACAGTGACTTCAGAGGAAGTTTATTGATTTAAATTTTTCTACTTTCATTTTTTTTAGAATTAGCTGTTACTATTACAGGAGAGAGAGAGAGAGAGAGAGAGAGAGAGAGAGAGAGAGAGAGAGAGAGAGAGCGAGAGAGATTTTATTTTGCATTGTTTTTGAGTCACAAATTGTGTGTATATACTGGGGACAAGTATAAATATTGTGGCTAACAGACTGTAACTTGTGCATGTTGTTGTTGATAGTATTTATTTTTATTGAAAATTCCACTTGTTGATACTAAATTATAGTGAAATTATAGATAGGATTAAGTTTTTTGTCAAAAAGATCTAGTTCCAAAAATTTATTTGTCACTTATTAGTCTGAATAAGAGTGGTTACTTCACTTGTAAAATGGTCCCTAGCGATGGTTATTTCACGTGTTGTTAGGAAAAATATATCCAGAGACTGAAACAAAGTATGACAGGTTTTAAAGCACATGTCCTGCAGCTATCTGTTATCATTGTTGCTATTATTATCATCTTTTATTCAAGTTTGAGCCACTTACAGGTTTAGATGTCATGAAGTGAAAAAAATGAATGTTGTAAGCGTCACATTCTCTGTATGGTGGTGAATGGTAGGCTGGTGAATGGTTAAAGTACATTTATATTTTGGGAAACTTCCTTCAAAAGAAGGTACAAGGAAAAGGAAACTTACAAAGCCCAAATTCGAATGCTTTTCAAAGTGGAGAGAGAACCAAACTCTGAGTACAACTTGAAACTGTAACACTTCTTTGGAAAAAAATCCAAGGAAATTTTAAATAACTAGTGATTACTTTTAAAATGCATTTAAATTTTAAAAAGTCACCCTTCTAAATATTTATTTCATTCAAATGGAAATTGCAACTGCAATTGAAGCTTATTTATATAATGATGCTATTGAGAAATCTTCATATCTAAGCATAATTGGGTGTAATAGCTGTCTTTGAAAAAACTATAACTTTAAGTACTTTCAATCTCAAAGCTAATTAAAATAAATCTATTAAGTATTCAATTCAATTATAAAAGGTCACATTGTCAATCCAAAGAAGAGAAGTAGAAATACTAGAAGTAAAACAAACAAATGGTAAATGTATTATTTTACAATTAAAATTATGTATAATATCTATAAAGTCCATATAATATTAAAGCCAATGTAATGTTAATTTAACAAATGCTCTTATCTTTTTTGGGGGGATGTCAGGAATCAAGCTCACAATCTTGCATTTGCTAGGCAGTTGCTCATGTCACTGAGCTATATCCCTGGCCCCTGTAATATTGTTTTACAATCTTTCTCCTCTGGACATAACCGATGAGAGTCTTACCTGAATTACTAATAATATCATTCTCTACAAGTTTTAGATTGTACATTATGAACTTAATTTCTGTATCTTGAAATCAAGTGTCTTAAAGCAATTCAAATATTTTTCCGTATCTATAATTTTATAGATACCTTATATCACTGGTTTTCTTTCTTAGTATTCATACTAGTATCAATGGCAAAAGTAACCATTTTTACACAGGCTAGTGTATGTTTTCTGGATCATGTGCTTTTAATCTCCACAAAAAAGAGGCTAAGAGTTACCCACTTCTGTTATGTTCTCTTCCAGCAGTCAGAGCATAGAAAAGCCATGTGAGCTGCCCCCCAATCATTCAGTTGGTAACTGTGTTTGTTTTTGCTTTTGCTTCTTGTGCTTGAGCAGAGGTCAGAGTGAGGATTTGGAAGACCTTTCTGGTTAGGCTTTTCCTGCTAGCACATTGGTCGGCAGTGTGACGGGAGAGTGAGGAGGGCTGGGTGGCTGCTGCTGGGAACTGTGAGCAGTTTTCTCTGTACTCCGTCTACTGATACCAGCGCAGCATCCCCATGAGCACACGCATCCCACTTTGCTTTGTAACTCTGAAAAATGTAACTGTAAAAGATATTGAAAAATAGAAATACAATAAACTTTAGAAAACTTTTAATGAAAATAAACATTAAAAGTAACAAGGATGCAGTAAAATGGGAGGATAAGGAACAATCCAGTATTGCAAACATATTTCTCTTGAATATAGTAGTTAAACATAAATCTTTGTATTTTTAAATGTAAATGTTCATCTAAATGTAAACAATATGATGAAGACAAACTTGGATAAATATATATATATGAAAATAATAATAAAATAAGCACAAGAACAAATAAACCACAGAAAACATAAAAGTAGATATAGATTTATATAAACACAATGTGGTCACATGCATATATACACACAATTATTTAAAACTACATTTAAATTCAATCTGAAAATTAAACACAAATGTTTTTCTTGATACAAGGAAGCCTGAGACTAAAATTAACATTACAAATCAAAAAAAAATTTGATAAAGAGATAAATGATTAGAAATGGAATCATGAAACTTCAAGAACCATATATGGGTTGAATGTTTAAATAATCATAAGTAAAGGGAATATTTTGACTTTCCTAAAGTTAAAACATAATAGAAAATAGTGACAGACTTGAAGGAGAATCATTTTCAACTCTGATACACTAAATTAATCACAGAAACAACAGAAGCAAAACCAAGCAGAGATGAAGGACAAGGGTAAAAAAATTGAAAATATATTAAAAGAAATGTGGCCTTACTAAAGAGTAATGTTCTGAATTGGTAAACAGCATTTCAAATGTGTGCAAAATTTAGCTTTACAGATGTTTCAGTGTTCATCACAAGAGAAAATTGTGTATAATTTTCTGATTTTAGTTATTTAGTGCATTCTATATCTGTAGCCATTAAGAAAGCTAAAGAAGTGTTTACAACTCCCAATAATGTATGTTGTGTTATACTATGAAAAAATTCTATAACTAGAACTTGAATCCTGGAGAAAGAACTAAGAAAAAATTTTAAAAAACTTTCTGTCTAGTCAAGGGAATCATTGGAACAAGAAAGAAATGATAGGAGAAATAGATGGATCACGAACCCACTGAATAGGAAACTGGAATTCCTCTTTAAAGTCTCACATACCCTAAACCACACTGACAGGTGAAGAAGGAGCACACATCATGCCCTATTTGGCCACAGAAGAGAAAGGACCACGATGCAGCATGTGAAATAGAAAAGGAGCAAAGTACATGAAATGTGGACCACAGAACTGCAGAAGTGGCATCTCGGGACAAAATGTAAAATTTTCTTTGACAGTAAAGTTCTTCAGATAGAATGAGCATCCTCTGACTCTTTCAGATCCACATAAAAGAAATGGAACATGAGATCATCAATAAACCTGCACAGCAATCATGAGAAGTAGATAAAATGAGCAGAACCAGAAAGCAGAGTGAACTAGAATTAATACTCAGGTTTATCCTGTGCAAGCGCTGTAAGTGCGCACTTCTTTGACTCTTAGGACACGCCTGCCTGTGCGGTATTTAATATACTAACAATGATTCACGGAGGCTCAGAGAGAGACTCAGGAAGAACCAGGCACCCCAGAGTGCACAGAGCCTGGACACCAAGGACCTGACTTTGGAATCCAAGCCTGTCTGATGAAGAGCCTGACACCCGCCACCATAACCCTGTGCGGAGGGACTGAACCACAGGGAGACTCAGTGAATATTAGGGTTGCTGAGGTCACCGTTATACTAACCAACAGCTCCCATTCAGAGGGTGCCCACATGATCTTAGCAGAGACGAGGTCTGAGTTAAACATGAAGGCCAACTGACGCACACCTGTAATCTCAGCACTCTGGGAGGCTGAGGCAGGAGGACTGCAAGCTGGAATCCAGCACAGGCAACTTTGTTTCATAATGGGAATCTGTCTCATTAAAAAAAAAAAAAAAAGTTTGGGAACGAAACTCAGTGTAATGGCCTTTGATTCAGTCCCTAGTACAAAAAATGCTATTTTTGACATCTATAACTATGACTTTTTATTAGAAAAAATATGAGCAAAGAATTGTGAGTTTAGAGAGGAATAGATTGGGAAATACTGGAAAATATTTTGTGACATCCAATTGAGACAATAAACAGTATAAAATTTATAGTCAATTTTACTCAAGAGGTCTCAGAGTCTAGAATTCAACAGTGACTTTTACTTCGAGTATCTAACAGTAAGATTTTAAAGCTGACATGTTTTCCTTAAAAGCTTGCAAAATGACATTTTAGTCTTTGCTTACTGAGCATCAAAAAACCATTTGTGAACCATTTATCAAACAAATGTCCTCCATTGCTTTATTTTCATGTTTCACTGGGACTCAAATCAAACACGTTCCTCATTCTACACATCTTAATTGATTCTTTTTATACTCTTTGAAAAACCTGAATTTCTGAGAGTTACTTAGGCTACTAAAAATGGGGAATATATTTTATAAAGTGCTCTTGCAAAACATGTATTTGGAAAATCTAGAGACTTGTGCAGAATAAAGTGATTACTAAATAAGTAATGCTGGGATTATTAATTTCTAGATTAAAAATATACCTAATTAACATTAAGTGCTAATGATCCATCTCAGTGACTAATAATCTCCTGAAAATTGTGTTACTGAAATAAAATGTTAATTGCCATCACAGTTGATATGGAACACATGTCAATTCAAATAGTTCATATAAATTTATTTTTCTTTTTGGTAGAATATTCTAGTTTTTCTTACGCTGCTAAAAGCAAAAGCATAGAAATTAGTACTACCATCAGTTATTTGGTCTCTTTCCCTTCCCTTCCCCTCTCCCCTTCCCTTCCTTTGCTTTACCCTTCCCATTGCCTCTCTCTTTTTCTTCCTTCTCTCTTTTTCTTTGCCCCTCTCTCTCCTCCCTTCCCCTCTCCCCCTTCCTATGTCTCTCCCTGCCTCTCTTTCTCTTCCTCCCTGTTTATTTCACTTCTCTTTGCAATCAGGACCTTGTCTAGATGCTTCTAAAAGAAATATTCTGCATGAATACTGAATACATTTTTATGAGTAAAGAATACATTAAGTGAATAACTCATTTATGATCAAAGTGGCAAGCTTATTTTGAGTCTTACACTTGAAACCACTGGTGTCGTTATTACTAGTCTCCAAAATGCATGTATCTATATTCTGGTCATTCTGGTCTCGCTGTCAACCAAAACATGTTGAACTTTCAGGCAACTGTAAAAGCATTGGAGGAAGTCACTTTTCCAGCATAATACCAATGGACTTTTGTAAGAATCAAGAAAATGTGTGGCCAGTGAATAATCCAAGGACTCTGTAATCATGTTTCATTATAAATCTAGAGATACTGGAAAGATTGTGCCACGGTTATAAGTATTTCCATGTATCAACTAAAAAGGTCACCGTGAAAATATGTACTAACTTAAGAAAACTGTTAATAGGAGTCATATTCTCAATCATTTATTTCATGAGTATACCTGAGTTTTTATCTGAATTATTTTTATAAATGTATATACAAAATTGATTAAGGAACTCTTCTGTGAAAAGTAGGTAAATCTCATTACCCAGTGCCCAGATTTAAGCAGGCTTCCCTGAATTAGCTACAGAAAATTAAATATCAAATTCTGGAATATTTGGGATTGACAATACATCAATGGAAACACTCCACAGCATGTAGTAGATGAATTCTTCTGAATTATTTCAAAATCTCTTTATTTTTTGGCTCATTTTAAAAATGAAAGGAGTGCTTTGTTCTTAATTTTTTTTATTTTTAAAGAGAAAAAATAAAACAAAATTTCGAAATAAGATAATAGGGTAACAATGGTCAATACATTGTGTATTGTTATCTTTAAATTAGTTACTCAGAGTACAGATATTGGCATTTAATTGTCCTAACACATTTCTTAACTTTTATATTTAAAATGAATGGAATATTTCATGTTGATAAAGAATTTCAAGGAAAAAAAAAAAGAAATTCCAAGCATGATGCTATTGAATTGATCTTTGCTTCTCTAATTAAGATGTTGAAATCTTGACTCATGATGTGGCAGTATTAGGAAGTCAACTTTGGTAGGGGAAAACTCTACTATAGAGAATGAGAGTAGTGTCTTTATCGAAGGGAACTACAGAAAGATGACTCACCTCTGATGTCATGTGCCACTATAGGAAAAAATAGCAGACAAAGGAGCTGGGTTTCATCAGAGATTAAGCTTGTCCCTGCTTTGACTTTGGACTCACTGATCTCCAGAACTGTCAGGAACAACTTTCTTTTGTTTATACACAACCCAATCTTATGGTATTTTGTTATAACAGCTCCAATGGACTAAGATAATCCTATAACAATAGAACCCTTTGACATGTACTTTCACAACTCAATTTCAACTCAGAGAAGCAGCATCCTTCATTAAGAAGTACCCAAGATACATGTATTTTGATAAGACTAGCATATAGACACCACAAAATCTGTTTTTCTCAGAATAATTCAGAGAACACATTTTCTAAACAGATATGCTTATGCATTATTAGAAGGTCTTAAATACCTTTTCTATCACTCTGTTTTGGAGAATGTTAAAAGACATATGGTTGAGAAACTTGCCAACTCTTATGCTCAGGGAATTGGAACATTAAATAAAGTGTTTTCCTTTAGGAGCATGGGAGGTTGACTTTTGTTTTCCATAGGCACATTTGATATATTCTTCTACAAAAGAAGAATCCTCCCCTTTGCCTTATTTTTGGAAAGTTGACTTCACTGTTAGGATTACAGGGTAAATCATTGTCTAATTACTGTTATATACTTTTTTAAAGAAAATAAACTTAAACTAAAGTAGCTGTAGGGAACCCAAGGGAAAGGCACATCATGTGAAAGAATATACCTCTTCTATGATAAAGCATTGTGTTGTGCAATTGGATAAGTGTGAGAGAGACATGTCTTTTTGCTCAGAACACTCCATATTGTTTGTTTAATCTTATGCACACAGTTAAAACATATTTCTTAAGTGCTTTGACATGCCAGCCAATGGACTTTGAACATGAGTTAAACGTGTCATTTTCATATCTAGACTTAGTATCTTATTCTAGCTCCTTTGTTTTCTTTATCTTGTCTTGATATCTGCCATGCCCATATATTCTAGAATGATCTTTGTAAAGATGTTCTGATTACAGCAGTTCCTGTAAGCCTGATCTTGAAGACAGTATGGAGACTGACACTGTGGCCTGTTTACATATCTCTCATGATAACTTAGCAAGAAATAAACTTTCTGTTATTTTTAAATGGATTGAGCTATGTTCCTCAAAAGGGATATGTTGAAACAATAAACACCAATATCCCAAAATGTTACTTATTTGGACATGGGTTTTCCCACGTGTAATTACTTAACATGAGGTTACACTGGAATATGGTTTCACTTAAAAATTAGTAATTTGAGGTTATCATGGAAGGTGATGATTAGTCCAATACAGTTGATGCCCTTATGGTAGTGTGAAATTAAAGTACAGACACACAGAGAGAATGTGATATGAAGATTCAGAGTCAGATGTGCACAGAGAGAAGAATCTCATAAGAAGATGGGAGCAGAGATTGGTATCATCTTGCCACAAACCAAAAAGTGGAAAAGGAAAGAAAGGCTTATTCTCCATAGCTCTGGAGGGAATATCGTCTTCACACCATTTTGCTCTCAGATTTTTAGCCTGAAAAACTGTGAGAGAATTAATGTGCTTTGTTTTAAACCACCCATTCTGCAAACTTTACTAAACCAGTCGTGGGAAAGCAATATAGTATTTAAGTCAGTGTGGATCTTTTCCTGGTCTGTTCAGTACAACAGTTAATGTCACCTCAAACAGAAGCAAGAGCAAGAGTTCTGAAACAGTACAATTTTTAAAAATTATCATCTTCAGAATAAGATGGACAAATGTAGAAACTGGAAATGAAATAGCCATGGGCCTCCAGTATTTGATCAAATCCCCAGCTTTGCAGTTGGAGCATTGTTACTCTCCTAGATTGTTTGTGGGTATTTTCCGGCAACAAATAGTTTGAACTTTTTTGTTTCTTCTCAGAATCAAATAGTCTTTGCAAAAGAAAGAAATTATTAAATACTCCGGGTGACTTAATGGCAATTCTCCATTAATGTATGCAAAAGATCCTGTTTAGTACCTATAAATGAGTAAAAGGGAAGTATCCAATTATTTTGAAAATTTTATTACTCTTTGAAACATCTGGAACACAAATTTTAAGTAAGTCCAAAACTGGTCAGTAACTTCTCCTTGTGCAGATGTTTATCGCATGTGCTGCTGCTTTGCTCTCCTATTAACGCACACTCATTTTAACTAAATGAACTCTGAGAGAGACTCACGTCTTAGGAAGAGATAAAAAGTCACCTATCTTTAAAGTGTTAACTAAAGACATTTATTCAGACAGAAAAATATGTTGCTACTGCATTTGAGTAGTAACCTGTGAATGATGAATGTGTTTAAAAAGAAATAAAGGCTTATTTTCCACAGCCTAACAATAGCCTAACAACCATTTATGAAAAAAAACTTGTGGCTGGAATGGATTTATATTGTCATGTGAAAAAAATCGGAAAATACGAGAATAAATTTTAGAAAGGACAGAGAACAACATCTTGTGACCACATTCGACATTTGGCCATGAGCAAGGCATCAAGTGTAGCTAAGTATCTGAGGCACGTCACCACATTTTGTGTTTATTGACCACTGGGAACATAAAAAAGGTGTTATCTACTAAGTGGATCAGTACGGCAACAGTGATGACACCAACAACAAAAACAAATCCTTAGGAGCCAAAGGGTTCTAAACTGAGCACCACTTAGGCATTCTGCGAGGAGGAGCAGAGTCTAAGGCAGAGCTTGGAGCTTTCAGGAACTGCTTTCGAGAAGGGCTAGCACACGGCGGCCAGCAGCGAGGCTCTGTCCGCTCCCTGACAGAGAAGCATCCGCAGGTGAAGCATAAACACAGGTGCCAATTTTGGCAATGATTCAAGTAATGATAATCTAGAATGAAATTCTAGATATGAATTAACAATATTTATTAGGAAATTCCACTTAAACACAAAAAAGTTCTACTTCTGAAATTTGAAGTTTTATGAAATGATGTTTTTGACTTAGTTTAAGGTGACAGTTCATTCTTTTCTTTCCTCCTTAAATTTGTTCTTGTTTTAACCTGTAGTTTCAATTAATGATAACATCCTTTTTTTATTTATCTAAGCTATGTAAGATATACCAGAGCTCTGGTAATTAGTTTTTAAAATGTAGCACCCTTTTTCTGTATCAAAATTTCTTGGTTCAAATATGACTAACATGGAATAAGAGAGTGCATGAAGAGCTGTAGGCCCCAATTCCAGGTTTACTTAGTTACTGATAGAGATTTTAAGGAGAGCAAATTGAGTAGTTTCTCAAGGTAACAACTGATGCTCTTTTGCAAGGGAATTAGGCAGTTTGTCCTATTTGAAATGAATTTTCAAGTGGAAAAGGTGTTAACAAATAATCAGCCATAACCAGTATGTGATTTATGTCCAACAGTCATAAAAACAAACTACCAGTGTTAAATTTCTTATCCTCATTTTGTGGTAAGAGGATGCTAACAGCTGGCAATTTGTATTTGCTGGAAATTAAATATTATTGGATAAGGTTAAAGGAAAAAAAACCTGTCTCTGCATGATTAAATTCTTTTTTAGCACAGACTGTAATTCAGAAGGTTCTAGACCTATAATAAGCCCAGCTGGTTTCTTATGTATTAGCTATGTTTAAAACTACATTAGAGCTTAAAATCTAATTTTCTAATTTCAATGGCACATATATCTAGCTTTTTTGGCTGCCAGAATGATGCTCAGTGTTTAATTGCATTTGCTTTCAATGTGTGTGTGTGTGTGTGTGTGTGTGTGTGTGTGTGTATGTGTGTGTTTATTTCTGCATTAGAATGCTGGTGAAAATTTACATGGATCCACATCTCAAAATGACAATATGCTATTCCTCCCTTCATCCTTTGATGACTGCATACTAAGATATTATGATTGGAACAAAACATAAATATTTTACAAAATATTGATGTAGAATTTTAAAATCGTTATCTGTTATCTAAAGTGAGGCTTTCTTAAATCATGAAGTAGACAGAATTAATTACTCTTAGAAATGCATTTGGTGGGGTGCTAGTGAATATTACTGCTTTTCAAAGACAGTGCTGAATAAAGCTTTTTTCTCTGGTATCTGCCATTATAGCTCTTATGGACTATCTATCAGGAAGGCTGAGGGCAGAGTCCTCCATAACTAATGATTGGGCAGTGCAGGTCACTGACCTTCAAGAAATGAGTTTTAATGACCTTGCCATCTCTTTTGTTAAGTAGGGATATACCCACATGCATGAGAAGCAGGAGGAAATAAAAAGCCTAGAAAGCTAAAAAGAGATGAAATGAGTAAACTTTTGTAATAGTTATTTTTATTTTATTTAAAGAGAAAAACAATAAAATCAAAGACACAAAATTTCAAAAACAAGGTAATAGGAAATTTACAAGTAGTTAATATATTACATATTTTTATCTTCAAAGTAGTTGTTCAGATCACAAGACATAGGCATGTGCAATTGATAAAACAGTATAAGCACAAAGCATTTTTTTAATGAACTAAGAGAAATCAGCAGTATAATTATCTTAGGTCTCCTTTACATATCACATATGTTGTTTTTCCTTTTCCCTTCTTTATCTTTTCACCCATAATAGTTGTTCTTTATTATTGAGCTATTTCTTTCATTTTCACAGTATCTATAGTAGATTTTGGGATTTATTTACTTGTTTAGTTTCTTATACTAGGGAGACATTATGTTTACACATGTGAGTCTGGTTTATTTTACGTATGAGTATGGACTCTATTTTATACCCATTTACCCATTATCCTTTTTTAAAGTTGAATAGTACATCTTTTTAATCTGTTCCTTGGTTGATGGGCATTTCAGTTATTTCCAAGATCTGGCTATTACAAATTGTGTTGCTATAAACATGGGTGCACATATATCACTGTGGTATAATGTCTTCAGTTCACCTGAGAAATACTCAGAAGGGGAATAGCTGGGTATAAATGGGACCTCTAATTCTAGTTTTTTGAGGAATTTCCACACTTATTTCCACAAAAGTTGTACAGGTCTACATTCCCATCTACAAAGTTTCCTTTTTCCTTAACACCTTGTCAGCATTTGTTATTGGTTGATTCCTTGATGATAGCCATTTCTTCTGGAATGAGATGGAATTGCAGTATTGTTTTAATTTGTATTTCTCAAATGACCAGTAATTAAACATTTTTCATATATTACTTGCTATTAGTATTTCTTCATCTGAGAAGTATATTTTCATCTCTGAAGTCCATTTCTGGATTAGGTCTTTGAATTTAGGGGTTCTGAATTTTTTTCAATTTTTTATATGTTCTAGATACAAGTACTTTGTCTGAGGGATAGTTGGCTAAAATTTTTTCCCACCAAGGTTTTTTCTTCACTATGCTAATGTTTTATTTTTTATTTATTTAAATTTTTTTTTATTATTTTGAAGGTAGTGAAATATAACAGAACAAGACAAAACAAAGCCAATTGAGACAGTGCAGTGAAATTGATACAGGATGTCAGAAGAGGTTACCAGGAAAACAGTAATAGGTACCATAGTATATCTCATTATTTTTGCAACAGTTGTTCTTTCAATCAGGTATAGCACAATCAAACCAAATATAGAACTTATCAAAACAGAATATTTAATAGAGAATTATAATTAATCAGAACAAAGCAAAACAGTGATAACAATATTTGCCTTCAAAGAGATGGTAGAAGGAAATCCCCCCCTATTTGCTTTATTGCATATGGTCAAATTCCCAAGAGATAGATGCTCAGACCTCTGGCTCCCATTTGCTAATGGGGGGATGGGGGTGGGGGACATGGGATTTTTGATTCTCAGCCCATACCAGGGCTACTTACCAGGGAGGCTAGAGGGTTGCTTGGTTTCCCAGTGCCCTAAGTTCCAACTTGGCGTGGATCTCAGGAGATGCTGGCTGGAAAATGAGTAATATTAACATAACAGCCATTTCAGCTTTTTGATTTCTCTAGGAGGCACTTTGTCACCAGCAGACGACATGGGCATAAGAGGAGGCACAGTGGAAGGAGTGTCAAGGAGTTTTTCCTCACCTTAAGGAAGAGGATTCACTCAAGCCAATCTCCTTCTTAGGAAGAAAGGAGTTTGCTTCTGACCCTTTTCTCTAGCCCTAGAGCACTAAATGAGCAAGAACTCGTGTTGTGTTGTGTTGTGTTGTGTTGATCCTAAACTTCAGAGATAGGAACTCCACTCTCAAAGGGGCCATCTGCTGCCAGCTCTCTGGAAAGGCTTTCAGTCAACCACAAGCAATTTGTCTTAGAGTCATCGCATACTCTTCACAGTATCACAGTGTCAGCTAAGCCGAGCTCACACATGGACACACATGGACACTTGGCCTCAGGGTACAGGCCAGTGCTTCTACATGGTTCCATCTTTCTCCATTCATATCCCCTTTGGCAAACCTTCCACCACCCGGGAGTGCTTTGTAGTTCACCTCCAGTAAGGGCCTAGGCTGCAGCTCACCTCTGAAACAGGAGTCCCAGACAACATAAAAGGGAACAAGACAGCATTTTCCTACTCCATTTGGGCTCCAGGATCATTTTCCAATGCATAATCAATTAAATATTTTCTTAGAAAAATGTAAAAAGGGGTGGAATATGACAACTTCAGAATTTGCATGTTGAAAGCTTCCCAATGGAAAAACCATAAAGGGAGGGAAAGCCCCAACCTGTCCTGTTCTCCAGTGTTCTTTTCTTTATCAGGTCATTCATTTTAAGTCTCTGCCATAAATATGTAGTGCTCTGTGTTAATATGAATGAGTACATGTGCTAGGAACGATGCAGCTCAAAGAACAGTTGCACATTTTAAATTGAAGATTGGAACAGAGGAGGGGACACACCGACATTTAAGTATACTTCATCTTTCCTTGCATATTGCAGTGGAGTAAAACATATTAAACAAGTATGAAGTTCCCCTCAGCCTTTTTTAATGTGGGGCTCATAGCATCTGAGATTGGCTCTGATCGTCTCTCCATAGATGAAGGTTCCCACATACATGTAGAAATATTGATTGCTGTCCACCGAGTTCCAGGTACAAACATAGCCTTACATTGCTGTCAGCAAATCAAAGTCCTTGTCATCATGCTGCTTCCTTGCAGAGTGGGCAGTAGAGCAAAGGAGAAGAATATAAACAAAGTTAAAAATGGCAACATGAAATGGTGATGTATGCTGTAAAGAAAAGGAGGAAGAAATATAGAGTCACAAGAGGTGGAGGAAGAGTATTTTAGCTTTTAAATGTATTTCTCAAGAAAAAATTTTCAGAAAAGGTATCATTGAGACAAATATCATACTTGAAGGAACTGAGAAGGAAAGCCAGGTCTTTGTGTTTTTAAGGTGGAGAGCAGAGCGGTGATATCAGGTAGGTACCAAGCACTAAGGGAAACATTGTGTCTGAGATGTTTGAGGAGCATGTGGGAGACATTGCTAGGTGAAGAAGACAAGGGTGAAGAAGAGGAAGGGTAGCTCTAGGCGTGGCTGAGGCAGGACACTACTTAAGAAATATACAAGCAGAAGAAAAGCCTGACCTGATCTAGTTATTTTATAACTTCATGTTTGTAGTTCATGATGCTCGCACAATTGCACAGGCATATAACATGATTCTTTTTTGTCTCTTTCCCCCTCCATCTCTTGCTTCTCTTCCTTTTGGCAAAAGATCTGTCTCTCTGTTTCCTGCTGTATTTCATTTTCCCTATAATTTATTTACATGTTGGTTTTCTCACATAAGAGAAATCGTGCAATATTTAAGCTCATGTGTAGGAATTATTTCACTTAACATTATCATGTCAAGGTGAATCCATTTTCCTACAAATGGCTCAAGTGTTTCCTTCTTTATGGCAGAGGAGTAATAAATGCTGTATTTTCTTTATCCATATGTCTGTTGATGGACATATAGACATCTTTCAAGAGTTAACTATTAATAAGTTGTGCTTTTGTAAACATGTGTATGAGTTACATTTTTAAAAGGATACTCTGTTACTCTGTTGAAAATGATTTGATTAGAGAAGAGAGAAAAATAAGGAGGAACATTAAAAATTCAGAAGAAGGGCAATGTAGCAAGAATGAATTGCTACCAGCAAAGCTGATAGAACATGAAAGTTTTTCTTATATATGAATGCTTAAATGAAGAAAATTTTCGGGTGGATATAATGTGGATTATAAGAAAAGGAAAAAAAAAAAAGGACAGCTCCCGTGTTTTAGCTTGAGGATGTAAGAAGATAAATTCTATTTATTAATCTATGCACAACCTAAGGAAAACAGGTTAAGGGTAGATATCACTTTTAGACATGATATTTGAAATACTAATTAAATATTCAGTACTAGATGGTAGTACTGGTAGGCAGTGGAATACACAAGTGAAAAATTTAGAAGCATTTTCTATGTTGAAGATACAGATGATTGAGAATCTTACACATAAATAATATCTAAAGTTTTAAGATTTGAGAAAGCAAAAATGAACTCTTGTCTTACCCTCCAGTAAAAATAAGGACCTTTCAATGTGTAATGTATTCACTTAGTAAGCCAGTACTTATATTTTTAAATTTATTATATTGGTACATTTTATATATACATAATGATAACATTCATCATCATAGGGAATTTTTACCTATACATGACATATCTTGATTCTCTTTCTCACATTTACCTCCCCTTTCTTCAAGCACTCTTCCCTTCCTTATGTGCAAAACTTTGTTACTTCTACTGTCAGACTCCCTTACACAATTGATACAAAAAGTTATTTCCATTTCCAAAATGGTATCACTTAGGAAATAATCTAAAAGGAGAGAGGCTCACACTGAGGCTGGGCTGTATTTCTCAATTGTGGGCACACGTAAGGAGATTTACAAAGCTCCACTGCTTGGGGTTATAGCAAGCCAATTGTGCTTGATATTTGAAGATAACACTCAGATATTTGGGTTTTTAAAATTTGGTTTTGGTTTGTTTTTAAGTATTCAAATAAATTTAATGTTCAGCTAATGCTTAAATCATTAAATTAGAGGCTGCAGTGATGAAAAGGAGTAAGAAGATTTACTGGGGGAGAGAGAGGGAGAGAGACGAGGAGGGAAGGGGAAAGGAGAGGAGAGGACTGAACACAGAGCCAAGTTAAAAGAAAACTGGAGAAGGTGAGGGTGATCAAACATCATACAAGCAATGCTCATAGGTCCATTACCTGAGTAATAAATGGAGTTTGGACCTATAAATGTGGCTGTCTGTAAATTTCTAAAAGTTCCAACAATTCAAGATAAAAGAAAGGGGAGAATTTGTGGAAAAGTGTATAAACAACTCTTTCAAGGGCTTTTTCTCAACAGGGAAAGCAGAGATATAGGGAAGTAACTGGTGAGGGAAAATGGAATTTTTTCAAAAGGGTTAAGTTACATTTGAGAATACTTCCCAAGATGCACCTAAAAACTGCTTATATTCGAATGAAAGGTGAATTACTAAAGCATATACCTTAAATAAGGGACATGTTAGATCCATTACAAAAGTGGTGGATTCAGTAGCATTTAAAAATAAGAGTGTATGTTTCTTTCTTAGAGGCAGGAGATGGAGCGTGTGTGCACAATGGCAGCAGGGTGATAGTTGCAGAGAAACAAATTCCTAGATATTCCAGATTCTGCTCATCAGGGAGACATAAACCCTGTCTTTATGTTGGAGTGAAAAAGGAAAAGATCCCCAATGAGCTGCATTGTGCCACCAGGGAGCAGTAGAAATGGATAGTGTAGTAGGTTCTACCTTCCACCTCTGACTCCGAATCTGTGTTTATAATGAGATTCTCAAGAGATTTATATGCAGATTCATTTGAGAAACAGGGACCTGGAAAGAAGAGTGGGAGGAGTAGAAGATGAGATAAAGATTACAGAGAAGCAGGCAAGTCTAGGCCCCATTCGAGGTTCCTAACCATGCCTCTAAAAGGAGACCCATCTGCGTGGTCTAAGTGGTTACCCACGTGGCTCCCTGATGTGGTCTCAGGTCGAAGGGTAGCAGAGTATCGTTTTAACCTGAGCTGATATTTTTCAGGAGAGTGTAGAGTGATGAATAAGTAAGACAGATTTTAGTAATTTCAAGGAAGTGTGATCATGATGATTACAGGCTTTTAAGGAGAATAACGCAGGCTCATGAAGAAGAGGGAAATGAGAGGTCGAGACATTATTATTCTCAGTCTGGGAGCAGGAGGACGGCTGGAGCCAGGTTACTAAACCCAGTGAAGCGGAGATTTTTCTCTCATTTATTGATCGTTATCATAGATTACTAAAAATGGTATTTGATAAAAAAAATTGCTTCATTTGTCTTTTAAAACCATTCTTTGCAGACTATACATTACTTAGTTTTCCTACAATGCTGGGTTGTTTCTGCCCTTTTGGTAGTAGAATTATTATTCTCTGCTTATCACCACCTACTCTTTTCTCACTTGTGTTTGAAGCAGGGTGGCATCTCTAGCTTATCTAAAATGAGGTTGACTGAATCCTTAGAAAGCAGAAATTCAGAAGCTACTCAGAGAAAAAACTATGATACATACTTGAAAAGATGATGGTGAATTTCCTGAGGCTAGATCAGACCCTGGTTGAGGACCAAAACTGAAAGGCCAAGTGACCGTCAGAATGGAGAACGTTTCAAGGAAACACATTCACTAAAGTCTCTTCTATGAAAAACGACACAGCTTTAAAGGTTACCTCTAGTTCTAGTCCACACAGGGCCATGGATTATCAACTACCACACTTACAAAATGCAAATTTTAAAGAGACTGTGTAGCCTGTCAAAGAAAAACTCACACTGAAGAAATTAAGCAGGTACAGTTTCCTCCAAGATTATTGCAGCTGTGACAAAGACTACTGCAAGTGAAGGGCAAGGCTGAGTGTAGCGGCTGAAACAGAGGCAGGAGGGCTGCGGGGAGGACGGAGAGGAGCCGAAGGACCTTGTCAGGGAGGAGGAGGGGGTGGCTTAGACCTTCTTTTGCTAATTGGTGTTTTTTTTTTTTTTTTAGAAAGTTAAGCTCCTACCCCACAGAGACTAGAAGACAGGAGAAACGCCTTTTTTGCTGATTACATTTTAAAGAGATGGCTTCCAGATCCGTTAGAATGATGTCCTTGTTTTCTGGCAAGAGGCTAAGTAAAAATTTATATCTCAAAGTAGTAGCGAAACAATTTACATTTGCATGTTTTTGAAAGAAAAAGAAGCTAAAGAGTCTATTATTCTGTAAGAACTCTGTCTACTAAATGTTTGTTCTTCCTGAGGATAACACTAAGGACTTCTTGTTCAATCCCATCCCCTCAATACCTATTCAGTCAACAACCCATCATTTAACAATGACTAGTGATAATAGCTTTCTAATAGAAAATCAGGACCTTGGGTATCTTAAATACTAATTGGCATAAAAATTTGTCTCGTTATTACAGTTGAGCTATACTGAGTGCATTAGTGATAACCATAATATTAGTATTAATCACTACCTTCCATTATAATATTTAAAGTGTCTGTTAGGTAGCACCCTAACAGACACTTTAAATATTGTTATGATTTAGTACTTCACCCAAGGGTGCTACAGTTAATATTAGAAAATATATTAGTACTAAATAGAAAAGAGAACTGTGTTCAGTAAACCAGACATAGCAAAAATGTTCCATTAGAACTTCTGGCAAAGTGGCAGAAGTTTTGCCCTGCAATACTTTTCATGTTATAAGAGTCTTTAGTTAATTTTAAAATTGTAAGTTGAGAAGTCTATTCTGCTCCTGACATTACAGATCAAGAGTCTGAATATTCAAAAAAATCTAAAATTATTCTTGAATTCAAATCAACTACCACTGTAGTTGCTAAACAATATTCATTTATTGCTGTTAATGATTTAGGTCATTTTTATCACTGTGTAGCTTGACCATAAAAAAGTATATGTATATATGTGTGTATCTACTGCATATATGTGTGTATACATATTTAGCTTAGCTAATAACACTATCAGCATATTGACATTTGTGTAACAGAATACTATATTATACAATTCACTTTGACACTGGCTGTGATATGCTAGGAAGACAATTTAGCAAGATACAATTCACTTCCACACAGCAGTGGGGTAAGAGGAATCTGTCTCATGAGCTGTCTTTCCAGATATCAGAGTATCACATCATAGCATTTCCTCAAGATATGTTTGGTTTATGCAGGCATTTATTGTTTCAGACATTTTATGATAAAAATAAAACTTACCATCAATACCTAAAATTAATATTTCTATAAATTGCTGTGTTTCCCTAGTTGAGAGCAGAATAATCCACTCCATAGTTTTCAAAATGGGTTTATGAACTCTCTGTGTGTGCAGATACTTTAATTCTTTGATTTGACCTGGTTCAATCATATTTTATTTTAATTTTTCTTATACTCCAAGAAGTAATGTGAAACTACATATAGTTCTTGATAAATTTTATATCACTTTGAAATGTCATAATACCCTTATTAGAAAACCTTATTTAATTTAATGATTCCTAAATTGTTAAAAATCTTTTAACACTAGTTCCTTGCTTTGCTACCCCTTTCCTTCATTCTTTTTAAAAATATCTCTTTTTTTCTGTAACACAAATGCTAATATTGTTATTAGTTAAGCTACATCTAAGGATGGCCAATTCCATTTACTATGTGCTTAATTTAACCACTTTACAAAGTGGTTTTTAATAGCTCAATATTATTAAAGTGGTTATTCAAAACAGATATTTTCATTTTTTGTACAGATGAGGAAACTGAGGATTAGAGAATTTATGTAAAGAGTTTATATAAAGAAGACTAAGTCAAATGAATGGCAAGGTATGATGTGAAAACAGAAATAGATAACACCAAATTTCATGAAACTTTCACTATTTCTGGACAACTTTCATAGCCTAAATTTAGACAGATTCTTACCACATAGCACCAGACTTAAAGCAAGAATTTGGGCAAGTCTGGAAAATCAATCACATAACACTTGGAGATTTGTTGGTGTGAAGTAAAACTGCCAAGAGTTTTTAAATGCCTGAAGTTCTAACATGGACTAAAAGCTTCATCAGTAAATTAGGATGGATCAAATAGCAGTGGGCCAGTGATCAAAATCATGTATAGAAAGAGGAGAAAGACAGGCATAGGTAGAGGCACCTCATTTACTGGTGTTTTCAGAGAAAAACTCTTCTACTTGAGTGAATAATTTAGATAACTGACATTTACACCATTAAGGGTCACAATTATTTTCTGTTTAAACATTTTGATAGACATCATTCTAAAGTGAATTACATACTAAAAACCTTCTTAAATGAGAGATGTTGAGTATAATCTATCCTTTAATGACCTGGGTTCAGGCTAACAGATATAGTAGAAAAATCATGGGCTTGGTATTTAGATGAACTAAAAAACAGGCTGCCACAGTCACTGACTCTAAAGTAAAGCTGTGATTACTTGAGATATTTACTGTCTGCTCACTATTTCTCTAGTTGGAGGTAAAATAGATACTGTGAGGACTAAAATATTAAGAGAGGTGCAGATGGCGAGTGCACAGTAGGCATTCAAAAATGTTAGTAACCATTTCACAATGGCAGGAGTTGAAACCATGACAAGTTATTGAGATTCATGTAGAATTTATTAAAGAGGGAGAAAAGAAAAATACTTGAATTACATGAAATTTTCCACATTTAAAAGAACATGACACTGATTTCCCAAGTAAGAGAAGGGAAACTGATACAAAAAAATACTGACAAACTGACTTAAGGAAAGAGAATTCAGGAAACCAAAGCAAAGATGAGAGGGAACATAAGATATAAAAATAGATAAAGAATCTTATGTAGAGAGGAATACAAATATAAATATCCCTGTTTTGATATACCTCTCCTTAACTTCAGTAAAATTTATCACAAATATACAGTGCAATGGGTTATTGTTGTAGGCATAGCTAAGTTTTGTTTTGTGATATGTGTGTTCAAGTATCTAGTATGTTCTCAGATGTTAAATGTATCACCTTTGGCTGTTAAAAGTTGGAACAATTATAAAAACACACAAGAAATGCCTAATATCCATTTTCCATAATTATGTGAAAAGTAATTTACTTTTCTGCATTTTAAAATTATTTCTTATTCCTGTGCTTTTTATCTTCTATCAGTATATTTCTATAATACAGAGTAAATACAGTCATCATGGGGAACTGGTACATGCACACATTTTACAACTTGATACTTTGCTTCCATTTCCCCTCGTCTCTCCTATTCCCCCATCCCAGATTCCCTTTCCGTCTTCACATGGTCTATCTCTCTCTTTATTATCATTTGTCTTTTATTTTGCTCCTTATTTATGCTTTTGATTTCTCATATAAGAGAAAACATGTAATAGTTACTCTTTGGCATCTTATTTATTTCACTTAGCATTGTGGTCTCAAGATGCATCTCTTTTCTTATAAGTGATTCAAATTTATCTTTATTTATAGTTCAATGTATCAATGTTCATATTTATGCTTATATTTATACATTCATATGTTGATATACATATAAGTCGCTTCCAGCATTTAGCTATTGTAAGTTGTTCTGCTATACACATAATTACCTATGTATAACAGTAATATGAAGTCTCTAATTCTTTTGAGAGGATTTCCTGGTATAAGTGTATCTGACAGGTAATATCACAAATTCTAGATGTGTATTATGACCACTATCCATCCAATTTGCATAAAGATTGTTTCTCTTGTAATTTTTCATATTTTGCACCTGTTTGGATTATTTCTGAAGAATATAGGCAAAGAAAATGCCTTTGCTATCAAACATTAAATCAGAATCTTACAGTATTAATTTCCAACAACTACAGTACCAAAAAAGTTGCATTTCTGATTTTATTCAGAATTCTTTTTCTTTTAATGAAAGATGAATAAATTAAAATAAAAATGAAGGTTGAAGAAATGAAAGACAAACTTCAAAAGTGCATGTGATAATATCAATGAAGAATAAGTATAGTTTGCCAATTTCTTCTATCAGTAATCCAATATTTCATTCAGCTTAACACTTTCTTAACAACAAATACCTACAGCAAAATTATAAACGTAAAAAACAGTCAGATCATATGATCAGTAGAACTGAAAATTGGAGAATTAAGGAAAAGTAATAAAATAATATATAAGATAACTTTAAGGAAATAATTTTGAAAAGAATGAATGCCCTTGATCGCATACATGTCTTGTCTTTGTTTGTATGTTAGCTGTTTTTAAAGGAAAGTTTAAGAATTTATATGACTTTTACTAGGCTTTTAAGCCCAGAGAGGACAAACTTAATGACATTTTAAATTTTCATAATTACTTTTTAATTATGCTTTCAATAAAGAATAAATTAGTCCAAATGTATGCAAACTAGGTGGAAAACAACTGGAAATATTTCTAGTGATCAATATAATGATTATGTTATGTTTAAAATCAGTGTTGTATGAATCCTTATTAATTTAATTTAAAATGGCTTTTTATAAACTGATAAAGTGCTCTATTTATTTAATTGTAAAAGATCCCTGCATTGCTTTTAATAGACAGGATAGGGAAATATGGGGAGTTACTTCTTTGTAAACTACTGTTAATTGTGGCATGTCAAAGAGTGCTCATTTTGTCCAAGTGAGAATGTGTTCTTTCAAGAAAAGAGTCCCTCTTAAAGAAGCACATGGTGAAAGATCTATGCAATTAGGATGAGAACATATTATGGAAAAGAACTAATGAGATAAAGCTTTTAAAATCAATTCAAGCAAATTATAATGCTATATATACTAATTAAGTCAAGGAAATATTTTTCTGTTGTTGGCAGTCAGGGATACCAATAAGTAGATGGAGCATGATTTTTCTTAAATTTTTGATTTTATTCTATTATGTCAATCTTAATAATTTCTTTTTAATTCCATTTCTTCGAGGTGTGATTGGCCAAATAAAAACTGAATACATTTAAAATGTGCGAAGTGAAGTTTTGATTATATGTATTCATTGTGAACCAATTACTACAATCAAATCGATACACACTGAAGCCCACTTCATTATCACTTAGACTCATTTGTGTGGTGAAAATACTTAAAGTCTACTGTCTCAGCAAATTTTAATTATTGTTCATGATAGTCACTATACTCTACATTAAATCTCCAGAAATTTTCCACCTTGTAGCTCAAAGTTTGTATCATTTGACTGACATTTCCTCTTTCTTCCACTCTTCAACCACTGATATTCTACCTTTCTGCGAGTTTTAATTTTTTTCTTTATATATATAAGGTCATGCAGTATCTGTCTTCCTGTGCTGAGCTTATTTTACTTACCATAACATTTTTTCAGTTGATCTAAGTTGTCGCATTCAGAAGGATTTCTTCCTTTTCAAAGGCCGAAAATGTATTCTGTGTATATCTAGGTGTGTGTGCACAAAATATATATTATATAGAATGAAATACAATGTTCCTATATATATATATATATATATATATATATATATATATATATATATATGTTTATATGTATAATATATTGTAAAAATATACTTTTTAAAGCCATTCATCTCTAGCAAAACATTAGATTATTTCTTTATACTGGATAATGTGAACAATGTATCAGCAAATACAAGAATGTAGGTATCTCTTTGAGACAATGATTTTATTTCCTTTGTAACTAAAGCTTAACCATCCCTTATCCAAAAATTTGAAATTTGCTCATGTTCTGCAGACCAAAAGTCTTGATCACTGCCAAAGTGCCACCAGTGGAAAATTCCACACTGGTTCTCTGACAAGTCACAGTCAAAATGCAAACATGATGTTGTACAAACTTAACTTTAGGCTATGTGTACATGTCATCTCTGCAGTGTAAGTTAATTTTCATATTTAGGCTTGGGTCCCACTATGTATTTGCAAATATTCTTAAATTCTCCAAAATCTAAAATCCCAAACATTCCCAAGTATTTTCCATAAGGAGTATGGTAAACATATAGTGAGAAGTGGGATCTTTGAATCATAAGGTAGTTCCATTTTTAATCTTTTTAGGAATCTCTGTACTGTTTACCATTATGCTTGTACTAATTTAAATTTATTTTTGGACTCTTCCTTCTGTTCCATTGGTGTATATGTCTGTTTTTATGACAGTACCATACAGTTTTGATTATTATAGATTCATGTACATTTTTCAGATATTGGGATTTCGCCAGGTTTGTTTATTTTGCTCACAATTGTTTTGGCTATGGTTCCGTTTGAATTCTAAGGACATTGTGGTTACCTGCAAATTTTAGTATGGTATTTCTGCTTTGCAAAGTGTCTTTGAAATTTTTATAAGGATTACATTGAACCCATAGACTATGTCACATAGTCTGGACATTTTAACAATATTAATTCTTCCAAACTCTACACACAAGATTTATCTCCATTTGTGTGTGTTTTCTTCAATTTCTTTTATCACTGTCTTATGGATTACAATTACAAAATATTGATCTTTTAACTACTTGAAAAAATGTATTCCTAAATTTCTTTTGATGCTGTTGACAATTTGATTGTTCATTTACTTCTTTGGATAGTTTGTCATTAGTATAGAGAAACATAACTGAATTTTGTTTTTTGATTTAGTATCCTGCAATTTTACTGAATTATTTCTTTATTAATTCTAATAATTTATTATTTTGAGCCTTTAGGGTTTTCTCTAATCAAGGTTATATCCACAGAGAGAATTTTACTGCTTTTTTCATTGTCTTATCTAGTTCCTCTAACTTTTGAACAAAAGTAGGTTGCGACTGAGTATTTGGCCTTGTTCCTGGTCTTACAGGAAAGTTTTTTCTCTTTTCAGTGTTGAGTCTGATGCTTACTGTGAGCTTATTGCAACAGGACTTTTATTGCACCGAGACTCAAAATTTCCATAGCTAATCCACTGACATTTTCCCATGAAAGGGTATTGAATTTGTTGAGACTGTTCATCTCTGGAGATCATCATCTGTTTTGCCTTAATGCTATCAATGTACTGTATCACACTGGTTGGTTTGTAAATGTTAAAGCATCTTTGCATCCCTGAGGTAATTCCCAATGGATTGTGGTTTACAATTCTTAAACATATTGTTGAACTCAGTTTGCTAATATTTTGTTGAAGATTTTTCTATTTATATTCACCAGGGAGACTGGGTCTCATTTCCTATTATTGCACTGTTCATGTATGGCTTTGCTATTGGGGTAATGGTGACTTTGTAAACTCAGTTTAGAAGGGCTTCTTCTTTTTAATTTTTTGGAAGAGTGTAGAAAATTGATATTCATATTAATTATACTTTAAATCATGGGCATATTTATATAGTGAAGTTATCTCATCTTTGATGAGCTTTCTTGTCAGGAAATTTTTGATTGCTGACTGAAAAGTCTAACTCATTATTATTCATCTGTTCAGTATTTTTATTTCTTCGTGAAAATAGTAAGTGAGATTTTAGGAATTTACCCATTTATTCCCATTTATCTAATTTATTAAAGTATAATTATTCATAGTACTCTTTTATAATTTATTTGGTTAACACTTTTACATTTTGATTTTACTTGAATATTCTTTCTTTTTCTTAACCTAAAGTTTTGTTGCTTATCTTTTCAGAAAGCCAACTCAGTTTTATTCAGTTTTCCATTATTTTCCTGGCATCTATTTAATTTATTTTGGCTCTTATCTTATTGTTTGTCTTCTTCTATGATACTGCAACCTAGGATTTTTATCTGGTTTCATGAGTATCAAGTTAGATTATCTCATATTTTTCATTTTCCTCTTAAAGTAAGCATTTATCATTTTAAACTCCCAGAACTATTTTGCTATATTTTATAAGGTTTGGTGTATTGAGCATCCATTTTGCTTTTTGAACATTTTTCCATTTCTTTCTAATTTCTTCTTTGTACAATTGGTTATTCAGGTACGTATCATTTAGATTCCATGCTTTTTTTTTTATTTTTCTGCTGTTGACTCCTAATTTCATACCATGGTATTTGGAAAGATACTTGATGTACTTTCAATTTTCTCATGCTTGTGAAGACATATCGAATTCTTACATATAGATCTATTCTGAGAATTATTTTGTGTGCACTTAAAAATATTTTATGGTGCTTTTGGATAGAATATTCTGTATATGTCTCTTAGATCCATTTGGTCTAAAATGTAGTTCAAGTAAAGTATTTCCTGTTGGTTTGGTCTGTCCATTGTTTAAAGTGTGGTATTAAATTATTTCATTTACAATATATTTTGTCTGATGTATGTATAGTTACTTATGGACTCCTTGGTTTGTATTTGCATAGAATAGATTTTTTATATCTGTGTGTCAATAAAGGAAAGGAGAGATTATTGTAGGGGCAATATAGTTGGGTCTTATTTATGTTTTATTAACACATAACAGTTGTACATATTTATGGAGCACAGTGTGATATTTTAACATGTGTACATAACACATACTGATCAAATGAAGATAATAAGTGTTTCTATCTCTTTATCATTTCATTATGGACTTTGTGCTCATATCTTCTAGATTTTCACAAAATACATGCCATGTCATTATGATAGTTCCTGATTTAAAATTTACTGAGGCTCTGGATGTCTTTTATTGAAGAATTTGGTCTATCCACATTTTTGTAGATAAGAAGTTACTACTGCTAGTTGGTTAAAGAGTTTTAGTGCCTTTTTACCCTCTTTTTTACATCCTTTATGAGTTGATAATTCTCTTAATTTTTTGAATTATTCTATCTTGTGCATATTGAATATATGTTTTTTTCATTTTTGGTTTATCATGAAACTGATCTAAAATATACTATAGTTATAACAGCAAATTTTGAGCTTATAAAAAGTTAACTCTGATGACTTACAGAAACTACTCTTATATTTCTTCCTACTTTTTACATTTTTGACATCAATTTACAACTCCTTATGCTACGTGGCCATTTAAAAGTATCTAGTTTAGGAATAGTTATTTTCTTTGCTATTTAACTTCTAACTAGTTACAAATGAGTTACATACCACATTGCAGTATAAAAGTACACTGAATTTGACTGTGTGCTTAATTTTACCAGTAAATTTTATATCTTATGTTTTAGCCAGCTTTCCCATTGCCTAGACAAAATATCTTGTACTCACAATTTAGAAAGAAGATGTTGAATTTTTTTATTTTAGAAGGTTCACTCCATGATCAGCTGGCTCCAAGGCAGGAAGGTCATGGCAGAAGGGCATGGAAGAGCAAGTTGCTGAGTTCATGACAGCTGGGAGGTAGAAAAAGGAACACTGGCAGAGAGGAAGGACCTAAAGACCATACATAGACCCCAATTTTATGCCTCCATGGGCCACCTCAATACACCCACGAATGTGCTTTGATAATCCTCGAGGCAGCCCTGGCGTCAGCCATGTTAACAGCTGTGTTTAACTTTCATGTGTATTCATGTTACTGATTACCATCTTTTGCTTTCAGCAAAGACTCCCTTCAGGACTTTTTCTCAGTTAGTCCCATCGGTGATGAACTCCTTCAGCTGTATTTGTCTAAGAAAGTTTTCACCTCTGCCGCATTTTGAAAAATAGCTTTGCCAGTGAAATATGTTAGTTAACAGTTTTCCTTTCAGCATTTTAAATATATTATCCCATTTCATTCTGTCTTGCGAGATTTCTGATAAGAATTTTTCCCATAATCCTATAAAAGTTTCCTTGCAAGTGATGACTCACTATTCTCTTGCTGCTCTCAATGATCTCTTGTTTCTTTCATTTTTAGCAATTTGTTTCTAGGCACTGATTTTGTTAGGGAACTTTTGAATTTGATGGAACTGGATTTCCACATCTCTCCATATTTGGAAAGTCCTTAGACATTATTTCTTCGAATAAGTATTATTATCTTTTCTATCTTTATTTCCTTTTTCATTCAAGTATGTTGTTGCAGTGATCATAGCTGGAAAATCCTGTATGATTATTTTATTCTTTCCATTCTGTCTTTTCTCTATTCTGATATTTGGATAAATACTCCAGAAATGTCTTTGAGTTCACAACTGTATTTGAGTTCACAACTGTATTTGATCAAGCTTTCTACTGATGTTTTCTATTGCAATTTTCACTTCATGCATTCTATTTGTCAGTTCTAAAATTTTTTTTTTCTTGTGGTACCTGGGATCAAAGTCACGACCTCATGCTTGCCAGGCAGGTGCTTACTTCACTGAACTAAACTCCCAGCCCCTAGAATTCTTTTTAAAATGTTTTCAATATTTTTATTGAACCTCTATTTTTGTTCATGTGTTATTTTTCTGACATTGTGTTGTCTGCATTCTCTTATAGTAATTGATTATAAATTACCTTGAATTTCATTTCAGACAATCTCCACTTTTCATGATTTCTTTGCTGGAACTTTGCTTCCTTGGAAGTCTTGCTTACTTAATTCATTTTGATCCATCTCTTGCATGAGGTCTGCATGTGTGAAAGAAAAAACACTTGTTCCTCTTTTCAAAGTTAGGGTACAGTAAGTAAATTGCTTTGTTGCCTATTTTTTCTGGACTTGTGGGGCTTTCCCTGAGATGATAGTCAAATAAAGATAGAACTGGATCACTTAACTATTGCAAAATCTAGAGTTGGACTTGCATTTGGCAGTGCTATTTTTGGAGTTGTGGGTGGATGTAGAATCTTCTAGATCCTTTGGTGGACAGTATTTTATACTGGTTTCATAGTATAGCTGAGCTCCACTTATGTTCCTAGACAGCTTCTTGTTTCTGTGGTTGAGTTCACCAACCACTGGGTCTATTATCAAGTGTGAGGATAACTGTGAATTCTACTAGCTGTCTGAGCCAGAAATATTGATTTCATATCAGTGGTAAGGGAGGGCTGATTCTGAGTCACAGATTGCTTCAGAGTCTGCAGTAAGCACCTGTAACTGTGAGTATGGCAGAGTCTCCCTTCTGTTCCTTTGCTGATCAGCAATTCGCTATGGGTGAAGGGGGTGTATAAATGAGATTCACAGTTCCCTCAAATTGCATAGCTAGAGCTGATTATAGGGTTCATGGAAGGACTGAAAGTCATAAATGTGTTGTTAGAGATGTCGATTTACACTTCCTAGTCCCTGTGGGGCAGGACTAAGAGCAGGGCTGGAGCTGAGTCCCAGGTTACTTCAGGATCCATAATTAGGCTTAAAGTTAGTGGACCTGTGACTAGGAATATAGACACACTTATCTCCTGCAAGGTCCCTCCTGAGGGCAGGACTCACTCCAGGTCAGTATTTCAGTGGGACTAGGACCAGATCACAGAGTTATTTCAAAACTCATTGTCAGGTCCACAGTGGTTAAATGTTATTCAGGAAATGATCATGTATGTCCTCTGCCACTTCCTTACATGGGTCGTACTGAGCTCTGACTGGTAACAGAGCAGGGCTGCATATGGCCCACTGGATGTTTCAAGATCTGCAGTCAAGTCCATGCCAAAGAGCTTGCTATGGAAGTAGAGAAGATCAGAGGCTCTCCTAGGTCCCTGGGTAAGTTGAACTAGTCACTAGACTTCAGACAAGTGAAGCTAGAGTTATGGGCCCTGAGAATGAACCTGCTATCAGTCTGTAGTTGGGGCCATATCTGATGAGTCTGCACTAAGATTTGGACCTTCCTTTTCAAAGCAGGTCTTCATGATCTTTATCTACCTGAGGCTTTCACAATGTCTTTCTGTGATCTGAAGATTTCCACATAGGCACTTTTACCCATTGATGGTTATCAGATCATCATGTATATCTGAGAATATGAGCTGGGGACCTTATTCTAATCAACTTCTTCAAGGATAATCCTATACTCTAGGATTACTCTGTCAAGGAAATTAGATTTTGTTTGCCTGATAAAATCTATACTTTCTCTTTAAACTTTGAAATACAATTTTTCTGTATGTAGTAGTCTGGGTTGAAAGTTATTTGTTACTTTTGTTCTCTTTTAAACTTTAAACCTCTTGTTCAATTTCATCTTGATCACATGTTTCTAATTTCTAATTTCCCCTTGAATGTGAACAGCCCATTATCCCACTCAATTTGCCCTCAGTTGCTTTCAGTATTTTCTTTCGTCTTTATTTTTGCAGTTTCCAATGATGCACCTCTTCTGTTTGCTTGTTGTGTTAGTCCTTACGTTGTTTTTCTCTTCCATGTTCTTTGACTTCTTGAATCTGAAATTTTGTGTCTATCACTAATTTTGAAAATGTTAAAGTGATTTTTTTTCATCAAGCATTCCTTCCATTGTTGCCTCACTTTCTTTTCCTTTTTGCTCACCAACTACATTTGCTATACCATTTTATTTTACAAGTCATGTAGGCTCTTTTTTATTTTTGTTTTTCACTTTATACTTTATTTTCTTTAATTTATTCTGTCCCAATCTAGTTAATTAATTCTTTTAATGAGTTTGTAGTTATACTAATGAGCCTAACAGATGAATTTTTAATACCTCTGTCTCTGCTTCTGTTTCTTACACACACACACACACACACAATTTTCTAGTATTTTTGTTTATTTCTTAATGGTTTTTTCTTTGTTTTTGGGTTAACATATCTGGATTAGCATATTTGACAATATTTTATGTTAGTTTTTAAAACTATGAATCAGAGTTACTTAAAATTCCAGTATTATCAATATCAACATATGTTATTTATATATACAATATCTAACCCTGGTTCTGATAATTGCTTTGTCTTTTTTTTTTCTTCTTGTTCTTTGGTGTTTTGTTGAAAGCTGAGTATGTTTTATCGGGTCATTTGTACTAAGGCAATTGGCCTCTTAGGTAAGAAATTGTTAACTTAGTCCAGCTTGGTGCTGTGTGTGAGGTATACCATTGATGTGACCTCTGTGGGCACGTCTTCTTGGAATGACTACTTTTAATGGTTTTTCTGAGGTTTTGGACTTGTCTTTTCACAGTTAGTCAGAGTCTGGCACTTTTTAGCCTTCCAAGCTGTAAACCACTAGTATATCTGATGAAAGCTTATTAATACAGCAGAAATATGTAAGAGAGTGGAGCCAGTGTTGTAGGTAAGTTTCCTGTCTGTGGGGTGAAAAAGAGCTTGTGTCCTGGGAGCACAGTGTTCACAAATGTTCCTCCATAGTTCAGCTTCTTTCTGTGCAACCCATTTTGTCCCTGAGTTGCAGGAAGGTCCTTCACTGTTCTTAGAAAATGGGTTTAATGTGCCCTTCCTGTTGACTGAAGCATTTGTGTTTTTCTTCTAGGGCAACCTAGTATTGTGGGCTGAAGTGTATCTCCCTAAGATTCATACTCCAAGTGTTATTATATCAGAATATAATGGATTTAATACAGTGCTTTAAATCTTACTAAGTTAAAGAGTGATCTCTAATCAAGTGTAGCTGATGTGTTTATAACAAGAGGAAATTGGGACATACAAAGAGATACCAGGAACATAAATTCACAGAGAAAAGATCTATGAGCAATATGTTAGCTCTCTACCAGCGAAGGAGAGACTGAGAAAAAAAATCAAAGCTGCTGCCTCCTTGATCTTGGGCTCTGAGCTTCTAGAACTACGTTTATACTGAAAATCTGTTTTCTGTTGTTTAAGCCACCCAGCCTCTGGTCATTCATTATAAAGCTGTGGCAAACCAATATAGATAGGAGATGGGTTTGATTGAGGTTCCTTGTTTAACTGAGAAAGAATTTAGCATGTGTCCTTGTCCTGGTCTCCCCTGAAGACAGCTTTGCTTGAGAAAAGAGAAGGATTTAGGTGGCCAGTCTCCCCTGTTGAGTGTCTCAGTGTTTTTCCTTGTCATTCCTGTGATGCTCTGATCAGGTCCTTGAAGAGAAGCCTGCAAAATGGTGGGATTGGTTATACCCTCAAGAGATCTTCAGTCTCATACTAGCCCACATCACACCATACAATTTTTCAGTACAACATCAGGTGATACGGAATCCACCATTTGTTGTTGTTTGCTTGTTTTGTTTTGTTTTCTCACAGGTAGGTAAATGCTTCAATCCTTTCTCTTTCTTTGGGTATCTGTCTCCCTTTTTGATGACCATTTGTCTCATATCTTTTAGCAGTTTCCTAAAATTTCATTAATTTACTGAAAGTCCAAAAGTTTCTTATCATAAACATGGAAGCTTTTTCTCTTTTTATTTAGCTTACAAAATCTCTAAGATTAAACCAGAAGTTGTTTTAGGATATTTTTAAAATTTATAAATATTTTGCATTTAATGGAGCCCCACTTACTCTGACAGACAGTAGAATCTTTTTATCTAAATAGAGAATAATTTTGAAAGTAGGAATATGTGTTTTCCATAGTATATATTTAATAACATTTCTGTCTAGGATACATTTCTATTTACCACACCCAATTTTACCTAGAAAAGTGTATTCTTCCCCTCTGTATCCACTAAACAATGGCACATTTCCTAGGTTACATTAATATGCTAGTGCTTTTGAAAAATTGGATAGTGAGCAGAATGGCAATGAGACTGGGAATGGTTGGATTCATACTCATCCCAAGAGCGTATCATTGATCCTGGTGTGGTGGTGGATGCCCATAATTGCAGCCCTCTGGAGCCTGAAGCAAGAGAATCCTTATGAGTTCGAGATCAGCCTGGGCTACAAAGTGAGCTCAAGGCCAGCCTGAACTGCATAGCAAGAGCCTGTCTCAAAAAGATGAAAAAAAAAAACTGAATAAAATAATGATATCACTGACTATAATCATTTCTCTAGGAAAGTATTATTTTCTATCTATTTTCTGGATGTTGGAGATGTGTTGGTTTCTGTAATTTTATATCTAATTTTCTAACAGTTCCAACAGATTCTGTGCTTCAAATCTCCTTTCTGTAGCATCTATTTTTCTTGATTTAGATAGAATGAGTTTCTGCTTTTGCAGTCAAATAATTATGATAATCATCATAGAGGAGGCTGCCTTCTGTCTTGCTGGTTACAAATGGGAAGGTTAGTTTTACATTTCTTTTATATATTTCAATATAACAGTTGAATCTGTATGAATATGCATATCCTCAAAGCTTTCCTTGGAGATATAATATTGAGGAATTGCAGTAATTAATCTGTAAAGAGCTAAAACATGGCACACTCAGCAGGGTGACTGTAACATGGCACACTCAGCAGGGTGACTGTAACTGGGGCAGGTGTTCAACGGGTCAGTCAAATGTACCTTGGCTCAGAACACAACAGTCATCAGATTGACTGTGAGATTGATGTACATAGCTGTTAGCTCTCCCTGTAGGAGTCCTCTTACTTTCTTAATATGTCCCAGATATTTGACTCTGTTAGCCCTGTTTTCTCTTGATTGGCAGTGATGACCCACAATGAGAGTTGGTTGCAATAACTCATGCTTTTAGCTAGTGAAATTCAAACAGGTGGTGGAGATAAATTTAACCTAACACAAATAATTCCTGTTATTTGGTAATATTATTTTCATGTAACAATAATAAATACACAATATGAAATGCTTATATAAAGTAAGTCTCAAAGAACAATAATACAGATTGTTAAAGATAAAAGATCAAAAAGCAAAGAAGGTAAAATTAAAAATAGACTAAAAATTGACCTTGTTCATACTAAGAATATTAAGTATAACACAATGTAGCTTTTGTTTATAGGAATACTTTCTTCATTGTCTCAAATTTATCTTGAATGTAGCAATATATGTTATATATGATCATCTTCTGCACCCAGCACTGTGTCTGACATATACCTTTATAGTTGTAAGGAACAAATAACTTAATAATAATACTATATTATCCAAAATATAAGTACTCACCACACTCCCATCATCACACCTTAAACTATTTCTTTACTAATACATGTTTGCAGTGCATAATGAGTGGAGTTGGGACACTTATGTAACACATCTTACTTCTGTTTTCTTTCTCCTCTTTTTCTTCATCCCTGCTCCTTCCATCTCTTGGCCCCTTTCCCCTTTGTAAAAGATTTATCTGTCTACTTTCTACTATCTTTTTACTTTTCTCTTTATTTATACTGTGTGTGTCTCATATAAGAGAAGCCACGTGATATTTATGCTTGTATTCCTCTTAACATTGTGGTACTGAGGTTGTGGGTACAAAGTACTAAGAATGAGCAGCAGTAAAAATTTAATCATCAGATCTTCCCTAAATATCTGGTCTGTATCACTCAGCACTAGCTTCTAAGAATTACAAACATACAATGATAGAATAGTATCTAGGTAATTTAGTTTATGCATAATCTTCCCTAATTTAGCTGATTTAAGTGCAGACTAAAAATGTCAGTAGGTTGAGTAACGACAATCCACAGATGTACACATCCTAATAATCGTCTATGAATATGTTGCCTTACATGACAAAAATATACTACTCCTTTTTGCATTACCATAATGAACTGCCTGAGGCACCTAACTTTATAAAGAGGAAATGTTTATTTAGCTCCCATTTTGGAGGTTTAAGGCATGGTTCCCATACCAGTTCAGTTGGTGGGGACCTCATGGTGAGTGTTGAATGTGAGTGACAGGTGGGTGTCACAGCAAATGGAACATCTGGGAATAACATCCAGTGTCCATAACATATCTACTCTCTGAAATTATGGCTCTAAAATCAGCATCTAATTCTATAGTTTTTAATGTGTTTCATACATATATCATCTATCTTTTGAACAATGCCATTAGAGTGACTGATCACTCAATTTCTGCAACACTAGAATGAAATGTGCAAAAATTTGTCTTATTTTTAATAAATTATACTGTGTGTTAAAAATTTTTAAATTATTTTAGGATAATAAAGTCTGAAGCTGAGAATGTTCTTTGAAATTAGTCTTAATAACTTTCCCTGATTAGGAAATTCTATACAAAGAATACATGCAGAATTGGAATAAAAGAGCACATTATTAATAAAACTAAGTCTAAAAACACGCATTGTTAAAGTTAGGAAATGTGAATCACACAACAGACTTTCAACTTTGTGTCTTTCTTTTTCTAAAGCAATATTGTTTTCTTTTTTCTTCAGACTTCTTAAGTCGAGTTCTACTTACTCATAAACCTATCACTTTTCCACAAAGTTCCTAACAAATTTTATTGGCCAGATATAGATTACCAATTATTTAAGGAAATCTCAAATGTGAGTGAGAAGACAAGAAAGTTGTTATCTTAAAATAATTTAAAAGTAGGCATATGGAGGAAATGCTCAATGTAGAGAGCAAAGATGAATGCTAAACAATATATACAGTGAAAAGAAATAAAAGATAATGTTTCCAAATAATAAAAGCAAGACATTATAAAAGGAACATTCATTCAGAGAGCAAAAAGGAAATATTGGGAATGGATAATGGGAAATCCAAATATAATATTCAATATTTACTCAACAGTTACTCAAAACCATTTATTGAACACCAAATAGACTATTTCAGAAACTGGAAAATGTCAGTGAACAAACCAAAGATTTCTAAATTCATGGACCCCTTCTTCTGGCAAAGGAAATCAGAGTGTGAAAAAGTTCTAGACGAAACGTCCTAGGAATTGTAAGTACAGTATCAAAACCTACTGCTGTGATATAGAAAAATAAAGCAAGAAAACCAACCTAGGATTTCAAGTTCTGCATATTAGAAGAAAGGAAATAGAATGGAAAAGAGAAAATTACTAAATAAATAAATTGGAATTATCCTAGCATTAAATAAAATATATTTCTAGATCGGAAAGGCCATTGAATTCCTAGCACAGTTAATGAAAACAAGATATACCAAATCAACAAACAAATAGGTATACCAATCATGATATTCAATTAGGGTACTTATCCAGGGGAAAAGAGACCCCTTCCCAGGAAGATGCTAGATACTCAGTAAGTATATCTTAAGGATATATATAAAAAAAATCCTAAATATTAAATCTTCCAGTGAAGGGGGAACCAACCCATAGTAAAATCCTCAAATCAGAATGCCATTTAACTTACATCACAAATACAGAAATAAGAAGGCAATGTAGAAATACGTAAAAATGAAATGTCTTAAAGCCTAAAGGTCTCTATTCAGCTGTGTGCATTATCAATTTATCATTGTTCAGTTCCAAATATTTCCTTTAACATGTTCACTCCAAAAAACAGTAGAACTGTTTAAAGCATTTTTTACTTTTTAGTGAGCATGGTGCTTAAGTTTCCTGGTTGAGGCCCCTGGAAGGAAATGAAACTCCTGCTCTTTCTGCCTGTGGAAAGAGAGTTGGAGAGGTGTGTCTGTGTTGTGTGTGTGATTGTGCATGAGTGTGGAGTGTGTTTGTGGTGGTGTGAGTGGTGTGCATTAAATGTGATACATGTTGCCTAGTGTAGAGAGTTATGCACACAGGGTATGTGTAAAATACAAGAGTTTCAATTCATCAAGTGCAAAATTTTATTCTGGAGTCTTCTAGCATATATAAGTGGAAATAAGTAAAGACAAAGGAAAACATGCACATTAGGAAAAAATGAATCTAACACAGAAAGAAAATAAATGGAATTTCCAGGTAACTATCATAAAGTAAATAATCCCAAAGTAAACCTATTATAGCAGGCCTGGCCAACAACCAGTCTATGCAGGAAAGCGGGACAAATGGATACAAGAGCAGCAATCAAACAGCAATCCAAACCTATTAGATTCTGTGGTCAACCATATTATGAAGTGTTGTTACTGTTAGTATAAAGGCCAAGGGAAGAATAAAAAGAGGAAAGGAAATTATTGATTCCAATGAAAAGTAAAAGTAATAAGCAATAGAACCTACTCTGGCTGAGCTGAAAAAAGTATTTATTATTTGTAACAAAAGCACCAAGTGCTGAATTAATAAAAATCATGTGGTTTCACTGAGAGATGAGGAAATGTTACTCTTACAGTTAGCGACACACAGGGACAGAAGTAAATGCATTTCTATGATAAACATAGACTCAAATTTAAAAATCAATATGAAGCATTAAAAGCTTGATTTTTAGAAAAAGAGAATCAGATGAAGCTGAAGGCCATAGTGCTGGGATGAGGTAAGAAGAAGAACCATTTTTCTCTATGTATTTTATGTTTTAAGTGAAGTATGTGATTGATTAGTTGGTATAAAGATGACATAAATTTTGGAAATCTTTGAGATGTTGTATGTCCATATGAAAATAACTAGATGTAGGTTAGTTTCCTACTACCTAGTTCTTATCCTTGGACACTAACCCTTTGAATATTTGAATAGTGTATTAATTTATGTGTAGTATTTTCCCTAGTATTTTCATATACATTATCAAATTTCTTTCTCACAATACATCTCTGATGTAGGGAGTAAAGGGTAGTTACCATATCTGGACTGAGAATGACATGCTTTGTATATGTACATATATTTGTACATCAGTATTTAACATAAAAATATGTACGTTATAAAGCCTTCAAGTTTTCAACAAAAAAAGATCTTGCAAGATTTAAAGAAGTAATAAATGGTAGGGCATAGCACAACTTCACATCGCACACTGAAAATTGGTAAAAATTATGTAAGAAATTTAAATTGGAATTATAAAGTATTTGACTTCGTTGTCATTCCAATTGGCCTGAATTATTTTGATGCTTATAAAAAAGAGTAAATTTAAGTTGGTGTCTTACAATTGAGATAAGAGAAAACTAGTTATCTCAAGGAGGTAAGGTGAAAAAAAGTAATGACTGTAATCACATGATTTTCCTTTTCTAAGCACTCTGCTCACTGCCTCACATGAATTACCTCATTTTACATTTATCTGTCCTCAGAGCTTATTCTTATGATCACTTTGAGTTTGCAGAGGATAGAGCCAAGGATGAGCGTGATTGTCCAATGTGACAGAGACCTGGATTGTTATGGAGCAGATATTTAAATCAGGGCATTCAAACTCTGAATAAAATGTTCACAATATTCATATTAAAATACAATTTTCAAGTGTGAGTACAATGCCTATGAAATGTATCATGAAAGTAAAAGTTAAAAAAGAAATGCTTTCACAAAGGACTTTGGAGAAAGAACTTAGTCTCATTTTGTAGGGACAGTGATCTGTAAATGAGAAAATAAAATAGGAGCCTCATCAAGTCTTCTGGCTAAACCTGACTAGGAATCAAAAAAAAATTTTTTTTTTTTTAACTAGAGACTCCTCTGGAAACCAGGTCAAAGACAGGGATAGAAAGACAAAAAATCAGATAAAGAAAGGCACCAAGTGACCTTAGGCTTTACACCAAGAGACTAAAAAGTAACAGCTAACATGCAAAACACAGAAAGCAAAGTGTAGAAATGATAAGCTGCCCCTACTTCCAATAGAATGTAGGGGAAAAGAGAGTGACTGAAGCAGTGTGTATTCACATGTATGCACTACCAGACACATGTGCGTTTACCTTAGAGTCACTATATTATTCACTCTAGGGTCATCATAGAGCACAACAGATGTCAGCATGTCACCTTACTCATTCTAAGCCAGCCATGAATAAAGGACCCCTTGTGAACTTGCTGCCATCCCAAGGTAAAAGCCTTGAAAGGTAGCTCAAGGACAAGCAAACATACAGATAGAAAGAGGCAACGCGTATACCACCAGAAGAAATGATGTTAGCAGAGGCACCAGAAGGCCAATCCAGTTATTGTGAGTTCAGAGAGAAGTGTCACTCATCCCTCTCTGAAAACAGCTGGGAACAAAGAACCCCTGGGTCCTACATCTTTCCCAAGCTCCCTACTCTGAGTTTCCTTATCAGGGTGGCTATTCTTTCCGTCCTTTCCTATTCCTCTTTACAAACAATGCATCTCCCTTTCCTTAAACTTTGGTCCTTTAGTTTTTTATTAGGGCTTAGTTTCTGATCCTGGTGGACTGCTTGGAACACAGAGCAGTGGTAGTCATTCCTCACTGTGACAGGAGCCAGATGCTGCAATTTGCTCTCTTCTATATGAAAACAGTGACAGAATTATGTATGACAAATGCATCATATCACCTTAAGAAAGGTAAACAAAAGCAGAAGTGCGATGAAGTATCTTTTAGATGAGAAAGGTTATTTGTTGGTATAAATGCTCAGAGCACATACCATGAAATCTAGCAATACAACTACAAAATCTATGGTATTCAGAGAGTTACTTAATGCCTTTGTTCTGAAATTTTTCCATTGGATCAATGGAGATAATACTCTCCCTAGACCTATAATGATTAAATCATTATTCTATATAACATTCTCAGAAGGTAAAATAAGTATCATTTTAGTGTTAGATATTGTTTTCATCATCATCGTATTTATGATTGTGTTCATATAATCATTTATTGGTGAAAAAGTCTACAGTAAAGTGCTTAGTGTGTGAAAGACAAAGTGCAGTGGACATTTAAGAAGGTAATTTCGTTCAGATTATCATTATAGACAGAATATTCACTAATGAGGAGTATCTGAAAGGAAGTTAGCCTGGGGTTTCTCAGAAACAAGTAAACAAGTAAGTTATCTGTGAGTCTTATTGGAATCATGCTAACAGCACTGTCAATTCCCCTTTCTGTTAAAACAAATGTTGTTCATTGCTAAGCAACTGAAATTGACCATTAACCTTCTGGATGAGGCAAAAAAGAATGCAAGAAACAATCTCAGGAGGATTCCTGTTGGTGGTTTTCTGTTTTGTAAATTAGTTAAACTGACCATTGAATGAGAACCTCAGTTGTGACAAAGGTTTGTTTTTCTGTAGATTGTGGATCATAAAAAAGGATACCTAATATGGAAAAGAGAAATATTCTTGTAAATGATTATATTGGAGTAAAATCTGGGGTTTGAACTGAAATGAACCAGTCTAATGGATTACAGAAGGTCATTAGCAGTTATGGAACACTTCTGTTGAATTCTTGGAGCTCCAGTCTCCTGGCAGGAAATTGATGCACAGATTGATGCTGGATGCTGTCTTCATTTCCACTTGTTCGTATTGAATGGGTATTTAACTGAACTTCCTTAATGGCCCAGAGAGCAATTTGTCCAGGAAGAATTTGGCCTACGGATGATCTGTTGCAGTGCTTTTCCCTTTAAGATTTGTATCAGGTAGCTGGGCTTCAGTTTATCATCTTCAGATCCCAGGGAAAAGGGCCAGCCTCCAGGCAATCCAGAGTTAATAGAGACACATGGGAAGTCAAGATTTGCATCTTGGAGACACTGAGAAAATAGCAATATTAGAAAAACTAGTCTGGAGGATTTTAGACACATATTAAAGGAAACAGAAAGTTATTTTACTGTTATTGCAATTAGAGATTGAAAATTTGGGCAGGGAATAAAATCTATTCATCAGTTTTACATGGAAGTGTATGAAGTCAATTGAATCTCTGCCAGGCAAGAAAGGATTTATATATCCATCAGCTATTGGCAATTTATATGAAGGTACAAGATATCTCAAAATGAATGTAAGATCAAAGTAGCTCAGAAAGCAAAGGGCAAGAATCTGATAACTGATACCATTGAAACAAAATTTCTCTCTAGAATAATTTCCTAGAGAGAATCCTTTTCAAAAATGAACTTCAGAGGAAGTTTATTCCTGTTTGCAAAATAAGTTCATTATTGGATTTAGCCTGATTATTTACATAGTACCAAAAAGTATCTTTTGATCATACTGGCCTTAATAATGTGTTCATTGAAGTTATCATTAAAAATGTCAAGGTTGGATTTTTAAAAGCATAATAAGGCTACAAGTCAAGGTAAGAATGATATGGTAATAGAACAAAATGGAACACTGATCTCCAAAAAGATGTTCACATCCTAATCCCTGTAACAAGTGAATATGCCAATTTATGGTTTGCTAATCAACTGCTAATAAAAGAAAGAGATTAATCTGTGTTATCCAGATGTGCCTAACATCTTATTGTGGGGCTAATAAGTAGAAAAGAGAGAGCAAGAGAGTGAGACTGAGAAATACTTCCCAACTCATGTGATGTAATAAGAAATCTACCTGTACTTGCTGGTTTTGGTGGAGAAAGGTGATCATAAACCATAGAATTAAGGCACATGGATTTTAGTAAGTGGAAAAAGTAGAAGATGAATTCTTTCCTAGATACTGCAGAAAATAATATAGATATGCTATTGTCAGTTTTAGCCCAATAAGATCCATTTTTCAAATCTTAAATATAGAACTATAACATAATAAAATGACATTATTGTATGGTCTCAAACTTGTGTTACTGTGTAATAGGAAAAACTGATAGCTAAAAAAAGTAGTTATAACTTGGATACTTATACATTTGAACAATGCTTCTTAAAGCCTCCAAAATATTCTAGTTTGATGGTTTTACAAGGATTTTACCTACCTTACTTGTCAGGTAAGCCTGGAAACTTTAGTTAGAAGATGTTAAGATCATTGGCTGCATAAATTCAAATTTAAATCCCTAAAATTATCTGGTCATATCTAATTAAATGAACATTATCCTCAAATATAATATCCCAGGTGAGACTTTTATTCCATATTTCCAATTATGTGCTATTAAGAAGAAAGACATACTTATTGAATATTAAAATAATTGTATTCCCACAAAAATAAAGATACTCAAAAATATTTTATGAATTCTGAGTTGGAAAAGCACAGCAAAAAGATCATTTCTAAGTATTCAACTTCAGTTTATATGAGTTGTAAACCAGTGTCCTGTGCATCTCAGGTACCTGTCCATGATCTGGTAGGAAACAGGTCACACAGCAGAAGGTGAGCAGCAGGCCAGCGAGCCACACTTCCTCTGCATTTAGAGATGTCCCACAACATTTCCATTACTACCTAGCTCTGCTCCGTCTCAGATTGGAAGTGGCATAAAATTCTTATGTGAACATGAACCCCACTGTGAACTGTCAATTCCATGACTTTACTAGGTGACACACAAACTTATGAGAATCCAAGGCCTGGAGATCTGAGGTGGAGCTGAAGCAATGATGCTAGCGCTGGGAAGTGACTGCAAACATGGGCTAAGGTGAGCATAGAGGTTTGCCTGCACATAAATAATGAGAACATTAAGAAATCAAGTCATACTAATAGTAAATCAATTGTTAGGAGAACAATATAAGAATCCTACTACTGAGAAGCAAGTGATAATTAGGCTGCCTCTGGTGTCAGGCTTTTTAGTGGCAAGTTGAAGCTTTTCAGTTGTACAATTGCACTGAATGCAGGCTTTAAATCAGAATCCCACACCTATTTTAGTCTGAACATGATCCCAACCATTGCTTTATTCATCACTTCTATTCTTGTCCCTTTCCTGAACCATGTACTTGTATCAGTCATAGTTTTCTAAGTTGAGAAGCTAACTCTTCTCCAAATGAGTAAAAAAACAAATGTCATGGGAGAGCTTCTTTGAAAAGGGTAAAGCACAATCATGAGACTTCAGAAGATTCTGATATTGTCAACACAAAGAAAAGCTGCATTTAAAGAAAATACTCAGATTATGAGTTCATTAAAACAGATTATTCATAAGCCAGCTTTGTGTAACAGATGGGCCTGACTATCCAACGAAGCCATGGAACCTTCAAAATTGCTTTGCCACATGGAGACCAAGTGTCCTGGATGGAATTACAAGCCTTTGGTGTCTCCCCTGAGGCATCCTTCTTAGTGGCTGACCATGTACTAATGCTAAGAAGTCTTTGTGTGTTGAAGAGTTGATCCTGCACACTGGTGGGCATTTGCCTTGAACAAAAGGGTAGGTTGAGGTTCAAAGGGTGGCATGTGTTCCTGTTTTGGCTAGCACCATGACCATAAAAGTTGATTAAATAACAGAGGATAAAATGCATGATTCTTAGAATGGATTAGTCAGTCAGTGAAATCCAGATGGACAAGCCTAATAGTGTTAACAAGAAGGCAAAAAAAGCCATTTTCTATGATTGTGCATGAGGATGTGTTACACACACTTTTACTGCCAACCAACACCACAAAGGCAGAACTATTTAAGTCTTTGAATGATCACTCAACAAGAAAGCTGAATTACTCATTCTGTACAGGTGTACACACAGATGAAGCAGCTGACATGACTGAACACTTTCACTATTCAGTTCAACAGGTCACTTTCAAATCAAAGTCTAAATACGGTGTCACCTATATAGATATGATGGCTAGCTGAAAAATGTCAGTCGAACTTGACAGTGTTTTGCATGTTGTGATTAAAATTATGAGCTGCATCAAAATATATGCCTTTAACTCAAGGTGATTCACCCAGATATCTGAAGAGATAGATGCAAAACACATACACCTTTTTTTAAAAAATTTTATTTAAAGAGAAAAAAAACAGAAAAGGGGTTACAAACAATATAGAATCTCAGAAAAAAAAGCAGTAAGAAATCACTAGTTGATAAATTACATACTGTCTTCTTAGACCTAGTTGTTAAAGTTACAAAATCAAAGCATACAAAGTGTACATTCAAACTGTGAGACTGCAAAGAAGTTCAATAATCCAGTAACAATTTAGCAACATGGTTATCAATCCTACACACTCAAACATACATGCAGCCATATCCTCTAGAGCACTTTCTTTTTACAATTAAGTCCATTATCCGCTTAGTTGTATCCTGTTTCAGGTTGCTCAGTACCTTACTGACTTGTTTTGTTGTTGTTATATACTTTTAATCACCTTATATAATTCTGTTGCATTGTTTTTGAGTTTCTCCTCATCCATGATCCATGGATCAGCTTTGGTGGAGTTGGGAGATTTTTAGAGGTATTTTGTTACTTTCTTATCTACTTTTTTTTTTTTGAAGGTAGCAAAATACAGCAGAACAAGACAGAACAAACCCATGTGACTGCACTGCAATAAAACTACCACAGAACCTCAGAGCTGGTCACCAGGACACAAGCAATGGGCTCAATAGTACAGCCCATTTTTTTCACATTAGCTGTTCTTTCAGTCAAATAGAGGAAAATGGAAGGAAATATCGAACTTTTAAAAACAGAATATTGAATAAAGCAGTACCATTAATCAAAACTGAGCAAAACAGTGATAAAAATATTTGCCTTCAAAGAGATGGTAGAAGGAAACCCCCTTACTTGTCAAGCTGTACACATTCATCCTCCAAAAAGATACTCAGACCGCTGGTGCCTACTTGCTAACGGGGGTGGGGTGGGGTGGATGGATCAATGTCTGATTCTTAGCCTGCTCACCAGCAGGGCCCTAGCTGCTTACCAGGGTGGCTCATAGGCTGCCTGTTCTCCCAGCGCCCAAAGTTCCAACATGATGCAGAGCTTAGGAGTCGCTGATAGTTCTCACCCTGGTGTGCCAGTGGTTTGCCAGGCCACCAGCTGCTCACCAGGGTGGCGAGTAGGCTGCCTGTTCTCCAGCGCCCAAAGTTCCAACGTGATGCAGAGTTCAAGAATCCACCTTTTCTTATATAAAAAAGTGAGATGATTTTCTAAAGGTAGATCACTGAGCAGAGTGTTTGGGTTATGAGGGTCATTCCAGAAATTTCTTGTGGAAAAATAGTCACCATTGGTAGCACTTTTCAGTGAAACAATAAAAGTGACAAAACTTGCTCATTTGTGTGAGTTCAACTTGCTTGGTGATCACAATTTGACATTTCATGAGTGAACAACAACCATGTCCAAATGAGCAGATAAAGTGGTAGTATTCAAAGCCAAACTGGAATTTCGAAGGAAACTAATGCACACTGAGATTTTGGCCATATTTCAAACATTAGCAGACATTTTAAAAGAGAATGAGCCAGGGCCTTCATAGCTTTCAAAAGTATGACTGTTGCTTCCCAATCACGAAAGACCCCAGAACAGTGAAGGAATGAATCCACAACTCATTTGTGAGTAAGCCAGGTGAACTGGCTTTGCCTATGCTGGAAGAGTATCAATTGCTTGAATAGCAAATGACAGTGGCCTTAAAAATATATTTGAGAAAATTTCAAATCTCCATTTGTTCTGGATTAAAGTCAAGGAAGACTATCTCTAGATTGCCACACAAGCGCTGAAAGGCTGCTTCCATTTGTAGCGTCGTATCTGTTGTGTTTTCTGCAGTGACAGCAGCCAAAGCAAAATTATGTAAATATCACATTGTCTCACTTGTGTGAGAAACTGAAAGTGTAAACAAGAGCCAAATCGTGTAAGAGATATGGTAAAATGAGAAATTTTTCAAACGAAAAGGGAAACTAGGAAAGGGAAGGAAGAAAGGTAGGAAGGGAAAAGAAAACATGAGAAAAAAAGGGTAAAAGGGAAATAAAACTTTGTAAATAAAGAGGGGGAGAGGGTTTAAGGGAGGGGAAGGGAACAGAATGGGAGGGAAAAAAGACAAATCAAAGTATATAATGTATAGGAACAAATTCCCTATGATGGGTGTGATCAACATACTTACCTAAAGTGTGCCAATACACTTAATTGAATCAAAAAAAACAAGATTGAGTAGAGGGGACATAAAAACATGCTTTAAGTATCATTGACTCTCCACACCCCAGGTGAGATTGTCTATTCACAGGAAAATGAGCTCAGGACTTCCAAAAGGGTTCTGCACACGTAAGTTCAATAATCACTTTGTTCTATAGTGAGTACACTAAGCCGATGGTCAGAATACCACGAAGGTAAAGAGATTCTTCAAGTATGGAGTCAGTCCTAAACATCTGCCTGCTAATAAATCTCCACATTTAACTAATGTGAATTCACAGTTGGCTAACAATGGCCTGGAAGATGCCGTATTTAAATTAAGGAACTAATGTAATAGTCAAGACAACATTTTAATAATAGATGGTATTATGAGTGAAATTACTCAACCATTTTCTAACATCAGGCAAAGCAGATACAGAACTCAAAGATTTAATGAAACATTCTCAACACAAATCTAACTCAGCAAAGTCTAGGTATCTTTTCCAATTTGGCAGTTCTTTTTATGCAACTCATTCACAGTAATATAGCAAATAAATCCAATTATTGCTGTCACTCATCACTTAAAGTGAAGGAACAAACCCTTTATGATTTTGCAGCAGCCTTATGGAAAACCATTTAGATGCTTTTAAGTACTAAAGATGTCACTTATGATTCTATTTATTTTCAAATTAATAGGCTTTGAAAAAAGTTTTAGAGCTGCAGAAAGAAAATGAAAAGAAATACAGACATTTCTCATATGCTTCCTCTTTCCACCCTGGGTTTTCTTAGTATTAACATTTTCATTTTTCTAGTGCATTTTAAAAAATTGATGAAAATATCAATACATCATTATTACCAGTGTCCATGTTTCACATTAGGCACCATTATCCATCATACAGGCCTAGGAGTTTTCTAACTGCATAATGTCCTACATTCATCATGAAAGCATCACATGGAGAAACATCTCTCCCTTAAAAGTCTTCTATTCTCTGACTACTGATTTCTCTTCCTCATACCTGAGCCTCCAGCAAGCAGCGACTTTTTTTTCTGTGTCTATATTTGCCTTTTGCAGACTGTCTCATAGTTGGAATCATACAGTATATAATCTTTTACACTGGCTTCCTTTACTTAACAATAAGCACTTAACAATATTCTGAGTCATTTAGTGGTTTAAAAGCTCATTTGTTTTGTACAGCTGAGTGTTCCAGCTGATGGCTGTTCTAGTTTTGCTTTGTTTTTAGTAAATTGATTCACTCAAAAACATCTACCTATTTGAGGAAACTATGGAAGAAGCTGCTATAATCATTCATGTGCAACATTTTGTGTGGACACAAACTTTCAAGACATTGGGTAAATACCGAAGAGTGAAATTGCTAGATCATACAGTCAGACTATGATCATTTTTGTAAGAAACATTCAAATGACCATTTGATGTGGTAATACCATATTTGCATTCCTACCAATAATGTTAAGAATTCCTATTCTCTGCATTCTCCTCAGTATTTGGAACGATGTGTTTTGAAGTTTCCCAAATTGCCATTGTTACAACTTACAATGTTGAACATCTTGCTGATGCTTATGTACGTGTTCTTTTCCTCCAGTGGTCTGTTTGTTTCATTGCCTTACTTTTTTTTTACTGAATTATTTTTTATTGTTGAGTTTAAGACGTATTTCTATATTTTGGATACAATCCTTCAGTCCTTTATCAGATATATTCTACATATATTTTCTCAAAGTCTATGGCTCATCCAAACTTGTTTACTGCTCTAATGGATCATGTTTTTGTATTGTGTTTAAAAATTCATTTCCAGACCTAAGGTTATTTAGACTTATGCTATGTATGAGAAATTTTATGTTTTAGCTCATATTTAGGTTAATTTTGAGTTAATATCTGTGAAATTGTGAGATCAGTGTCTATGTTTCTTTAAACTAGCTGCCCTGTGTTTCAGCATCTTTTGCTGGGAAGACTTTTTCTCATTTAATTGTGTTTGCTTCTTTGCCAAAAATCAGTCTAGTTATATTTGATCTTCATCTGGGTTCTCTGCTCTGTTCCAACAGTCTACTTATTATTTTGCCAATCTCATACTACCTTGTCTACTTTCTGTAGATTTAGGGTAAATCAAGTGAGATAATGTCAGTTCTCTAACTTGGTTGTCTTTCATTATTGTATGCTGGATCTTCTTATTTTCCATATAAACTTTAGAATCATTTGTTGATACCAACAATCAGTTCTCTGAGATTTCTTGAATCCATAGATCAAAATGCAAAGAACTGACATTTTAACAATATTGAGTCTTCTTATTCATAAGCAAGGAATATCTTTCCACAAGGTCATCCTTCAACATCAATGAAGGATGTGTCCCAGGGCCCACTGCAAATACTGTACTGAAATCTGAAGATGCTTTATTTGTCTTATATAATGTTACACAGTATTTGTATATAATCTATACATAACCCCTCAGGTGCCTTAAATCATTTATAAGTTGCTTTAATAGCTAATATATTTTAAATGCTGTATTTGTTATATCGAATTAGTGGCTATATTATATTATTTAGGAAATAATAGCAAGAAAAATATACAGTTTTAGTACTGATGCATTTTTAAATAAATTTTTGATCAGTGGTTGGTTGAATTTATGGATGCAGATTCTGTGGACACAACAGATTCTCTCTCTATATATATGTATGTTATTTATATACAATATACATATATGTTTCTCTTTTGCAGAAAATAAAGTCAAAGAATTTTTTAGAAGGTTTATTAAGATAATATTGAAGGTTAAAGAAAAATATCTTGTTTCCTATTTAACCAACTGACAAAATTTTTTGAAGGAAATTTAAGATGTCACATGACTGAATCTCTTAAATGCGAGATGGTTTCCTTTTTCTTAAGAGAGCAAACACATATTAAAACCAATATGCAAGTTAGAAATACATAAATTCTGATGAGACATGGAATCTATTTTATTTAGGAATGATATATATATGATAAAAACATCTTACAAATTTTATTTGTGACATAATTTTCTAAGAATTATTTGAAATTTTAACAGAAAACATTAAATCCTAATTTTGTATCAATATAATATTTATAAGTAATTTCTTTTAATTTCTAATTCCTTAAAAATCTGATAAATAAACTCAGAATGAAATCTTTGGCAGGTCTGAGCAATTAGATGTTCTTCTAAGGTTAAGTGAAATAAATGTTTTGAAAATTATTGTCAGACTGCCACATTGCAAAACATAATTGCTGTTGAAATGAAGCCTGTGAGAAGAGTGGTTTGATTTGGTTAAACAGGAGTTTACATTGTTTATACTCAAGTATTAAGTAGAAATCATCCTATTTATTCATAAAGTAAAACTATGGTTGTTTGGACACTTACTCAAAATAAAATTATATACTTGCAATTAATGATGATAAATATGACAAAGCATCTTTTTTCCCTTCATTAAACTGCAATCATAAGACTAGTCCTTTTACTATGTATTTAGCTAAATTACATGAACCTAAATTTTTAAAACACTTGAGTTAATTTCAGTGCTTACTTTTTCACACTGAAGGCTATTTGAGTTTCAATTTTTTGATTTCTGAGTACATCAAAAATAATCAGTTTATAAAAGTTCTTCTTGATCTCCAAAAGAGAATAGATCTTTTCATGCAATTTGTAATCATACCATACAAAGATAGCAAAATATTATGCACTCACACAAACTTGAAGGTTTTCATGAATTATAGGTATGTAAACACATAGACAAAAAAGTACACAGTTTCAATTTCCATTATAAATCTCTCATAAAAATATAAATACAATGTTCACCTGTACAGATGTATCAGAGTATGGGATTCTTACTGAACTTTTACTAAAAATAGATAAAATAAAAACCACCAACAAAAGACTCCCATCCTAGATTCCCTGTCATGTTTCACTGAGAAGAGTCTCTACTTCATTAGTTTACAGAGTTCATCAAAGAGTAAGAAAACAATACCATAAGTTAGCAAAGAGCTCAGAAAGATCAAATCATTGATGCTGACCACTGAGTCTCAAGACTGCCCACACAAACAGAGCACGAGGGGCTCCAAAACTTTCATGACCAGGTGGAGTAAAAAGATATCCACAGGTGAGATTCAATCTTCCTCAAGTCTTGGCATCAAAACTTTGAAAGTCAGAATGTCTTGGGCAACTAATGACAAGATTTTATTCATTCTATTCCAAGAGAACGAATGTAAATTAGTGAGAAGTCCTCAAATAAAGGAAGGGCCTTTACAAAGGCACATTATAATCCCCAAGGTTACCGTGGTCAAGAGGAAAGATCGTGACAGGTTTTACTTTGGAATATGTGAGAAGAGGGTGATGTTTTATGGTACTTATGTTTTATAACTTAACAGAGTGTCAAAGACCTTGGCAGTTCTGTATACACTGCTACATTCTAAAACCCTAGGGTTCAGATAAATCTGAATATTATCACTACATTTGCAAGTAAAAAGTTACAATGCCATATCGTCCTTTTAGCTCTGCAAAATATGATATATAAAAATGATGAAAGAGTGAATACCAAAAGAATATTTTGACACAAAGCCATAAATGATGTAATATACATATGATATATTGGAGATACATATCTAATAACTATTTCCATTGATATAAAAATTATGTATTTTTGTGAAAAAGTAAATTTATAATCTTATTTTAAGATTCAAAAGGGAAATCACAAGGAGTCTGTTGCCTGTAAAATGTAATGTGGTAACAAAACGAATGCTAAGATTTAATGGAAGAGAAATAGATACCATAACATTGTGTAGTCATACTTGTGATAGGCATGAAAACAACAAAAATTTATTCCATGAATTTTCAAAAGTGTTTGCTTTCAGTTATAACAATTTTAAAATACATTAAGTAGGCCCTTCATTTGCAGTCATATGTATGAAACCCAAAGCAATTTAATTTTGCTCATGAAAATATATTCATGACTGTGATGCCATCTTTATAAAACTCTGTCAGAAAACTGAAATTGAAGAGATTTGAATGCATCAAGTGAAATAAAAATGAGTAGAGGCATTCACAAGATAAACTGATGGTGTGTTTGTCCACAGCCTGTGTCACCCAGACAGCTCAGCCTTGCCCGAATTGTCTGTACTTGACTGTGTTAAATATTTTTTAGTAGCTAAAGGAGGCTTTCCCAGGGAACTAAACATAACTTGTGTGACAGAATGGGTTTGTATAAACTTCACTGGCACTTGTGAGGTTATGGAATGAGAACAAATTGTCTTCTAGAAATAACTATAAAGAAATGGCCTTTAAAAATGGAGAAAAAATGACCAAAACTAACATTTAACAGAACTGATTTGATTCAAAGTCAACTTCAGTGTCAGGTAATTTCCCATGAGTTTTAATACGTGAGTTTCTTAGAAATCATGGAGTTCTAGGATACCTTCTATAACCAGAGTCAGAAGCTAATCGTTGAATGCCAACGTTAATTATTTAGGCAAATTACAAAATGCTTGATCTCCGTGGTTTTCAAGATATATCAGCAAATTTTCTACAGATGAAAAAATACTATATAAACTGTACAACAAAATAAAAATATAAAATTCACATGATCATCCACAAAATATCAATGAAATATACTTAAACATTCTGCATCTCTATAAGGGACTACTTTATTCTTTTTCTTCTACTTTATAAGCTTGCATTTTATATAATGATATATTTCAGTATTTTAAAACCTAATTTTATTTTTCAATGACATAATATTTGTACATATTTCCAAGGTACAGAATGATATTTTGATTCATGTATACAGTAGAAATGATCAAGGCAACTAGCGAATCTATCACTTTAAACATTTTATCATTTCATTTTGGGGTTATTCAACATTTACTATTTTGAGAGATAAAATACATTATTGTCAACTGTATACACTTTGTTGTGCCGCAAAACACCATACTTATTTTTCAACCTCACTGTAACATTGTGCATGTGAACCAACTTCTGCCTTCTCTCTTTATTACCCCATCTTTGGTAACCTCTACTCTATTGTCAACTGCTTAGAGTTTAAAGTTTTGAGATGCCATTTATAAGTGAGGTCATGCGGAGTTTGTCTTCTGTACCTGACCTACTTCTCATACATAATTTCCTCCTTATGGATCCATGAAGATTCACATGAGAAGATTCAATACTTTTTAAGATTAAATAATATTTCAGTATTTATAAATATATAATGGATATATAGGTTGATTCTTTATCCTGGCTGTTTTTTTATAATACTGTCATAAACATGAGCTTCTTCAAAATATTATCATTTCTCTTTGGTAGAAGCACAGTAGTGGAAATATTGATACACAAAATAGTTCTATTATTAGTTTTTTTATGTTGTTTGTTTTATTTTTTATTAGTAAATGTTTGCCATACATAAGGATCACATTTACCAAGGGAAATTTGTAACTGCACATAGTATATCTTGATTCTGTCTTTCCCCATTCCCCTTCTCTCCTTTCAACCCTTCCCTGCTCCCCACTTACAAAAGCTAGGTTCCATTTTACTCTTTCATTCTCTTTTAAAATCCCTTTTTCCTTCCCTTGCCTTTTTCCTTCCTGTAATCTTATGTGAAATAAATTAGACATGGAAGTTTAAATATCAGACTTTTTCTCTTGTGTGAAAAATGTAGTACGTAAATAAGGAGCAAAATGGAGGATATTAGAAAGTAGGAGAAACTCGTACTTTTAGATGTTTTAGGAACTGCCACACTGTTTTCTATTATGGCTCTACTAATTTACATTCCCAACAATGTATGAGTTCTCTTTTTCTCACTTCTAGTACAGCATTGGGTATAGTTTGTCTTTTTTATCAGAACCATTCTAATTGGAGTGAGGTGGTATTTCAGAGTACTTTGCATTTTGCTAATGGTTAGTCATTTTGTGAATTGTTTCACATATGTCTTGGTCATTTGAATGTGTTCATGTGTGAAATATGTATTCAGTTATTTAACTCATTTTTAAAGTGAATTATTTGAAAGTTTGGCTATTAAATTGAGTATGTTATAATTTTTTTTATTTTGAAAATATTAAAAGAAAACAAAAAATAAAAACAAAAAACTGTAGAAACAATACAGGATTTCAAAGCAAGCTGATAGAAAATTAACAATAGTCACTATATTGCATACTGTTATTTCAAAATAGTTGCTCAGTGGACCTGAATCAAGGCTGGTGGCTTCCTGATGCTGTTGGTTTCAAACAGGAGCCTAAAGAGATGTCTTTCTATGGTCTGTTGGCCATTTCAAAACTTGGGCAATGAAATGGTCAATTGATTAGAAAGTAACAGCTTACTACTTCTACTACTACAAAATTAACTTTCAGCCAGGTGTGGTGGCACAGGCCTGTGGCTGCAGCACTGGGAGGCTGAGGCAGGGGGATCGCTGTGGGTTTGAGGCCAGCCTGGACTATGAAGTGAGACTTCATCTCAAAAAACAAACAAATTGACTCCCCTCCCTGGTGACCAGCTATGAGCATGGCAGGCTGTGGTGGTCCAGGACAGGAGCCACCAGTGTCTCCTGAGACCTGCACTATGCTGGGAACTAGGGTACCAGGAAACCAAGCAACCACTCCCCTCCCAGGTGAGCAGCTGTGAGTGTGGCAGACTGCAGCAGCCCAGGGCAGGAGCCACTGGTGTCTTCTGAGACCCATGCCATGCTGGGACCTGGGGCGCTGGGAAACCAAGCAACCACTCCCCTCCCTCCCTGTTTTGTTTAATCTCAACATACATGAAAGTACGGACAGCTATTTTGAAGAGAACAAGAGACACTATGACAGCCATTAGTGACTTCCCTATTGTCTGGTTTTGAAGACTTAAAATGCCTTATGCTTTCTGTTCAGATCAGTTTTATACTATGTTGTTTTGTATGAATTTTCTGTATGCGAATATGTGGACAACTATTTGGAAGAAAACAAGAGACAATATGATAGATAGTGAAGATGTCTGGTTGTCTAGCTTTGAAATTTATATCTTTTACATCGCTTTCTTATGTCCTGTTTTGTTGTTTTGTTGTGTTTAATTTTACCCCCTTTAAAATTAAAAAAAGCCATAAAAACAAAATAGTTGCTCAAATTACAAGATATGGGCATGCAAAACCGATCAAATTTGTGGTTTTTGTGGTTTCATATGAATATTGGAATTGTTTTTTATTTTTTTGAAGAATGACATTGGTATTTTGTTAGCAATTGTACTGAATATACACATAACAACTTTGCACAATTTAACATTACTAATTCTTTCAATCCATCACCTTTACACTTATTTGTATCCTATTTAATTATTTACTATTAAGTATGTTTTTATTTTTAATTTTTTTATTTTAAAGAGAATAAAACAAAAGAGGACAGATCAAAGCAGATTAGAACAGAACAATGTAAGCAACACAGCACGTCACAAGACAATTGGATATTAACAGTAGCTATCATAATATCCTTTCTTTGAAGTAGTTGAGTTTAGCTTCACACACAATAATGTCAAACATAACAAAATAGAATAAAACCACTCAAGAGAATGAAAGTATTACAAGGCATTCTGAACCAAATAATTGAAGATGAACAATGGCTACTATAATATCTCATTTTACATAAAAATTTTGTTTATACTATCATACATATTAAAATTCAGTAAGACACAATACAATGGAACCAATGGTAATAGAAAAACAAAAGCATGGTAGGATTTCAAAGCAAGATGATATTAAATCAGCAATGGCTGCCATATTGTCTTTTCTTCAAAGTAACTATTCATACCATCATATATAAGAAGATAAAACCAAACAGAATAAAACCATTCCAACCAATGAATGAAAACATAAGACTTCAAAGCAATATAATGGTGAACCATGATTACCATAAAACTTATGTACTCTTACCATTTCTTACACTAGGGAGACTATACGGTATTTATACATGTGAGTTTGATTTATTTCACTTATGAGTATGGAATTAAGTTGCATCCATTTGTTTATAAATATCTCAATGTGATCATTCTTTATATCTGAGTAGTACTCCATTGTATAAAAGTACCACAATTTTTTTTATCCACTCCTCAGTTGATGGGCACTTAGGTTGTTTCCAAGATCTGGCTATTACAAATTGTGCTGCTATAACATGAATGCACATATATCACTGTGGTAAGATGTTTTCAGATCTTCTGGGAATGTGCCTAGAAAAGGAAAAGCTGGGTCAAATGGGACTTCCAACAGCAGCTTTTTGAGGAATCTCCAGACTGACCTCCACAGTGCTTACACCAGTCTACACTCCCACCAATATTGCAGCTTTCCCCACAGCTTCTCCAGTAGTTGTTGTTGGTAGTTTTGTTGATCCTGGCCATTCTTTCTGGAGTGAGATGGAATCTCAGTGTGGTTTTAATATGCATTTCTCTAATGACCAATGATGATGAACATTTTTTCGTGTATTTATTTGCCATTTATATTTCTTCATCTGAGAACTGTGTGTTCATTTTGGATGCCCATTTTTGGATTGGGTCTTTGAATTTCAGGGGTCTGATTTTTTTTAATTCTTTATAAGTTCTAGACAGAAGTCCTTTGTCTGAGGGATGAAGATTTTTTCTCAGTTTGTGAGTTTTCTTTTCACTCTACTGGAGATTTCTTTCAACATGCAGAAACTCTTTAATAAGACGTGATCCCAGTTACTGATTCTGGAAAGTATTTCCCATGCAGTTTGGTTCATGTTCGTGAATTCTCTACCTACCCCTATGTTTTTGAGATTTTTACCTACTTTGTCTTCCAACAGATTTAGTGTTTCTGCTTTAATATTTAGATTTTTGATCCATTTAGATTTTAGTTTAGTACATGGTAACAGGCATGGGTCTAGTTTTAGTTTTTGGCATATGGATAGCCAGTTTTTCCAGCACCATTTATTAAAGAGACTATTGTTCTTCCAGTGAACATGTTTGAACCCTTTATCAAAGATAAGGTGGTTGAATGTGTTTGTAGTTGTGGTTTTATATTCTAGTCTATTCCATTGATCTTCAGATCTGTTTTTATTCCAATACCATGTTGATTTTATTACAGTAGCTTTGTAGTCGAACTTCAAGTCAGGGATTGTGATGCCTCTTGCCTTGGCTTTGCTGTTTAGAATTGCCTTTGCTATTCTAGGTCTCTTCTGGTTCCAGATGAATTTTAGGACTGATTTCTCTAGATCTATGAGATATATTAGTGGTATTTGCATTGGGATTGCATTGAATCTATATAACGATTTTGGGAGAATGGCCATTTTCACAATATTTATTCTTCCTATCCATGAACAAGGGATGTCTTTCCATTTACTGAGGTCCTCTTCGATTTCTTTTTCAGGGTGTTATAATTTTCCCTGTATAGCTCTTTTACTTCTTTCATTAGATTAATTCCTAAGTATTTCATATATTTGGATGCTAGTGTGAAGGGTGTGGCTTCTCTTAATTTCTTTCTCGATGATTTTGTTGTTAGAATGTTACAAAGTTGTTAGAATGCTATTGATTTTTGTGTATTGACTTTGTATCCAGCTACATTGCTGAATTTATTTATTATATCTAGGCATCTTTCAATGGAGTTTTGGGAATTTTCCATGTAGAGTATCATGTCATCTGCAAATAATGATAATTTAATTTCTTTTTTTTTCCTATTTTTACTCATTTTATCTCTTTCTCTTGTCTAATTGCTCCAGCTAGTATTTCCAGTACTATGCTGAATAGGAGCAGTGATAAGGGACATCCTTGTCTTGTGCCTGATTTCAAGGAAAAGGCTTTCAGTTTTTGGCCATTTAATATGATGCTGGCTGTTGGTTTGTCATAGATGGCCTATATCATATTGAGGTAAAGACCATCTATTCCAATTCTCTGTAAGGTTCTTATCATGAATGGGCGTTGGATCTTATGAAAAGCTTTTCTGCATCTTTAGAAATGATCATGCGATTCTTACTTTTGGCTTTATTGATATGGTGGACTACATTTATTGATTTATGTATGTTGAACTATCCCTGCATGCCTGGGATAAATACCATTTGGTCATGGTGTATAATCTTGTTGATGATTTGTTGCATAATGTTTACCAATATTTTATTGAGAATTTTTGCATCTATGTTCATTAGGGAGATTGGCCTGTAGTTCTCTTTTTTAGTTGGGTCTTTCTCAGGTTTTGGTACTAAAGTAATATTTGCTTGCAGGAGTGACTTAGGGAGAATTGCTTCCTTTTCAATTTCATTGAAAGTTTTGAGGCATGTTGGCATTAAGTCTTCTTTGTATTTTTTGTAGAATTCCACAGTGAATCCGTCTGGGCCTGGTCTCTTCTTTGTTGGTAGGGACTTAATTACATTTTCAATTTCATTAATAGAAATTGGGTTATTCAGCAATTTTACATCTTCTTAATCCAGCTTTGGTGATTCATATATTTCTAGGAATCTGTCCATTTCTTCTGTATTATTGAACCTATGAGAGTAGAGGTTTTCAAAATAGTTATTGATGATCTTCTGTATTTCCAAAGAGTTGGTAGTGATTTCATCTTTTTCATTCTGTATTGCATGAATTTAAGTCTTTTCTTTCCTTTTTTAAATTAGGTTGGCTAGGGGCTTATCAATTTTATTTATTCCTTTACGAACCAAATCTTTGATTCATTGATTTTTGTATTGTTTTCTTAGTCTCTATTGCATTAATTTCAGCTCTGATTCTTATAATTTCCTCCCTTCCTTTGGTTTTGGGCTTGGCTTGCTCTTCTTTTTCTAACTTTTTGAAGTGTAGTATCACATTGTTTATTTGTATTCGTTCTGTTTTCCTAATTTGGGAACTCAGTGCAATAAATTTTCCTCTAAGGGCTGCTTTCATTGCATCCCACAGGTTCTGGTAAGTTGTATTTATATTTTTGTTTGCTTGTAGATATTGTTTAATTTCTTCTTTAGTTTCCTCTGTGACCTAGTGTTTGCTTAGCAGTGTACTATACAATTTCCATGTGTTTATGGTTTTTTTGCAGTTACTTTTATCATTAATTTCCAGTTTCATGGTGCTATGATCTGATAACATGCATGGGGTAATTTCAATTCTTTTGCATTTACTTAAATATGTTCTGTGGGCTATTATATGATCTATTTTAGAGAATGTCCCATGTACTGCTGAGAAGAATGTATATTCTGATGTTGGATGAAACACTCTGTATATGTCTATCAAGTCCATTTGTTCACAGGTGTGATTCAGTTGTTATTTCTTTGCTGATTTTCCGTCTAGTTATTCTATACCTTTGTGTCAATGGCATGTTAATGCTTCCTATTATAATTGTGTTATTGCTTATTTGATATTTCATTTCTGTTAATATTTGCTTTGTGTGGCTGAATGCTTTGGAATTTGGTGCATATATATTTAAGATTGTTATCTCTTCCTCTTGAAGTTTGCCCCTAGCTAGTATGTAGTGACCTTCTTTATCTCTTTGGATCATTCTTGGTTTGAAGTTCACATGGTCTGCAAACAGAATAGCTATCCCTGCTTTTTTTAATTTCCTGTTGCATGGAGTACTGTTTTCCATCCTTTGACTTTCAGTCTATGAATTTCATTTTGGGTTAGATGGCTTTCTTATAGATAGCATGTGGTTGGACGTTATTTCTTGATCCATTCTGCCAGTCTGTTTGTTTTAATTGGTGAATTGAGGACATTTACATTAATGGTTATAACTGTCATATATTGGTTTATTGTTGACATGTTATCTCTCTGCTGTTGATTCTTTACTTTCCACTCTGTTTAATTGTCTGTCTTGCTTAGTGGTTTTTTCCTATGTGTATCTAGAATGTCTTTGAGTATTCTTTGCAGGGTTGGTTTGGTGGTCATGAAGTTCTTCAGCTGTTCTTTGTCATAGAAGTATCTTATTTCTCCATGCATTTTGAAGGACAGTTTTGCAGGGTACATCAGTCTGGGTTGGAAGTTGTTTTCCTTTAGGATCTGAAACACTTCACTCCATGCTCTTCTTGACTTCATTGTTTGTGTTGAGAAGTCTGCTGTGATTCTGGTAGGTTTTTTTTAATAGGTGATCTGTCTTTTCTATCTAACAGCTTTTAATATTCTGTTCTTATGTTGGATTTCTGGGATGGTGATTATTATATATCTGGGTGTAGTTTTATTTTGGTTATGGTTGTTTGGAGTTCTATATGCTTCACTGATCTGTATGTCAGTTTCCATTCTCATGTTTGGGAAATTTTCAGCTATTACTTCTATGAATAGCCTCTTGATATCATTTGTGTTGTCCCCTTCTTTTTCATTTATACCTTTCAATCTTATGTTGTTTTTCTTTGCCTCATCTAGCAGCTGTTGAATTGTTATTTCCTGATTCCTTGTGATTTTTAAAAGATCTTTTCTTTCCTGTTCACTAGCTGCAATCCTGTCTTCAAAGTTTGAAATTCTATTTTCACTTTCATTGAGGTGGTTTTGATGAAATTTTTTGATGAAATTTTTGATTTCCTCTATATGTCTTTGAATCTGCTTCATGCATTGTTTGTTTCTTATATTGTTCATTTGGGTTTTCCATCTTTTTGCATTGTTCCTCTAATTTTTGAACTATGTCTTCTTTAGATATGTTCAGCATTTCTTTTATTACATTTATTATTTCTTCTTTTACCTGAGTGATTATTTGAGATCTGAGTTCTTTTATAGCTTCCACAGTTGTTTCTCTACTTCAGTTGTTATCATTCAGGAATTTCAGGTGTACGACTTACACTTTATTCTGTGTCCATCTCTCCTAGACTTGCTTGGGTTGGGCTGGAAGTTTGAGATGCATTTGGTCTTTAATTTTGTCATTTTCTTATATTTCCATGTTTTCAGTGATATTCCAAAGCTTCCCCCATGTGCTGGGAATTAACTGGCCCACTTTTGGCTCCTGGGGCAGACTGCAGGCAACTGCTATCAGCTTGGAGATCACTGGGCGTGGCCCAGTTAGGCCTGCAGTGACCTCCCATATGTTCTCTGCTGATTTGGGGCACTGAGTATGGTCTTACACATTGGAAGCAATGTTCCAAATCTTCTCCCATGTGCTGGGATTCGACTTGTGCATGTTCGGCTCCTGGGACTGAATTCAGGCCCCTGCTAGCTGCTTGCAGGTTGCTGGGCCAACTATTCACCTTTTATGTTAGAAACCCAGAGTATAAATAAATACCAAAATATAAGACAGATACTAAGAAATGAGGAGACACATCTTTTGCAAAGATAAAGGTACCAAGAGATGGAGGTAAGATGGAGGGATAAAAGGGGGAGATAAAAAAGAATTAAGATGTATTATGTGCATGTATCAATGTCACATGATGAGTATAATTATGTACTACAAATAAGTAGTCACAAAAATGTCTTGACTTTATAAAATACATTTATTGAGAAATAATTCTCATATCATAATATTCACCTATTTAAAATCTATGATTTTTCCCATGCTGAGATTCATGCAGCCATTATCATAATCTAGATTAGAACATTTTTATTCTATACAGACAAGTCCCACTCCTATTCATTCAGGCTCATTCAGCTTCTCCACACACTACTATTGATTTAGTAAATTTCAAATAAATTATAGTACACATGTTTTGGGGATCAACTTTGTTTATTCTGAATACAGTTCTCAAGGTAATTTGTGTCAAAATTGCACATTTTGAAGGACATTGTATAAATGCTTGAAATTGTGCAAGTGCTTCTGTTTTTAAAATGTAAAAATATCTGCATTTATTAAAGAAAAAGATGAATCCACACATGGGTGTCTGCTTTAACATGTTGGCAATATCTGTGTATGTACTGAAATATTTACTGAGTTACATATGAGGATTAGAAGACAAAAATAGCAATGTACATGCTTAAATTTAAGCACATAGTTTGTAGTTACACCAGGGACTTCAGATCTTATTGTTAAGCTGATTGTTCTGATGAAAATGTCATGCATGTATTTCATTGATAAATGATAAACTTCTCTACGAGGTTTTAAAATTAATTAATGAGAAAAACAAGTGTTTTGTTATTGACTATATGTAAATACACATTTATCAAATAGTATTTTATAGTAATGTTATATAAAATCACTTTAACTTAATAATTGGTATATTAAGAAAGGGATATAAATCATAGCTGATTCAAAATCTGGGATTGTTGTAGCTTGGCATAACTGATGCCATTTGGTACTCTGTATTTGACCCAGAAGAGTGAAAAATTATTCAGGGTACAAGTCCCACGAGAAAAGCAGAATAAGCTGCACCCACAAGAGAAAAAATTAATCTGCTCAACAAAGAAGCAGGATGCAGATGTCAACCAAAATTAATGTAAGATTCTAGCTAAATTTTTTCCCAACAGAATGTCTTACTTTGTGGTTTTCTGCTTTAAATGCTCTGTAACTCTCCAATTTGGGGCCATTCGGTTTGACTCTGAAACAGGGGTCTATGTGAATTGTTGCTGAGCTCAGCTAATTAGATACCAAAATTTATCAATTTGTCTGCTTGGATTTCTATATTGATTACAAACCCACTTCAGGGCAGTAACTGAATATAGAGAACATACTTAACAAGTGCAAAGTCTCCAGTCAGTCATCAACACCAACAAATAAAATCAAAAAAGCTGACCCTTTCTTGCAGAGAATAAAATTCTGTCAAATTCTAATATACAAAACTAATTAAAAATTTCAGAAAGATTAAAACAGTTGAAAAACTTACCAAAAAAAGAAGGACTACTTCCTGAATTAAAGGTTTAGTGAATTTATCATAAATTTTCTGGAGAATGGAAGTAAAGAAACCCATAAAATTATTTAGAAAGAAAACAATAGAAAGTGTTACCCACAATTCACATCAGAGAACTGGTATCTTGTCACAAAAAGAATTGGAGTTAAATCTTAAATATTGGCACTAGTTACTCATTTTCAAAGTTCCTGTTTCACGTTCCTTAATATAGAATTTTGTACTCATTCAAAATATGAGAGAGAATAATGCTATTTTCAGATGTGAGTTATCTTTAAAATTCACCTGAACTCATTATTTTTCCAAAAGCCACTAGATGGCAAATCTTTTAGAGCGTTCAATGATACAGATTACCTATCACAGCACATGTACTGGAGGTTTCCCCCCACTGTTATGGACCATGCATTTCACAAAATGTCAACTAAACCAGAAGAGATAGCATGGAATTCAGAAAACAAAAGTTTAAAAAGTATCTTGTAAGCAAATGTGATATGGTAGATAGGAAGAGAGGGATCTGGATCAGAGCTAAGAAGCCTGCCTGAAGAATAACTGTCAAACAAACTAGAGCACTAAATACTAGCATGACACAAAATTTATCTTGGGAAGGAGTGTTTTAGGAGAAAACATAAACAATTGTCTTAATTCCCTTGCTGCTGGCAGAAAATACCCAACACACTCAATTTGAAAAAGAAGAGGTTTATTTTGGTGTACACTTCAGGCCATGGCTGGTGGGTTCCCGGGAAGAACAGCAGGGCAGAGGGACTTGCTGGGGAAGAGCTGTTTAAACAACAACAAGGAAGCACAGAAAAGGGTGAGCCAGGAAGGAGATGTGACCTTGAAGGTCACACCCATAGTGACCGGCTTCATATGACAGAACCCCACCTCCGACCAGTTAGGCATTTGCTCCTGTAATTCATTCACCTTCTAAAAGTCCCACCTATGAGCACATGAGGTTCTTAGGGGACATCTAGATATAAATAACAATATTCTTCCCCAGGCCTCCAAAAGTCTCAAAATGCATTTAGTCCATCTCTAAAAGTTGTAGTATGGTTGGAAAATTCAAGTGCAAATTCTCTTCTAAGGCTGGGAGTGATGGTGCACGTCTATAATTCTACTAATTGAGAGGCTGAGGCAGGAGGATTGCTGGAAGTTCAAGGCCAACCTGAACAACACAGTGAGATCCTGTCTCAAAGAAAGAAAAAAAAATGAAATCAAAGACTTTATAAAATCCAAAATCTTCTCTGAGATTTGAGGAAAGTTCTTATCTATGAGCTCCTGTAAAAACCAAAAAGAAGTTAAACTGCAAACAGGTAATGAAACAGGATAAACACACCCATTCCAAAAGAGAGGAATACAGGGATACAAACCACTGGGGCTGAGGCAAGGCCAAAACCCATCAGGGCAAACATTAAATTTCGTACCTCCCTGTCCAACACCCAAGACAAGCTAAAGTCAAAGAGGAGCTCTATACCGGGGCAGGCCTGCCGCCTAGACATTCCTTGGAATTTCCTCCACCAGATTAATTAGTCCACTGTTCTTAATCTCAGTCTCTTGCTTGTGAAGTGTCAGAACATGAGCAAAATGTAGACAAATATTCTACCAGGGCATAACACATGTGGTTTGGAATTCAACTGCTGATGAAGTCCTTTTGCTAACTGAAACCTCCTGAGAACAGTTTACACAGTCTACATTTTTATAACCATCTTGGTATTCTGGGCTTCAATCAGAATCTCCCATCAAACTCTGCTCAGAGTATTCTAGGGCTGCTTCCCCAGTTGGCATCTCCAATCCTTTCCAAACTTCCCCAAGAGCCAGATCTTCTAGTGTCTAAAACCACATGGTCAGGAAGCATCGCAGCAACACCTTCAGTTCTCTGCCATTGGAATCTGCCTTAGTCAGTTACCTCATTGCTTGGACAAAATACATAACTCATAATTTAAGAAAGGAGAAGTTTATTTTGGTTGACATTTTCAGTTCATAGCTGACTGGTTGCAAGGCAAGATAGCTGAGAAGAGGGCTGTGCCAGAGGAGAGCTTCTAATAGTATGTCAGATAAGAGGCAGGGAGTGAAGGGAGGAGCTTGAAAGTGAAATGTAATTTCTGGGTCATACCCACGGTGACTGACTCTTCACAGGAAACCCCGTTTCCTAGTCTTAAGTCAGCTGTTTGTCTCACAGTCAAATCACCTTCCAAGAGTCCCATTTATAGATGCATCAAGCTCTTGGGGGAATCTAAATATAAATCATAAAACCAATAAACAAGCATACACATACACACATTATAACAGGGAAAGGAATATTATGCTTCTGTTTTTGATATATATAAAAATGTAAAGCCAAGCATAACACTCTGCTCCCCAAATTCAACTGAACCTAAAAAATGAAAAGATGCAGTCACTGCGATTTAGTCCATAAATCTGAAATCTTTAATTGTGATACATTACTATATTATGTACCCTGCATAGTAATCCTTGTGAGTTTGCTACTTATATGCGAGAAAGTACGAAGGGTAGTGTAAGAATGGCTAGAGATTATTTATGAAAGATCCAAATCATCTTCCAGTTGTGAAAATTTTATATTTTGGACTCAAACATCAGGAAAGAGAATCAACGGTATGTAAGTGACAGATGCAGAAGCATGTGAACCATTTAAGGGGTTCCTAATTAGTTCCTGAGATTGGTGACTAAAGAAGGTGAATGAGGAGTGCAATGCACAAATATAGTGAGTTTCATTTTAATGATAAAACCTGACTTTTGAGACTACAGGATTGTCTTAATTTAGTTACAAATGGAATACATTTTTTCACAAACAGCAAAGTACATTTTTCATTCATTACTGTTGTCTACAAGAAAGTGGTGAAGGGAACAGTGGAGAATGAATGGCAATTCCTTCTGATGATGCTATTCCCTTCCTTCCTCAGTGAAGGATCTTACAGCGAGGAAAAGGCCAAAACTGAGAGCAGTTTGGTTATTGGGGGGTCTCGTTTTAACTGTCTCTTAGAATCACTCTTCCATTTTGTTTTCAATAATCAAATGATCACAGAGCGACCAGCTAGTTGGACCTTCTTGAAGAATAATCACTGATGCTTGTTTGACTGCCCTATTCATTTTTTTAAAGGGAGAAAGAGAGAAAAAATAATGGTAAAGACTTTCAAAACAAGATAATAAGTTAACAACAGTTAATATATTGCATCTTATTATCTTCAAAGTAGTTGTTCAATTTATAAGATATAGACATGCATAATGGATCAAACAATATAAGCACAAACCATTGTTTTAATCAGCTAAAATAAATCAGCAGCATAATTATCATGGCTATCATATATATCATATATATTTTTTTTTGATGCAGAAATCATCCTGTATTATAATCCTACCTCATTGCTTCATCCTGGTATTTTCCATTAGTAAGTTTTTATATAGTATTTTGCTAAAAGAAATTGCCACCTGAATAATAGAGTTACACATCTGAGTGTACTGATGTATGGACATATTTCTATCACCCTTATACTCCAGAGAGTTGTCTATCTGTGGCAAAAGGAATTATGTTTTTATCATTGCCAACCAACAAATTTAAATATTTCAGGTTGTTAATTTTCAACAGACACCTTTATTTTTAATAATAAAATTACATACGCTTCTGGTATACATAATTATCAGATTGCTCATAGGGAATTTGTACATGTATGTGATCTATCTTGATTTTTTCCCCCATTTCCCTCCCTTCAACCCTTCTTTCCCTCCTTATTTACAAAAGCTTTGCTTCCAGTTTTCTTTCTATTTTTTTTTTGTTCCTTTTTCTTCCTGCCCTCACTTGTTCCTTCTCCTATTTGAAAGTTTTTTTCCTACTTCTCAGTCTTAGGGCAATCAGGGAGGAGTGCAATACAAAAGTGCCAGGTACAGCAGTGCTTTCAGCTCATAGCTATAAGCTGTGGTCCTAAGAACTTTATTCCTCCTCTGGCTCCTAGTAGCACAGTGGCAATCAAATTCTGAATATATGGCTTGACAGGTGGGAAGTTAGAAAAAGAAAAATCACATTCTGCCTATAAAAAGCATATACTGAATACATAAAATTATGCATAATATGTCATGAATCCAACAAAGAGCACAGAAACTCAACTGAGGAATCCAGAAAATTCTCAAGACATTATCAGCTCTTCAAAGAATAATATGCAAAGTATTTCTTTTAGGTATTAGTTTTTGTTTCTCTTATAGGAGAGAAGTTCTTAATCTGAGGACCATAGACTTTCAAGGGTCTGTGGAAGTACTTGGTGTCTTTATGCAATAGTTCTTGTATATCAAGAGTGGAAAATTCATATGAAGAAATATAAATACATACGTTCACTTTACATATGTGTATATTGCCCAAATATTTAAATAAAAATCTATCCCTTTAAATATTGGGACTGTAAGCAAGAAATTATGGTGATATCAGTAGTACTTGTGACTTCATCACTCTGTCTATGAGAAATCACAAATTTTACACATCACCAAACATTTCTCACAAATATTTTGCCATACAGTAATGCTCTTAACACATACAGACTATTATGACTATTAGGTATGCTTCTTCTACAACTTACTATCTTAGGAAATAATAAAAAATGACATATTTGAAATTGTGTTTCAATATAATTAATTATACATGTAATGAAGTTAAAGACAGATAATAGAAAAAAGGTATTGTAATTGAGTGCAGACAAGGTATTTAACAGTGTACTTTGATTTTGTACAATTGTCTTATATGCCTTATATGTTCTTTGGACTATTAGTTTGGTTTTCAATCTGTATAGATAATAATTAACTTCATAAGGTCTTATAAGATAAATAAATTAATGTGATGCTGGAAAAAGAAAAGAGAAATAAAAGGTAGTGCAGAAGGCAAAGAAGGGAAGTGAAATGTGCTCTGTACACGTATCAGTCCCCTACAGTGAATGCAGTCTTTATGTATTGCAAACATGCCCTAATAAAGGCAAGTAAAATTAAAAATGTAAAAAGGTATTCGAAAGGCTTCATGAGACTATCAAAGTGACCATTAATGTGAAATATGTTCAAGAGTCTGTGGTTAAATGTAAAGGAAAAACCTTTTCCTTGCAAATTTGAGAGTATTTTAGGACTGAATACTCAGGTAAGTGGTAGAGAGTCAAACTACTTGGAAATGGCTTGTTACGCTTTTTATTTTCCTATTGAGATACGAGGAAGGACTGTTTCACAAGTGTTCTGGAGCATGTCTGGGATTCTTGTGGAATGTGAACCTCAAGTCTTTAGACCCTTAACAGACTGTTGTGGCAACAAGTGGCTGGGGAAGCCAGAGGGAGTTTCCCTGACAGACAAGGAGAAGGGATCACGATTCCAAGTGTTGTGGGGACTTTCCGAGATGCGTAGTGTGTGATCCAGCAGTCTGTTTTCATTTCATTGATTTTTCCCTGGCAATTGAATTGAACCTGCTTGTCCATCAGAAATTGCCTCTAGCACCTGATTTTGCTCCATTTTCTTTTAGTTCCTTTTGTTTATGTTTTTTTTTTTCCCACCTAAATCGTGTCATGTTAATCACTATTGCCATCTAGCAAAAGGATGCGATAATCCCGAGAAAGGAAAGGATTTAGGAATTCAAGATGCACAGGCTTAGTTGCACAGATTATTGTCACTCTATATGAAATCAATACTTTGTCATTTTTGTTTTTGTTAATTCCCTTTTTAATTACAAATTTTACAATGTGAGAGTTAAAAGATAAAATTATCAGATCCAGAGTGAAGAGTGTTCCTTGCTTACACTCTGAGTTTGGTACCTTATCAAAACCCTCAGTTGTTTTTGAGTTTGCAAATTATATATTTTGCAGGAATAAAAAAATAAAGAAACTAGAATGTCTAGCATTATCAAAATTAGAGAATCTTTAAGACTACTTCTTGAATATCTTTGTGATATTCTGAATCACTTGAAACATTTGTGATTACTTTTGGAAGTTTGTTATTTTTTCCCATTGTAAATTGTAAATGAATATAAATAAAGATCAGACATATTTTATATACTTCTTTTCATAAAGCCAAGTACAACCTTATTGGTCAACACATTTAATTATATGATGTTAGGAAAAGGATTTCATTAAATGAAAAGCTGGCAGCGTATTATATAGATTCCCTTACTGCAGTGTTTATGTTAGTATATTTACAATAAGGATTCTGCAAAGTAAAGCTTTTCTTCAACCTACTTAGAGTCGTCATGCATACCATAGTTACCACACTGAAAAATAATAAATTATGATTTTATAATAATGTGCCTTTAAAATAATTCATTTCATGTGTCATTCTCTGCATATAATTATCTAAAATGATTTTTTTTGCGTGTAAATCATTTTCTTGATGCTTTCACTGTCTACTTAAGGTTACTTTCACTGAAAGAAACCTGCCTTATTGGATTCATTGGTTCTCAATTAGTGGGCAGATTTTGCAGTATCCCACTGCTTTTCTTTGCTTGAGTCCATAGTTTTTTCTCAGTGATACTGGGAAAACTTTCACCTGTTCAAGCCATTTTGTTGTCTTGTGCTGGCTCATTTTTGAAGATCTGATTACCAGTGTTTGATTTCATTTATAAGATCTAAAACTAACTTTCTTTCTTTCTTTCTTTCTTTCTTTCTTTCTTTCTTTCTTTCTTTCTTTCTTTCTTTCTTTTTCCTTCCTTCCTTCCTTCCTTCCTTCCTTCCTTCCTTCCTTCCTTCCTTCCTTCCTTCCTTCCTCTCCCTCTCCCCCTCCTACTTCTCTTCCTCCTTCTCCTCCTCCTTCTCCTCCTCCTTCTCCTCCTTCTTCTTCTCTTTGTTTTATTGTTTTGTGAGACAGGATCTTCCTAAGTAGTTCAGGCTGATCTTAAACTCACTATGTAACCCAGGTTGGCCTTGAACTCATGGCAATCCTTCTACCTCAACCTCTCAAGTGTTGAATGTATGCCACCCAACACTCACCAGAAGCCATTACCTTCATGAGAAACTATCTGCTAACTAATTCAAAGTGAACTTTATATTCTTTATAACAAATTGTCCATATCATGAAGTTTGAACATCTACAGTTTTCCACCTTTCTACTCACCAGGTTAAATCTGATTTTTTGTAGCTCATACAACATGTTATTTATAAAAGCATAATTTTCACTAAGGTCTTATTTTAGTTGACAATACTTTTAAAATAAAATTTTATTCCATTGATAGTTTTAAATAATTTTTCTGAAAGTATCTTTCTAGAAAGATATCCATGAGATTTAACTATGATGTTTATAAATAAGCATAATCTTGAACTCAACCTAATGATTGTAAGCAAGTGGCTATAGAATATCTTTAGATCTAGTACATATTTTGAGTAATTCTTTTGCCCAGTAATAATATTGGAGAACTACTGATAAACTATTGGATGAGTATATGTATGTGTATGTATATGTGTATGTGTATATGTATATGTATGTGTATAGATGTGTATAAAACCCATTTTATCTGTACTATGATGGGATTAACAATAATCTGGGATACAATTTACTCCATTACCAGTTCTAACATAATAAGAAAATATATCCTATCTGTGTAACTCACCCTTGGCCTGGGTTTAAGTGGATCCTCTGATACAGTAAGAATAGCTTCTGTGTATGCTGAAAAATGTTCTCAGTAGCAATGTTCTCATTCTATGATCATAGAATGCAGCATATCAATATTTCTAGGAAACCCATAAGCAAGGATAGAGCGCTTGAATGCATGCAGTCTTGCACACATGTGGGTGATGTTAAGAGTCACTAGGATTCAGGCAGGTAGCTACAATTAATTTCATTCATAGGCTATATATGTCAGCGTCATACCTGGAAAATATTGCAAGCAGGAAGTAATTTAATTAGATACTTTTAATACTATTGGGAGAATGGGAGAATTGTATAGCAGAGAGTTCTCCTGAAGATAGAAGGAATTTTTTTAAATTTAGAAATTACACAAAACTAGCCCTGCAGTACCTAATTAATAAATTCATAGGAGAATATTTAAAAAACAGGATATTATTTTAGATAGAATCAAAATACCTGCCCATTACTATTAGAGGCATAAAAATATATTCTAGCTCCTCTCTCCTTCTCATGGATTAACAAACGAAGATGACAGAACCAACATTTCTATTATGTTCCCACATTAACCCAGAGAATGTCTAACTAGTTCAACAAGCTATAGTATTAATACACACATCATCTTTAATCATACTAAAGTTTGAGAAACATTCCCCCAGAAAAGTGACATTTTTATAAATTCTGAATGGAAACCTAAATATGAAAAAAGCATGGGAACAAGTATAATTACATATCCGTCTATATATAGACATAAACATATACTTGCAAATTTAATATTATTTATCAAAATTGACAAAACTTTTTCACTTTTTCTTTAGCCAGTTAGACTTATAGATCCAAAATATGGAAGACAAAGGTTTTGGACTAATGTGCAAAATTTTAAGTTTAGAAAAAACCTTCTAGTTTATTTTTAAAAGTTTTGATTCTTTCCATGTTTCTGTAATATAGTAAAAAATAGAAAAAATTCTCTTGTAGTTAATTTAATGATTTTGGGTGGTAATGGCTACAAAAGTTTTAAAAAATATCTCTTTTATTTCTAAGGTAGATTAAATGTTATTTTAATCAATTATATTATTTTCAACATAAATTATGTTCATAATGTGATTAAATTTATTAAATGCATGTTTTAGTGGATATATGTGTCTTAACTGTGGAGCCAGAGCCCATTATTTTCAAATTTAACTTTTCTTATAAAATTTGTGAACTTTTAGTATTTTTGGTTGATTTAGGAAAAAGAAGCAAGCATTATTCAGTTAAATTCTCTTAATGTTCAAGTTAGTTCTGATCAAGTTTCATTTGGCCTTCAAGAGCTATGTCACCAAGGAAACCCAACCTTATTCTCTTTCTAAATCTAAACATACTGCCTGAGAATTACCTCCTTTACTCTTAGATTTCTCATGACTTTATAGCAACTGGTGGAAGATTTAACAAAGGCATCCTCTTTAGTTCTTTTCCTTTCATTCCCTAACTTCCAGTAGAGGGTAAACATTTTATGGAGTTTCGTGTTTCCATTTAAAATCTGCTCTCTCCCTATCAGCATCACTCAACTGATCCCCATTTCCTATTCTGAGTGCACTGGCCTGGAATCAGAAGACTTTGTTGCTCTGTCTAATGTTCCAGCATCTTTGGGTCATTTCCACCTTAGCTGACATCTACTAGGTCTTCCCAAATTCACAATATCTGCAGGCAGTGGGATGAACATTTTTTCTATTGAGGGCTGAGCCACAAAACTGATAACCTGACAAAACAATTACGGTAAAACTCTATTATACAGCACTTCAGTATTTCATGGATTCCATTATACTTTGGGTCAAACTCTGACCGCAGTGAGCATTGTGCATCGCTCATTTGTCACATGAGGAGCCTGCCAGGTAGGGCCGATCTCATCTCCCCCATCAGCATTATTCCAGAGCTCTTATTGCACTGATTCATGTTGCTAGATAGAAAAAAAATACTGTCTACGCAGTTTTCAAGGACTAGTACATCAACAGGGTTGACAAAAATAACACAAGGCATCGTTTTGTCTTGTAAATATACAGCGTTGCCTAGTGTCCTAGTTATTAAACACAATACACAGTGTAGAGCAGTAGTAGTCAAGTATGTTAGAACGGATTTTCTAAAGAAGGTGATGCAAGTGCAGGGGGTGTTACTTTTGAATAAAAAGATGTATTCACATGACCGGGGTGTGGAAGTCGCTTTGGATGACTCCGTGTGGCATGTACCTCCTCATCGCACCTCCTGTGTGCGCTGCGACTGATGTATGGAGACTCCGTTCACAGACCGTGACTCTTCAAGGCCGAGTTAGCCTCTAAATACAATGTCTGAGCCTCCTCTGCTTTCAGGGACCACGGAAATTTTTAATTTTAAACAAAGTCAGAACAAAAAATAAGCCTTTAAATCGATAAAAACGTTTCAATATGGAGTAATAAAATACTGATGTTGAGGCAAATGCACCCATATAAAAATTTTAGTGAATTTTTAATAGTGGAAGTGATCCCCAGTAGTGACAACATAGCCTTTTGTGCCTTTGCATTTTATTTGTGATTGCCAGTTTAACCATCCATAAATGTGGTCAGAAAGCAGAAGGAAGTCAATATCCCTCTAGGTGTCAATGTGAACGCAGAAACAAATTTGGGAATCATTTTAATATTTTTGCTGAGAAAATAAACCTCTTATTTTTCCTCTATTGCATTGTCATATATTGAATAAGACATATTTATATATAGTTTTCTGTATTCCTCTCATGAAATCTAGAGTCAAATTCTTATGTTCCAAGGAACACAAAGATTCTGACTGTATACTTTTCCACAAATTTTAATATCCTCAAATATAAAAATACCTATATATATATATATATATGTTCTTCACAAATATTTTTCTCTTTAATAACAGATTCATTAGGATATAATTTACATAAGATAAACTTCACTATCTTAAAGAGTAGAAATATTTTAGAATACCAAAGTTGTATAATCAGTATACAGTCAGTATCATTAAGCTCAGAATATCTGCATGACCCAAACCATGACTATTTCCATTTTCAGCCATCCTCCATTTACTCCTTTACCCAGTCCCTGACAGCAACCAATGTACTTCCTGTTTGTAGTGATTTTCTCATTTGGGACATTCATACACATGAGACTGGACAATAGTGCAATATAAGGTCTTCTGTGATGTGTTTCTTTCACTTAGCATAATATTTTTAAGGTTCATCCATATACATTAGAAAATTGATATCAGATCATCTACTCATTAGTCCAATAATGTTACATTGTATGTTTACACTGTTTACTCATTCATCAGTTGGTGGACAGCCGGTAGTCTCTGCTGTTTTTGCCATTAAGAACAATGATATTTGTGTACCAATTTTTTTACATTATTTTTTTCAACCCTTATGGTTTTTACCCAGGACTGAAGTTGCTGAGTCAGATGGTTTTCTATATTTAACGTGTGGAGAAACTTTCAAATTGTTTTCCAATGTAGTTTCACATTTTCACATCTTCATCAGCAATTTTTGAGTGTTCCAGTTCTTCCACTTTCATGACAACCTTTGTCTGTCCCTTTCATTTTAGTCATTCTCATGTGTGACATCTTATCTGTTGTTTTGCTTGGTATTTTCCTAGCGACTAAAGACATTGAGCATCATTATTTGTACTTATTAGCCATTTTTATATTTCCTTTGAAGAAATGTCCATGTAAATCTTTTTCGCATTTTAATTGTGTTGTCTTTTTACATTTGAGTTCTGAGTTCATTAAATACTCTGCATACAATTCCCTTCTCAAACATACGATTACAAACTTTCTCTAATACTGTTAGTTGACCTTTTAATTTTCTTGATTGTGTCTCTTGAATCATGGATATTTTTAATTTTAACGAAGTTTATGTTTTAATGTTATCACTTATGCTTTTAGTGTAAGATCTAAGAAACCACTGCAAACTCAACTTCATAAACATTTACTTTGGTAAGTTTTTGCTAAGAGTTTTTAATCCCTTTGATTCTTCTATTTAAGTTTGTGATCCATTTTATATCTATTTTTAATATTTGGGCAAAAATGGCCTTTGGTTGAAATTGCTGTTAGTTATGTATTGAATCATCTTTATAATCTTGTAAGAAAATCCGTGGACAATAAATTAATAGTTTTTATCTGGATACTCATTTCTGTTTCCCTGGCCTACCTGTCATTTTGCTGATACTACATATATTAACTTACATAGGTATATAGGAAAGCTTAAAATCAAAACTTCAACTTTGATCTTCTAAAATCATTTTATCATGTAAATTTTAAGATGACTTCTAAAATCAGTTAAATTTCTTTAAAAAGTTGTCTGGTATTTTGACAGGGATTATATTAAATTTGTTTATTTGTTTGAGGAATACAGCCAGAATATGATAATAAATTGAATTGTTTGATGTAATCATATTTATTCTGCATTTCCTTACTTTCTTTTGACTATATTATGTAGTTTTAAGTTCATGGGATGTACTTCTTGTATTAAATTTATTTCTATTTTATTTTGCTATTATAAATGAAATTGTTTCATCATTTTTATTTTCAGATAGTTTATGCTAGAGCATAAAACTGCAAGTCATTTTTGTATTTTTTAAGCAATCTTGCCTGAGATATATGCAACTTGATCATGATATATATAATCCCTTTTTTATATTGCTGAATTCAGGTTGCTAGTTTAGCTGAGGAATTCTGTGTCTGGATTCATAAGAGATAATATGATTGTGTGTGTGTGTGTGTGTGTGTGTGTGTGATATTTATTTATCTGGCTTGGCTATAAGGGTAACATTGCTCTTATTAAATTTAGTGCATCTATTTCAAACTGTATTTCAGAACAGTTTCTGAAAGTTTGATGCAAAATTTTCTTTAAGTAAATATTATTAAAATAATGCAATTGTTTCTACATTCTTCTGCCTGGTTTTCCTATCATTATTTAAAATGAAATTTGAAGTATCTGGAGATTACTTTTGAACTGTTACCTTTTCTTCATTTATGCTTTTGCTTGTATGTTAGGGCAATGTTTTAGATACACATATGATCATCACTGTGATATCTACTGAAGGGGGTTACATTTTATTAGCATAAAATTTCCTCTTTTGTGTCTAGTTATGATTTTTCTTTTAAATTATACTTTGTTAAATAATAGTAAAGCAGCTTTACCACTTTTTATAGCATTCTATTCTTCCTTTTACTTACAAATAATGTGGCAACACTAGAAATTAGATTCCATTCTTCTTCATGAATTAAAACTATTGTTGATTTTTGTAGCTTAGTTTGCATCATTGCTGATTTTTGTTTTGTGATACATTCTACAAAATCAATATTCCTTATCTTGTGTAGACAATGTGGTATCTGCTTTTTTATCTTCAGCAGAAATTAATGGTTGGTTGAATGCTTTGAATCCATTGTCATATTGCTATTGCAAGCAGAAACACCAAAAAGACTCCTAGGATTTGGAAGGCAGTGAGCAGCTTCATTTCATACTAGTGATCTTGGCCTGCTTGCTCCCAGTAACAAAGAAAACCAGTCCCTGCCCTCTGGTAGCCTGCGGGTTTTTTTTTTCTTCTTTTTTTTTAAAAAAAATTTATTTAAAGTGAAAAAAAATCAAAACAGAAAAAAAGGGAAGCAATAATACAAAATTCCAAAAATAAAATAAACACTAAGAAATCACCAATTGACAAATTACGTAGTGTCATCTTAGAAATAGTTGTTCAAACAGTGAGACTGTTCTGCTCAACGAACTAACAAACAGTAATATGGTTATCAATCCTACACACTTAAACACACATGCACTTATGTGCTTTAGAGCAGTTTCTTTTCCTCTCCTTTTGACAACAGCAATTACACATTTTGGGTTTTATTACTCCTACGGTTTTTATTACTTTTACACTAAAGACACAATATGATATTTATAAATATGATTCTTATTTATTTCACTAATGAGGATAGTCTCAAGTTACCTCCATTTCAATATGAAGGCCTCAAGATTATCCTTTTTTATACCTGAGTAATATTCCATTGTATAAAAATACCACATCTTTTTCATCCATTCTGCAGTTGATGGGCATTTTGGTTGTTTCTAAGATTTAGCTATTACAAATTGTGCTGCTATGAACATGGGTGCACATATATCACTGTGATATTAACTTTTCAGGATTTCTGGGAATGTATCCAGAAGGGGAATAGCAGGAATCAATGGAATTTCCAATCCTAATCTTTGGAGAAGTTTTCAGTTATTTCCATAGTGGGTGCACCAGTCTATACTCCCACCAATAGTGGAGTAGTGTTCCTTTTTCCCCACAGCCTCGCCAACATTTATTATCAGTTGTTTTCTAGATGGCAGCTATTCTTTCTGGAGGGAGGTGAAATCTTAATGCTATTTTAATTTGCATTTCTCGAATGACCAATGATGGTGAACATTCCTTCATGTATTTATTTGCCATTTATATATCTTCATCTGAGAAATGTGTTTTCATCTCAGATGCCCATTTTTGGAGAGGGTCTTTGAATTTGGGAGCTTGATGTTTTTCAATTTTTTATATGTTTTGGATATAAGTCCTTTATCTGAGGGGTTGCTGGCTAAAATTCTTTCTAATTCCATGAATTTTCTTTTCACTCTTTTGATTATTTTTTTGAAGTGCAAAAACTTTTCAGTAATATGAGATTCCACTTGTTGATTTTTGAAGTGTTTCTCATGCAGTTTCCTTTTTGTTCATGAATTCTCTGCATACCCTTATGTCTCAAAGACTTCTTCCTACCTTGTCTTCCAGTAGATGTAGTTTTTCCGTTTTAATATTTAGATCTTTGATGCACTTAGACTTTAGTTTTGTGCATGGTGATAGGCATGGATCTAGTTTCAGTTTTCGGCATGTGGAGAGCTAATTTTTTCAGCACCATTTGTTAAAGAGGCTATCCTTCTTCCAGTGAACATGTTTAGCCTCTTGTCAAATATCAGGTGGTTGAGTGTCTTTGTAGTTGTGTTTGAATCTTCTAATATGTTCCATTGAGGCTCAGGTCTATTTTTTGTCAGTACCATGCTGATTTTATCACCGTGGCTTTGTAGTATAGTTTCAAATCAGGAATTGAGATGCCACCTGCTTTGCCTTTGTTGCCCAAAGTTGCCTTTCCTATTCTAGGTTTCTTCTGTTCCTAAATGAATTTTAGGAGTGTTTTCTCTAGATTTGTGAGGTATGTTAATGGTATTTTGGTTGGGATTGCATTAAATCTGTATAACAGTTTTGGGAGTATGACCATTTTCACAATGTTGGTTCTTCCTAACCAAGAGCAAGGAATATCCCTCCATTTTCTAATATCCTCTTCAATCTCCTTTTTTGGCATAGCATAATTTTCAGCACATAGGTCTTTTATATTGTTAGGTTGATTCCTAAGTATTTAATTTTTTTAAGATGCTATTGTGAAGGGCGATATTTCCATAGTTTCTCTCTCAGTGAGTTTTTTGTTTGTGTACAGGAATGTTATTGATTTTTCAGCACTGACTTTGTATCCAGCTTCATTGCTGAATTTGTTTATTATATCGAGTAGTCTTTTAATGGAGTTCTTTGGATCTTCTATATAGAGTATCATGTTATCCGCAAATAGTGATAATTTAACTTCTTCCTTTCCTATCTTTTTTCTTTTTATTTTGCTCTCTTGTCTGATGGCCCTGGATACTGTTTCTAGAGCTATATTGAAAAGGAGTGGTGATAGTGGGCATCCTTGTCTTGTTCCTGATTTTAAAGTGAAAGCTTTCAGTTTTTGTCCATTTAATATAATGTTAGCTGTTGGTTTGTCATACATGGCCTTTATAAGCTTGAGGCAGACATGATGTGTTCTGAGTTTCTGAAGGGTTTTTATCATGAGCATGTGTTGGACTTTATCGAAAGCTTTTTCTACATCTAGTGAGATGACCATGTGTTTTTTGTTTTTGGCTCTGTCCATGTGGTGTATTACATTTATTGATTTGCATATGTTAAACCATCCTTGCATTCCTGGAATGACTTCCACTTGGTCATGATGTATAATCTTCTTGATGATTTGTTGAATTCTATTTGCCAGTATTTTATTGAGAATCATTGCATCAATGTTAATTGGTGAGATTGGCATACAGTTCTCCTTTTTGGATGGGTATTTCTCTGCTTTTGGTATGATAGTGATACGTGTCTCCAGGAATGATTTAGGGAGAATTGTTTCTTCTTAAATTTCATTGAAGAGTTTGAGGAGTATTGGCATCAAATATTCTCTAAATTTCTTGTAGAATTCAGCTGTGAATCCATCAGGACCTGGGCTTTTCTTTGTTGGTAAGTTTTTAATTATGTTTTCAATTTCAGTAGCTGATACTGGGTTGTTCAAAATTGCTATATCTTCTTGGTTGAGCTTTGGTAGTATATATGTTTCTAGAAATCTGTCCATTTCCTCTGTGTTTTCCACTTTATGTGAGTAGATATTTTCAAAGTAGGAATTCATGATCTTTTGAATATCCATCGGATCTGTAATAATTTCCACCTTTTTAGTCCTTATTGCATGAATTTGGGTTTTTTCTTTTTTTTTCTTTATGAGGTTAGCTAAAGCTTTGTCAATTTTGTTTATTCTATCAAAAAAACAGCTTTTTGATTCATTAATTCTTTGTATTGCTTTTTAGTTTCAATTGCATTGATTTCTGCTCTAATCTTTACAATTTCTTCTCTTCTGTGAGCTTTGGGTTTAACTTGCTCTTCTTTTTCTAGAAGCTTTAGATGAAGCATGAGGTTGTTTATTTGTGCTCATTCTGTTTTCTTGATATGACAATTCATTGCTATATATTTCCCTCTTAAGACTGCTTTCATTGCATCCCACAGATTACATTATGTTGTTTCCTCACTTTCATTGAATTGTAGGTATTGCTTTATTTCTTCTTTAATTTCATCTATAGCCCACTGGTTGTTCAAAAGGTTGTTATTTAATTTCCATGTATTTATGCAGATTTTGCAATTTTTTGCTATTAATTTCCAATTTCAGTATGCTATGGTCAGATAGTACACATAGGATAATTTCAATACCTTTGCAGTTACTTAATAATGTTTTATGGGGTAATATATGGTCTATTTTGGAGAATGTCCCATGTGCAGCTGAGAAGAATGTGTATTCTGAGGTGATTGGGTGGAACACTCTGTAAACTTCTACTAAGTCCATTTGCTCGCAGGTATGATTCAGTGCTATGGTTTCTTTGCTGACTTTCTGTCTAGTTGATCTATCTCTTTGTGACTATGGGCTACTAAGGTCCCCTATTATAATTGTGTCTTGTGTATTTGGTTTTTCATGTCCATTAGTATCTGTCATATAGTTGGGTGCTCCTGTATTTGGTGCATATATATTTACATTTGTCAGTTCTTCCACTTGAATTTTTCCACTAACGAGTATGTAGTGACCTTCTTTATCTCTTTTAATCATTTTAGGTTTGAAGTTCATGTTGTCTGCAAATAGAACAGTTATCCCTGCTTTTTTCTGGGTTCCTGTTGCATGGAATACTGTTTTCCATTCTTTGACTTTTAATCTATGAATTTCCTTTTGGATGAAATGTGTTTCTTCTATACAGTATGTTGTGGGATCATGTTTCCTAATCCATTCTGTCAACCTATTTCTTTTGATAGGTTATTTGAGGTCATTTACATTTATGGATATAATTGATATGTACTGGCTCACCATGTTATGTTCCAGTTGTTTGCTTTCTGCTTTTCCTTCTTGTTTAATTGCTTGTCTCAATGTTTTCTTTCTGTTGTTGTTCTGGGGATTGTGGTCATTTTTATCTAGTATGTCTATCAACTCTTTCTAGTGTTGGCTTGGTGGACATGAATGTCTTCAGTTGTTCTTTGCCATGGAAGTATCTTGTTTCTCTATTAAATTTGAATGAAAGTTTTGCTGGGTATATCAGTCTGGGGTGAAAGTTGTTTTCTTTCAGGGCTTGAAATACCTCACTCCAAAATCATCTTGACTTGAGGGTTTGTGTTGAAAAGTCTGCTGTGATTCTAATGGGCTTTCCTTGATAGGTGAGTTGTGTCTTTTCTCTAACAGCTTTTAGTATTCCGTTTTTATGCTGTATGTCTGAGACCTTAATTATTGTAGGTCTGGGTGTAGATTTATGTTGGTTGTGACTATTTGGCATTCTATATGCCTCACTTATCTGCATATCAGATTTTCCCCCATGTTTGGGAAATTTTCTTCTGTTACTTCTGTGAATATTTTAGTTATGTCATTTTCATTGACTCCTGCCTCTTCAGTGATGCCTATTAATCTTATATTTTTTCTCTTGGCTCCATCTTGAAGCTGCTGGATTGTGACTTCATGCTGCTTTGTTATTTTTAAAAGGTCTATCTATCCTTTCATGATCACTAACTGCAATCCTGTCCTAAAGGTCTGAAATCCTATCCTCAGCTTTAAATGGTTTTTCCAGCTTTGAATAGAATTTTTTGTTTCTTGGATGTCTTTTTGAGTTTGTTTCATGAATTCTGCATATTTTCTATATTGTTTGTTCAAGGTTTCAGTTTCCAATGCTCCTGTACTTTTTTCTCTATTTCTTCTCTAGCTGTGCTCAACACCTCCTTTATTAAAGTTGTTATTTCTGTCTTTACATGGGAGAGTACTTCTAATTTGATTTCCTCTATAACCTCGTGGAGTTTTTTTGTTTGTTGTTTGTTTGTTTGTTTTTTACTTGCTATCTTTTCAGAGATTTCTGGTGTGTTACTTTTGAAGTCCTCTATTTTAATGTCTCCTGTACTTGCTCCTTTGGGACTAGATGTTTGAGATTGTATTTTGCTTTTTCCTTTTGCCATTTTCCTCTTTTGAGTTAATATTTGGTCTTTCAGTCCCACTAGTGTCAACTGTTGGTAGTGTGTATCTTGGGGTCCTAATGTAAGTTTGATGTTTGTCCAATTTCTGGGTCCCACAATGAATAGGTGGGCCAGTCACCTGACTTCCCACTGCAGGACCAGTTGGGTGAGTTCTATATTCTTCCTAGGCTATCAAGCCTAGTAGTATTGATGTAGGTCAACTTTTAGTTCATGCTGTTACTTTATCTTCAGGTTATTTCAGGTCATCAGTTCTCCCTGTCTATAGAGTTTGTGTTGGCTGAGGCTACTGTGTCCCTATTGTGTGCCTGTGTGTCTCATAGGCCCTTTTTATTTTCTCCAAGTTGGGGGAGTCCTTAATGGCACACTCATCTCTCTACGTGAGGTTTTCTGTGCAGGAAGGAGTCACCCACACTCTTATCAGACTCACCAAGGCCTTACAGTTAGTTGGAGGGGGCTTTACTACTGGCCCTATTTACCCACTGTATAACTCTATTTTAGGAGCATACTGGAGTATTGACTGGAGTCTGCCGAGATCTTCTGTTTGAGTGAGGCAGTCACTGAATCTCCCCTTGAGCTAGTACGGTTAATCCGCTGTAGTCCAACGTTCTAGAAGAAAGAGTGGGAGCTCTGGCGGGAGTACTCAGGTGCCGCGAGTTTGTCTGTGGAGAAGGTGCAGTTTCAGGAGAGGCCTGCATGTAGGCTAGCCATGGGCGCGCCTCTGGCTGGAGATCCTGGTGCCATGAGGTGCTTTGTAGAGAAGGTGGAGTCACAGGGGAGGCCCCTGTCTAGGCCAGCCCTGGGTGCACCTCTCTAGCTGTGGTTTTTATAGGGCAGGTTTTTGTTTAGGGCAGGTCCCCTAACTTTGGGTAACATATGGATCGAAGGGGAAACACAAACATAGGCCCAAGATGTCAGTGTGGATGAAGAACCCAGAAATGAATTGTGAGCATCCACAGAGCAAGTGAAGAAGCCATATTATGAGGCACAGGCTGGAAAAATAAAAATAGAGTCAAAGGGTCTTTTCTACTTCAATGCTCTTAGTAGGAGAGCTGTGTGTCTGTGCTGGAATTTTCTGTCAGTGCTCTGACAACTAGTTTATAAGCAGTTGGAATAGACTCCCTTAGCTTTTCCCTTTTCCTTAGTTGGAATTTCAAGATTAGAGCAGAGAACTCTTTTAGTCTTTTTTTGACACAAACAAACTTGCACTTGGGCACCATCTTCTTAACTTTTGAGAATGTGTTCCATCTTTTCCTTTCTATTTTTGGCTAGCTTATTCTAAGTCCCAGTTATCACTATTTATGAGGACAGTATGATTTTGAAACAGTATGATTGTTCAAACACATTCCTATAAGCATACATGTTTTGCTATTTTCAAGATTCTCTTTGTTTTTATCTTTGCCAGCATTATTAGGATGTGACTAGGTATGGACCTCTCAGGTCAAGCCTGGAATCAAATGAAGTAAATATCCTAAAAAATGAATTTTGGGGGAAATAATTCAAATGGTAAGAGATTGAACTTTATAGGGAGTTCCATACCAGTTCATTTCCCTCCAGAGCTTCTGTGGGGCTTGTTTTTGTATCTGCTACCAGCCAGGACATTTTTTTCAAGACCACTCTGCAATTAAAGATAAAAAGAAGCACAGAGAGGCCATCATAACATTGTTCTTACTGAAAAAACATTCTTTTTAATGGAATAGTAAACTGGTACTTGTTAATTGTCACAATTATGAAGGTTGATTTTAACTTTCTTTCTTTCTTTTTTTCTTAATTTGATACTAGGGATCAAACTCATGACCTCTGGCTTTCCAAGCAGGTGCTTGTGCCACTGACCTGAAGCCCTGGCAATTTTGAGTTTCTTTCCAGTATTATTCTTTTCTATGAAGAATCAATTGTCCAGAGATTTTAACATTCCATTACTGACTTTCTTCTTTTCCATATGTATTTTCAGCCTGCAGCTCTGATGTTCACCTCAATAATTATAATACAGTTTCTTAGGTAAGTAGATATCCAAAGATAAAGAAATTCAAGCAAAATACATCACAGTCCTTGCTTGCTAAATTCAAAGGTGAATATACTAACTGACTCTCATAGGAAGCTCTTATATTTCTTTCATTCTGGAATTAAATATATGTCACATATTGTGAAAACAAAATAAGCAACATACTCTTTAGCGCGAATTATACCTTAAATTTCTTTATAGACCTGGAATTTGTTCAGAACATTTCTTCACAGTTTTATTGCCATTTTCCTCAATAAAAGAATAATGTATTCTCTCTGGTGAGCAAATGCTGTAGCTCAATTCTTATGTGTAAACCAATACTCAACAGTTTGGATTATACATTTTCTTTATATAACTACCAAATTACAGAACTTCCAGATGCTCTTGCTTATAATCATGTCTGCACCTGAACATTATCTCCTTTAGTTTTATGTGGGAAAACAGGGTATGTGTTCTCTGTAAAAATAAGCTGTTTCAATGCCTTGTAATGGAGTTGTACTGCTGTGTATGACTTTCCCATAATGTTTGATTTTTTTCTTGCACAAAACTAAGACAAGAAATCCTACATGTCTTACCAAGGAAGATACAAAAATGCATTTTCTTGAATGTATGTGATCTTAATTATGAAGCAGGGAATAGTAAACCAAAGATATGATAGGTGTGTTTATAAAGAGTTAGTCATTTTGAGGTAATGAAAGGCTACTGCAATCCCTTCCCATGATCCTCTTTTTCACTTTCAGTGTTTATCCAGTCATTTAACTTCTGTGTAAACTTCATTCATTATTTCATCCTACCAGCTATTGGTTGTAAACTTTAAAGGAAAAGTATTCATTTTTATTTGCCTAGTTTTCATCATACTGGTTACATGAGAAAACAAATGCAAAAGAAAACTATAAAACAATGTAATATTACAGTATTATATTCATTTCCTTGAGAATATAAATGTTTTTGTTTCATCTAAATTTTTAGCATTTGATTCTTCTTTATTTCAAAAAGAGAAAAGTATGTGGTTCAGTTTAATATAATTATACTTGTGTTGAGTAAAATTGACCCCATTTCAATATTTATTTTGAAAACTATTTAATAAACATCACCTTAAAGTAATTTATTAAATAATTTTTAAAATGTAATTGAATTCTTTTCTTTTTCTTCACTTTACTTATGACAGGTAAACCTTTTCATCTCTAGATAAGTATTTAGTCATACTACATACTCAGTTAAAACAACCTCTGTTGGGAGAATTTGAAGACCTGACTCAAAATGGACCAATCATGGTGCTTTTCAGCTCGCAACCAGAAGTACACAGGGTTATGGAACTCAGCATCAATAAACTATGATGATACCAGTTTTTTGGCATACACCTCAGCATGTTCCTTTTGTTTGCTGGCTTTACACCTCCTACCAATAACAGTTATGTAGATCATCCTCACTTAACTGAGAAAACCCATCCTATTCTGATATCAATTTTGATTAGTTAAGGAGATGAGTTTTGTGATCATTTTCTGGAGTACAGGGCATGCAAGCGTGAAAACTTGGAAAGTGGAGAAAAATTTGGGTTTGGTGAAGCAAATTAAAATGTCAAAATGCATTTCTTGGCAGTAGACTATTTTTTTTTCCAATAAAACAAGACTGTTATTAAAAAGATCATTTCAGGGGGTCAGAGAAACAAGTGTCTCTTAGCTGGCCAGCAGAGAAGTGGATATAAAATAAAAACACCATTTAATGTTTCCTTTCAAAATGTATATATTAAATAAAAGTTTCTAGAACTGTCTTAGTTTCATCCTTGGTTGGTATCAGATATCAGTTTGTAGAACAGGGAATTCAGTCACAGATTCAGCTCATTTGTATGCAACAATGTATACCTCATAGGCTGAGAAATAATCTAATACTCTGCTGATTTGGAGATATTCTCAGGAATCTCATTCTATTCTTTAGATAACTGATGTAAAATTTCTTCTTAAAATTTTCTAAGCTTTCCCATGTTATCCAATTTATTTTTATCTTGATAATTATCATACTTTTTAATACTGAATGTTGTAAAATTTTAATATGTTTAGCTATATTTCTAATGTGAAAATTGTATTTTAGCTCATTTCTTAGACAGAGATGTAGCATTTCAATATTTGCCAACATTTATAAAATGTTATCACTAAATTTTACTATTTTAATCACATTTTAAAAATATGAAGGATATCTAGTGGTTCTGTTTAATACTATTGTATTTGGCAGATGTGTATTAATTTTTATTCTGCTTGTATAAAAATTAGTTTATTATCATTTGCTTTGGATCTCTTTAAAATGGTTCTCAGTTCCTATTGTCAGATTTATTCCTAAAAGGCTCTTAACTTTCATGATATTATGAATGTAAATTATTTTTACCTTTTTGTATTTATTCATATGCTAACTTTTTACTGTTTTTGGTTAAAATAGTTTTATTAATTGCCATATATATATATATATATATATATATATATATATATGTATAGCTATTGCCTGAATATTTATGTGCCTCTAAAATTTATGTGTTGAAAGCATTCCCTCTAGGTGAGTGCATTAGTAGATGAAGCTCATGAGTGATAGTTAGATTAAGAGGGCAGAAGTTTCTTAGCATGTTTGTGCCCTGACAAATGGGTCCAGTGAGCTTATTCACCTCTTCCTCCTTGTGAGGACACAGTGAGCGGATGCTTTCCAAGAATCAGAAAGTAAGTGTAGCGTTATGGGAACCAAATCTGTAGGTGATCATCCTTGACTTCTGACTTTGCACATTCTAAGAAGTAAATTTCTGTTTTTTAGACGCTACTTTATGCTGTTGTTACAGCAACTCAGACTAAGACACTTTGATAAGTTTATGAACATTTTTATGTTTCATAATGCGCTCATAACTCACTTAGAACTTTCTTATAATAAATAACTTTCTTAAATAAATATAATAAATACTCCTCTCTTTTTCAGTTTTATTGAATTGGGTAGGGCTTTGTATTAGTCAACTGTCTTGTTGTTGAACAAATAACCTATAAAGGGAGAGATGGTTCCTTGGCTCACTTTCTCAGAGATTTTAGTCCAAGATCAGCCTACTCCAGAGCGGAAGCCTCACAGTGGTTGAAAGGTGGGGTCCAGAAAAGTCGCAGCTCCTAGGAAGAGCCAAGGAAGAGAGCAGAGAGTAAGAGGCAGCACACTGTGGTGGCCTAGAGCTAGGGTCGGTCACCTTCCAGACTGGCCCATGGGTGCGCACCCTCATTCCAGTGGAGGCGAAGCCAATCAGGTTGTCACTGCCAGACTTATGAAAGCACAAAGTAGGACAGAGCACAAATGAGAGGGGCTTTTCTCCTCTGCCTAGTCACTATATGGTGTACTGTTCGAGATGAGTATTGATAGACCAGTGTTTGGATGACAGAACTCATTTTCTCTGTTTTGCAGTGAATATTTTCATAACTGATTTCACTACATTTTGAGATAATTACATGAATCTTTTCCTTGGGTTGCTATTATGGTAAGCACAGCAAATTTTTCTAACATTGGACCATTCTGATATGATCTTATAGTGTAGTGACAAGTGAAGATCCCTAGAATCAAATTTCTGAGATTTAAAATCATGTTTAGTTTATTAGCTACCTTAAGTTCTCTGTGATTCCCACTTCTCACAGATAAATTGATGATGATAATACATATTTTTGAAAAGTAGGTGAGTTAGTATATTTGGATAGTATTTACAGTAATAGATAAAATAAATATAGATTGTGTAAAATACAGTGTTTCAAAAATGTAAAAGCAATTAAGATGTGTTATATACATGTACTAATTACCTAAGATAGATGTAATTATATATATACTGCAAATGTGTACTAATAACAATGTGTATATATTATACACTAATATGTATTTACCAGAAAGGAAGAAATGTACATAGTAGGATTATCTGGAGTATGGGAGCTCTCGTACATTATTTTAAGCTGTTATTGCTAGTATAATGTTATTTGACCTTAATGAGTTTTATATAGACTGCTGTATTTGAGTAGAAACTTTTTATCTGTGTTTAGAAGCATGATTGTTTAGTAAATCCTTTTTAAACAATTCCTCTATATACTATGCATATCAAGTTTGTGCTAGCTTCAGAAAATAAGCTGTGAGTTTTCATTTCTTTCTATTCTCTACAGCAATTTATGTGAGATAAAATGTTCTGTTGTGTGATAAATTAGAATTGCCCTAAAAATATTTGATAAAATTGACATTCATTTTGTTTAAAAAGAAACCTGCCACCTAGAAATAGTAAAAAATGTGCTGTCTTGATAAATTATACTTATAAAAATTTTGTAGTAATACAATATTGGGAAATATTGAAAGATTTATCTCCAAGATCAAAAATGAGACATCTATGCCAGGTACTGTCATAACATCAATTTGCTAGAGGTATTAGCTTGTGTCTTAGGTGGAATACATCTGAAGCTTATATTTTTATTTGCAGTGTTTTCCCCATTGATTAAAATTCAGTTTCTCATAGTATAGGCTGGTTTGAAAATATGGTGCTTATTATCTTCTACTGCTTCTCTGTAGCTGTGGTCTACCCTTTGATTTATGGATCTTGTATCTTCTAAGTAAAATGTGCATGACTTTTTTGATGATGATGATGATACATATTTTTACATACATATTTTAGGATCCTCATTTAGTGTTGCAGAACGCATATCCTTAGGAGGGGATTTGAAGATGTGCTCTGAGGCAAGGTGGCAACTAGATGTCCTTTGTCAGAGGTCTGTGTAGTAGTAATAACCCCTCACACTGTCTACCACCACACTTGTGCTGAGTTGGTGTGCAGTGTAGGTGGGGCAAAAACATTGGCTTATGACTGTATTAGAAATAGAACAGCACTAGTAATCTAAGTGAATGTACATTTAGATATTTTCTTTTCGATGTCATCGATACAATAAAGGAACAAAATGAGGACAAGTGTATTCCAGCTAACACTACCAAATAATGTGCACTGTGAATTACAGAAAGATACAAAGAGTGTTTTAGATACTATCATCTTCTAGGGTTGAAGGGAAAATTGTGCTTAAAATTCATGCCCAAAACTTGAATAAAAAAGTGTTGTGTAATGACCAAATGAGTGCCAGTTAAAGCACAAGATGAGGCAAGACACATCATGAAATGGGCTATGTTTCAAAGAAAATATATACATCTTTTAATAAGTGGTACATACATTGCATATTGTCACCCTCAAATCATTCACCCAGAACATGAGATGTCTGCATTCAATTATCCAACAGTACCTGCACAAATCTTTCTCTTCAGTGAACTCAGAGAAAGTTCAGCTTCTCATAGTATGCACTTTTCAATAGGGCAAGATTCCACTTGATGATTTGTTATAGTTCCTGTGAAATCAGGGTTTTTGTTCATAAAGTCTTTGCCTAAACCAATGTCTTCAAGAGTGTTATCTAATCTAAAGCCAGACTCAAACCTCTCCCTATGAGTCAGCGCCATTTGTGGACTTGGGGGAGACAACAAGGACACACAAGGAAGTAGTCTCATTCTGGGAACCAGCACCATACATGCGCCACCACTGAATGGGGGACAGTCAGACCCGGCCCCTTCCAGCATGCTGGTTGGCAAACACGAAGTACCAATTCCTCCCCCACCCTGTAAACGATTGGATTATCTAGAGAAACACAGGCTGTGATGATAGCTACTGAAGTAAAACGCAGTTGGATACCTGTGGCGCTTTGGCGTTTCACTAACATTGCAGGTCTAGGGCCAGTGGTCTGATCATAGGTGCAGAGGATAGCGGGACAGTGTGGCGTCTGGGAGGATCTCCTTCTGAGGGCTGTAGCCATAGTTGATTCCCTTTGGTCTTGTTTTGAAGTCCTATATCATTTCCATTGTTTTGCTGGGTTGGGTTTTATCCTCTTTTATGTTAAATCTGATGGCAGGAGCATCTATTTTAAAGGTAGCAAGAAATATTATGTTAGCCATTTTGGATCTACTATTGGCTTGTTTTGAAGTCCTTTATTGCATTCATTGTCTTGTTTTTATTGTTTCAATTCTATTCTGTTCTGTTTGATTTTTTACTGTGTCAAGTTATCTACAACTATTTTGAAGACATGAAAAGACATTACAGTAACTATTGTGATTTTGTAATGTTCTGAAGTCCTGTATCACTTACATTGGTTTGTTTTGATTGATTTTATTGTTTTATCCTCTTAAATTTTAAAAATTGGGAAAAAATAGTTTTACCTAATCTATCTTCCAGCACATTTAATCTTTCTGTTTTAACATTAAGATCTTTGATCCATTCTGATTTTAGCATAGTGCATGGTGAAAGATATGAGTCTAGTTTTAATCTTCAGCATGTGTAGAGCCAGTTTTTCCAGAACTATTTATTAAAGTGGTTATCATTTTTCCAGTGAATATGTTTGGCATTTTGTCAAAGATAAGGTGGGTTTATATATATTGAACCATTTCAGCATCCTTGGGATGAATCCTACTTGATCATGGTGTATAATCTTCTTGAAAGTCTGATGCATTGTTTGTCAGTATCTTATTAAGGACTTTTGTGTCTAGAACATATATACTTTGAATCAATGTGGTTTTGTTGCATCATATTCCTAATGGTGGAATTTAGTGGTCCAGGAACTCCTTGGTAGAAATAAGATTTACTCATCTCATCACAATGCCCATAACCCACGTGAGAACTTGTGTTTCTATATGAAAAGTTTATGTCCTGCTGGAACAAAAAGCAAGTAAGCAAATCCATGTAATGTGGTCATGGGTAGTTTCTATTAGGACATTGTGTAATGGTAGACTAATCATGACCCTTAGGATTATGGTTGCTTCTTTGTCATTTTACCTGCCTCTTAACAGTAGTAGTCAAACATGCAGGAAAAGGGAGTTTGTTAAATTTTTAATATCTACATTTATCACTACCATCCTGTATGCCAGCTAAAGGTTTCTGAGACAAGGCTGATTATTATTACATATATGCAGTACTAATCCCTGGCTTCCTTTTGCTTCAGTTATTAGCCCTGAGAAAACATGAGGAGAGCTAGATAACATCGTATATGTAACCAGATCTAATACAGCTATCCTTTCTCTTCTCCTAAGCATCTCTTTAGATGTGTAATGTGGACGATCTTGGGGCCTCATACTTTGGAATCTACACAGATGTCTCAGGAGGAGATAAGTATTGTGTCTCCAGCTATACAGTTCAAAGGAAGATTCCGTGTTTCAGAAAGGCAACTGGGCCTGAATAGGATATGGGGTGCCACATAGCAGATACTACTGTTCCACCTGTCATTTTGATGAATTCCAGGCTATTTCCAGCTGCCAGTACTTGTATCTTTTGGCCTGAAAGATTTTGTTGTTTTTGTTATTAGTTTGTTTGCTTCTGAAAAATGGGAGGACACTTCTTTGTACAGAAAACATGTCAGAATATCAGAATAATTGACTCTCTGAGAAAATAATTGTCCTATGATTAAGGGAATCAGAATTCAAGATGTATTTTTCATGCACCTTGATGAGAAAAGCACATTTCTACATCATTCTGTGGAGTTTTATATGGACTTACCAATGCACCTCTCCTGACAGTCAGTTCTGCAGAGCGACACCCATTATCTTCTCCCGGGGAGATCTGTGTGATGGTTGAAAGGCCATGATTGTCTTAGGTGTTGCTGAATATAATATTGGCACATGTAACTTAAAAATTTGAAAGCCGATAATCAGAGGGCTGTTAGCTTCTAAAAGAGAAAATAGTTATTATTTGTCCTACATTTAGAACTGAATGACATCTCAAACCATGATCATAAGGATTGAAGGACAGACTTCATCTCTTTGGCAAAAAGCCTTGTAACACTACTTATTTTAAACTCTTTCTTAAGAAAATGTGTGGCCAGTGAAAGGCCTGCACACTTGGCAAAAAGGCTATACCAAGTTATTTCATGTTCTAGTTATTAGATTGTAAGCCTAAAAGTATTCTGACATCCAAAAAGCATAAATATTATTGAGATCCCTTGGCAAAAAATGGCAATTTACAAACCCCCCAAATTTTAGTTCAAATCCTTCTTACAAAAGTAGATTCAGTGATCTCACAGAATCACCATGTAGTTATGTTTTCCCAGACAGTGTAATTGGGGATGACATAACACCCACTGTGTTAAACAAGGCCAGGCAAAAATGGGCCAAGTTGGTGAATGACAAGCAACACTTACTCCAGTGACAATTTGGAAGGAATAATCCAATCCCCCAAAACCAGCAGCTTGCATGGTGGTTATTTCCCTCACACCCCAGTTTAATTCACCTGTGTATTCCCTGAGAAGCACAAAGAATGGAGTGTGGCAAATGATAAAATGTTAATTGAAAGCTGCAATTACAGCTGCTGTACAAGGTATAGTATCTTTCAACACAGATTCTCTTACTGCAGTTGTGGCTATTCAACTGGGGAACAGTTTCAATCAGCATAGGGAAAGGATTCAAAAGTAAAAAAAAAAAAAAAAAATGTTTCAATTCAGTGTAGACAACATTGATTGTACCTTGACTGTACAGTCTGAACCTTGACTGTACCTTGACTCAGTACAATTGCCTTATGTGTTTTATGTGTTCTTTGCCCTATTAGTCTGATTTTCAATCTGAATATATGAAAATTAACTTTATAAGATAAATAAAGGAATCTGATGCTGGAATCTGATAATAGGGGAGTAGCGGAAAAGGGGGAGAAAAGGATCAGAGTGTGTTATGTACACATGACAATTCCCTACAGTGATGGGACTCACTGTGTACTGCAAACATGTACTAAAATAATTTTTTTAATGGGTGAGGCAGGAGTGCCTGCCTCCTAGGATGAAGTCCAGGGAGAACCCTGAGGTTCCCCCAACCCAGAATACTCAGAGCTTTTGTCCACCGCAGGCCTGCCCGCTGCACCTCCACCATGCTGCTGCCTTTGCGAGAGGCCCTAGGGCTCCCCGTTCCTTGCACCACTCACTGATTCCAGCAGGAGCAGCTTGTGAACCTTGGTTTGCTCTTCAGCCTCTTTCCTTGCTGTTATTTGTTGTTCTGTCCCCGTGGTGCTCCCTTTCTCAGATTCTAAAAGCAATCTATGAACTAATACCTGGTGTGTATTAGGAACTGAATAAGTATGTTGATTGAGTGGGAATATAAAGATTTTCTATCTGACCAATGTCTGATGTCAGAAGCATACATGAATAAGTAATCCCTTCAAAGTTAAAGAGAAGCCGATAGATTATTAGAAACTCGAGAAGAAAAACTCATTCATATGGCTTCAGGTTCCACTCTGCAGCTACCTTGTAAGAAATGATCACTTGTGTAGTTTTGGTGTAGTATCAAAAAATTGCACAATTATCTGAAAAGAGTTACAAAATACCACCTGCTTTTCCAGTGGCATGTCTGTGAGAAGTCAGATTTCCATATATGCTTCGACTAAAACAGTTTATCATCATGGATTAAATGCAAGAGCAGACAGAATGTTAGCGATGTTAGAGATTCACAAAACTGCACAATGGTAGCTAGCTCTTTTTACTCTTTTGTTTTGGCAAATATTTTTAATTAAAAATATTCATGTTCACATGCACAGATTAGATTAGTAGCATACACTAATTTCTTTCGAAAGATGATGTTAATTATCCTTCCAATTTCACTGTAGTCCATAGTTACCTTGCTTTTGTCGAGTCATGCTCGCTCCCTACTGTTAGGAGTCATTCCAACATGGCTTGGGCAGTTGAGCACTTCGAGTCTTAGAGTCTGAGTACAGAGTACAGAGTATGAGTACAGTAGCGTATGAGTACTGGCACCTGAAAACCTATAATGATTCAAGGTTTTACTACTACTATAGTCTGGTGCTCTGGGATATTTTGTGACATATCTCTATTGCACCTTTCATTCTATACACTGAGATAGATGAGCTAAATGATGGAGTTTCTCTTCCTTTCTGGACAACATGTAGCATAATTGAACATATGGACTTGATGCTACCCAGTTACTCCGAATGTTGTAGGGATCTAGAGTGAGAGGGAACTCTGCAGGGAGTACACATAAAGCCTCTATCGCCCACTTCTTAGGCCATGAGTTCCAGTGGTACCTCATCCTGAGCACAAGCTGTGCTTTGTCTTCCATCCTGCCCCAGGGTTCACCTATGCTGTGGGAGCCCCTCCTCCACCCTGGTCCATTCCCAAAGGCAGAAGAGAGTTAAGGCACCAGGAATGTCTCTCTAAAACTGGTGCAAAAAGCAGAATGTAAAGATCCCGACCTTCCATCCTTAAGGCACACACTTTTTAACCCGAATTTTTTAATCTTCTTAGGAGTTTGCAGCAGTTTGGTGTTTTTGTTGTATAAGACAACATCATAACGGCGTCCTTAATTTTGGTTTTCCTTCCACCATGTCTTAGCCTACTCCCTCACTTGTGGCTCTTGGGCTAACCCATCAAATACCCCATAAACTGAAATTTCTCATCTCAGGCTCTGTATTTGGGGCAATTATAAGACATCATATAATTTTTCTTTCTATTTAACAATGCTTTTACTATGTCTTAGTTTTTGAGGGTCATGGATATTCTTTGCTCTGCTGAAAACTTTGTGTCTTATTGGGACATAACTATCCTTGAACAGTTCAAAGAATTTATAGATGGAACTTTTTAAATTCAAGAATTCAATTTCTTTATTTTTTTAATATATATTCCTTCTCACTTGAATTTGTATGAGTCACTCCTCTGAGGAATATAATAAATTTCTTCTAAATATATTTATGTATTTTCCTCTAAATATATTTGTATATTTAGCTCCAAAGATATTTACATAACATTGTCTCATCTTCTTTTTTCATGTCTATCAGCTCTAATGCCATCATCATATCATGTACTGATAAGAGTCTGTACCTGTTTTTTTCTTGATTATTTTGCTGCAAGCCTATTAAATATATTAGAGTTCAAAACAAACAACTTTTTGTGTTGTTAAAAACAGTTAAATAGCTAAGATTTTATGTTAGTTGCAAGTAAGTAAAGCAAAATACCCCAAATTTCATTCAGAATGAAAACATAATGCTCTAATGGTGGAAAACAAAAGATTTCTGGGTTTTCAGAAAAGCACAGTTCATTACGCACTACGATACCATTTACCATGGTTTCAACATTTGCTTCCATTTCCTGAGGCTGAATTTCCAGCATATCTTGAAGGCAGAAACCTTAAAGCATATGAACTATCTAGAAGAGAGAATAATTTCTGGGTGTAGTGAACCCCAACATTTTATGTTTCAAACCTGTCCCCCACTCCAGAGGGAGTTTCTTTCAGCTTTCTGTTTGCTCTATGATTTTCCTTGAGAAGGTGTCCTGGAACAAAACATGATTAGTCCCTCACTCCCAGACTTGTGGACACAAGACACTCATGTTATCTCCCAGCATGAACTAAATGAATTTTAGTCTTTTCTGTTACAGAATATTATAATGCTATGTCATTTTTATCCTCTCCTTTCCCTGGGTTTAACTGCTTTCACTTTCTAATGTATACGATGGCTCGTGATTTCAATAATTCCTACCCTTTCTTCTTCTTATATATGTTTTGAAAACTTTTAATTTCCCTCTAAATGAAATTTTAAGGCATATAACTTGAAGACTTTCCATAATTGTACAGCTAATGTATTTTCTAATTTTCATTGTGATTTATAAATACAAAGCCTAGTTTCCAAAGATTTAACAAATTCTAAATTAATTTTGTTGTTACTATTGATTTTTAGTTTAAATCCATAATGGTCATTTTATGTATTTTATATAACTTAATTCTCTTGAATTTTTCAAAAATATTGTCCTCTGTCTAAACACAGGTTTTCATAGGTAAGAAAACCACTGTAGTCACTGAGAAATAAATTCTATTCTCTCCTTTTTAGTTGCATTGATTCATATGGGTTCATTAGAGGTTAGTCTTGAGTGAAACCTCTCTATTGTATTTTTTTGGTATGCAAATGCTGTCAATCACAGAAATAAATTAACTACACTTCTCATTCTAATCATAAACCTAATAATTTCTGTGGTAATTCTGACAACTTTTGGTTTTTAAATTGTTTAAAATTTTAATGTGAGTATATAGGCATTTAGTATTGATACACTATTTTGGAGGATTTGCATTATTATTTTGCTGTAATATGTGCTTTTCCTGATGTTCATATGGAAAAACTTAACTTTTTAAAATAGCTGTATGCACTGTATAATTTTCATTAAGAGTCTGTATCTAACCAAAAATAGAATCCCTCTGTGAAATATATATTTGGGATTGCCTTGTATATTTTTCTCTTTTTAGAAAAAAAATCAGGATGATAAATCTTAATACTTCATTTACACAAAGATAACTGTGGCTATAATAGGGCTTCATCACTCATGAAACTACTTGTTTTCTGTTGTCCCATTGAGGTTATGTTAATTTAATCCTCTTTGCTTTCTTGTAACTCAGCAAAATAATTTTTAATTCATTTTTTATTTCACTGATTAGCTTGCTAGAGAAACTGTTTTAGTATTACATTATAAGATACCTTAAATACAAATACATGTATTCTTGATTTATTAGTACTTCCAAATATTCTTACCAAATAGATATTTCAGCATCTTCATATAAACAAACTTCATTTAATTTCATTCTGGCTGTTGTGTTAGTTATTTAATTTTCCATATGCTGTTTGTTCCTCTGTATTTATTATGATTATTTTACTAAACTGTGCCTTTTTTTTTTAAATCATTACTGGGGATTGAACTCACAACTGCTTGCTTGCAAGGCAGGTGCTTGTGCCACTGAGCTAAATAAACTGTGCCATTTTTATCCACTCATAATTCTCCTTTCCTTTGTTTTTTACTTCTTTCTAAATTTTTGTTTCTACTTATGACATTTTTCTGAAAGATAAATATAGACTTACTTGTATGGTCTTTGGTCATGAGCAATTACATTGGAAATCAGCATTAATTAAATATAAAAATGCTAATTAATTGAAAATTAGGCAAAAAAACTTTCAAACCATAGACCAAGGAGAAATCAATAATGAATTATAAATACAAGCTAAAACTTGGATTTGGATACTACCTTCTCCCCTTAGGATGCATACAACACGGGAGGAGAAAAAACTTTAAAAGTTTTGTAACTTTTGATTTCACTACTTGTCAAAGAGGCTGTCCTGAGAGTTATTCCATGATTGATGGAGACAAAATACATAAAGCACTGAGTTCTGCAACTGGAATATTCAAGAGACTAAATGTGTCCTCCAAATCCACAGGGTGAAATCCTAGCCCCCAAAGAGGTAGAGGTGAGGTCTTTGGGAAGCAGTTAAGTCACAAAGCTAGATCCTTTAAGAATGAAATCACTGACCATGCTGGGACCTAGGACACCGGGAAACCAAGCAACCACTCCCTTGGCTGGTGAGCTGCTGTGAGCCTGTGGTGCGCAAGCTGAGAATCAAACATTCCCCCCTCCCCATTAGCAAGTGGAAGCCAGTGATCTGGACATCTCTTGAGAAGTTGACCACATGCAATGTAGCAAACAGGAGGGAGGGGTATTTCCTTCTACCATCTCTTTGAAGGGAAATACTTTTATCACTGTTTTGCTTTGTTCTGATTAATAGTGTTGCTCTATTCAATATTCTGGTTTATTTTGCTTCATGTTTTTCTAAGAATTTGTTTTACTTTGTTTTGCTAAGTTTTTTTTCTTACTCTTTAATACTGAAAGGAAATGCATGTAGAGACTGATGCATGTGTAGAACTTATAAACAGTTTACGAGAACTGATTATATAACTCATGATGAAAAGAACAACACATTATGGTAGCTGTGTTAATATTTGGTCATCTTGTTGTGAAGTGCTGTGTAGCTTACAATGTTCTGTTCTTATCTGCTTTGTTCTGTCCTCTTTTGTTTTATTCTCTGCAAAATTAAAAAAAAAGAATGAAGTCACTGATCTTATAAGTGCAAAGGAAAAAGCTTGAGTTCTTGCTTTCTTGTTCCACCCTGTGAACATGTGTTGATACTGGGCATTGTGGTTCTCCATTTTGGACTTCTCAGCTTCCAGAATTGAAAGAAATATTTGTTGTTTCTTACCCAGTATATGTGATTTTGTTCTAGCAGTGAGAATGAGTTAGGCACATAACAAGGGCTCAAATTTAGCTATTATTTTTATTATTATTATTGTGAATATCATATAAAAAAGGCTCATGGGATGGATACCCTGAATTACATATCAATGTCTAATATATAGGCACTATAGAAAGAAAGACTGAAAAAGAATCAAACAAAGGAGAGTCGAGATTTTGTGAAAGAAGGTAGCCCAAACTTTTCTCTGGATAAGATTCCATTACCACTCACCCAAGGGCCCTTAAGCTCAAGTGGGTTCTCTAGAAGCACAGGCTGAGACACAGGTTCTCATTATACGTACATGGCTTACTAAGATGTTGACTTGGGAGAAGGATTGTGCAGGAAAGGGAATCGAGGAGAAAATGGGGCTAGTAAGTCAGTGGTCTCAGATGAAGTTCTCTTCAGCTAGATCTCATGGCAAAGTGGAACATAAATTGCACTATAAAATTAGTTCCATTCAAAGCAATAAAGCTAGTCTTTTAGAACACCTTTATCATTCAGTTATTGTAAGTTCACCATGGTATAATAGAGATAAATTTTATATTAGAGAATTTGGCCACGAACAATCCTTTCAGAAAATACAACAGTTTTTACCAGCTGTTATTTATGATATCCAGAATATATGTAACTTAGTAAAGTTACACACAGACTTAGTAAACATGATGTTCTTACTGCATCGACAATGTCTGTTAGAGTCACTCCTTTGTAGTTCCACATGGTTGTCAAATTAGATTGATTTATGCAGGCTTACAGTTTGTCTTGGATACTTTTCTTTAGTTGTTGGGACAAAATACCTACCATCCAAAATGAAGGTAGGACAGGTTTATTTAGCTCACTGTTTGTGGAGGTTTCAGTCCATTCAGCTCCAAGACAGGCTGGCATGGCCAAGGGGCAACACTTCAAGGCAACAGCCAGCAAAAGCAGCCAGAACAAAAACAAACAAACAAACAAAAAAACAACCCAGGAGAGCAAACCTCTTTTCCTCCCTTATATTGTATACAGGCCACTCCCTGTCCCCCAGGGCAAATGTAGCACTCACAAAATCTCTGTGCCCTCCTCTTGCACAAAATGAGGATATTTACAAATTAAGGATACTGGCTACTTACTAAGTCTTAGTTAAACTTCTCAACTTCTCAAGTTGACACTGCATCATTCATAACACAGTTTTAGAATATGGGTTGGGCATCATTTCTGGAAAGGTTATAAGAAGTTAGCTGTAATCGCTGAATTTTGCTTTTATACTTCATATGATGGTTGTAACTGATACTCATAATATCCCCCTTTCTCTTTTAAATTTCTCCTGAACACAGGAGCATACTTCTGCATATTTAGATGACTGGACCTGTATGTGATTAGGGCCCTCATCTTTATAGGATCCTTGGCCCTCTCCACCATTTCTTTGTGTAGTTGTGGTTTTTATACATATTCGTTTTTACTTAAATCTGAGGAAGGAAATAAAATCACAGTACACTTAATATATAATCTAAAGTCCAAATATATTATTGTTTGTCCCTATTATGTCATAGCAAGACTCTGTTTCTTCATAATTATGAAGATCTATTATACCTGCTGACCAGGCTTCTGTTTCCTTTGCCTCCTAATCAGTTTGCCCAGGGAACCCAAGTGCCTCCTCAGTGGCTGCAGCATAATTACTGATGCTCTGTGTTACCTAGCAGAAGGGTTTCTCTTTTAGGATACAACAACCTCCAAACACTCAGAATCCAAATTCAGTGAGACAATAAAAATCACAATTTTCCTAAATGGGTCACCAGGAATGACCATGAGGAAGATCACCCCTACTTTGATCCTTGCATTCTATGACCCATGTCTTTCTTATTAATGCCAAAGTACTATGAAATAGTTATTGATATAAGATACATATTTTTCTAGAAATACAGTTCCAGGTGCTCACTGGAAGTTACCTCTAAGGCAACACATACTTGGCATTTCAGAAAGATTCAACTGTACAGAATGGCATTTTAGCAGTAGTGAGGAAGGAATAATGTATTTCATGATCAAATGAATGTTCTTGGCACAAAAGGAGTGCCTTTGTCCATGGCATTGTGATGTATCTTCTTAGAGGAGTGGATTGGACATCTTTTTGGACTCCAGTAACAGACTCAGCCAGTGCAAATGGTTTAAATGCCTGACAGTTGACACAAAGTAAGAGAATATTTCTACTGCACACTAATACACAAGAAAATGAAATCCATCCCTGAAGTACACATCAGCCATAGTCAAGATAATTTTCCTGTCGATGGTCAAAGAGGTCAAAGAAATTATTTTACCATGATGTAGATGGTGGTTAGCCTAAGGTAGATTCTGTAGCCAGGATCCTTGAGTTTTTGTTTTCATATATTTAACATCCATAGTGGCTATTAATATGTTTAGTTTCCATATTTAAGATCAAAGATTTTCAATTTAGGTTATTTATAATTACTGAGGACAGAGATGCATTGTATCTAGTGACCAGGGAATTTTGTTACTTGTTTTGGGTGGTTTTTTTTTTTTTTTTGCATTTATTTTTCAGAAAATGTTCTCTTTTAGGCATTAGCGTGCAATACAAATGTCCTTTTACTTTGTGTCACTGCCAGGCAGCTAAACCATTTACACTGGCTGTAAATCTGTGATTATTTTTCTCTTGGGCTGTGTCTTTCTCAGCATCAAGCATTCCACTAAGTGTGCTTCTCTGAGCTCTGCCCCTCAGTGGGGTTTCTTCGTACCTCTGTTTTTAAGGGCTGCCATTTAGCTGCACTATAGAGAAGCCCTAGGATGTTTTTTTGCCTTTCATTCACAAGCACAGCACTTTCTTTATAACCTGGTCACAGGAAATTTACCTGAGGCCACAGGTGTGAAATCAGGGGAAGCCTTGGGATGAGCTCAGTATCCTGCTGTCCATCTGGGCAGCCTGCACATCCCTCTGGACCTGTGTGAGTCAGTTGAAAGTGCACCTTTCAGTGTAGAGCAGTTTGCTGCTGAAATCATCTGATCTTAGGTCCTGTTGGTTCCAACAATGCCTAGATCTTAAAAGACAAGTCTGTTTATATCTATATTACATGTTCTATAATCAAATGCTCTTGAGCTAAGTAACACTCTAAGAACTGTATTTCTTTCAATAAAACTCTTTTATTTTAGAAAAGATTTACATTGAAAGAAAAATTGTCAAGTTAAAGTTGGCACATTTTTAAAAATTCATGAACCAGTAAAGATACATCATTATTATTATTAATACTTAAAATCCATACTTTATTCAGACTTCTTAGTTTTTACCTAATATCCTTTTTCTGTTCTGGGATCCCATCTAGGATAACACATTATATTTAGTTGTCATGTCTCTGTGTTGGCTGTAATGGTTTCTTAGATATTTTTTGTTGACTGTGACAGTTTCTTAGATATTTTTTATTTATGAAGGTCTTGACAGTTTTCAGGACTGCTAGTCAGAGATTTTGTAAAACTTTCCCTCAATTGGAATTTGTTTGCTATTTTTTTCAAATTAGAAAGGGCGTGTTTTATAAAGGCATATTTTTAGAAAGAGATCAACAGAGGTAAAAATGTCATTTTCATCACATTGTATCAAAGGAATTTGTTACCAAAGGACTTAGCATTGTTGATGTTAACCTTGTCTGAGGTATTTGTTTTCCAGATACTTTTTAAAAACTTTTTATTTTAAAAAGAATAAAACACAAGAGGACAGATTAAAGCAGATCAGAACAGAACAATGCAAGCAACAAAGCACTTCACAACAAGACAATTGGATATCAACAGTAGCCACCATAATGTCTCTTTCTTTGAAATAGTTGAGCTATTTCACACACATAATAACTTCACACACAATAATGTCAAACATAACAAAATAGAATAAAACCACTCAAGAGAATGAAAGTATTACAAGGCATTCTGAACCAAATGCAGAAGATGAACAATGGCTACTATAATATCTCATTTTCCATTAAAAATTTTATTTATACTATCACACATATTAAAATCCAGTAAGACACAACATGATAGAACCAATGGTAATAGAAGAACAAAAGCATGGTAGGACTTCAAAGCAAGATGATATTAAATCAGCAATGGCTGCCATAATGTCTTGTTTTCTTCAAAGTAGCTGTTCATACCATCACACATAATAAGGTCAAACAAAACAGAATAAAACCATTCCAACCAATGAATGAAAACATTATAAGACTTCAGAGTAACACAATGGGGAGCAATGATTACCACAGAATCTTATGTACTCTTACCATTTCTTATACTAGGGAGACTATACATTAATTTATACATGTGAGTTTGACTTATTTCGCTTATGAATATGATCTCAAGTTGCATCCATTTATTTATAAATATCTGAATGTGATTATTCTTTATATCTGAGTAGTACTCCATTGTATGAAATTATCGTAATGTTTTTTGTCCATTCCTCATTTGATGGGCGCTTAGTTTGTTTCAAGATCTGGCTGTTACAAATTGTGTTGCTATAAACATGGGCGCACATATATCACTGTGGCATGATGTTTTCAGTTCTTCTGGGAATATGCCCAGAAGTGGAATAGCTGGGTTAAATTGGACTTCCAATCCCAGCTTTTTGAGGAATCTCCAGACTGACCTCCACAGTGCTTGCACCAGTCTACACTCCCACCAACAGTGTAGAAGAGTTCCTTTTTCCCCACAGCCTCTCCAGCATTTGTTGTTGGTAGTTTTGTTGATCCTAGCCATTCTTTCTGGAGTGAGAAGGAATCTCAGTGTGGTTTTAATTTGCATTTCTCTAATGACCAATGATGATGAACATTTTTTCATGTATTTATTTGCCATTTGTATTTCTTCATCTAAGAACTGTATGTTCATTTCTGATGCCCATTTTTGTATTGGGTCTTTGAATTTCAGGGGTCTGATTTTTTAAAATTCTTTATGAGTTCTAGACAGAAGTCCTTTGTGTGAGGGACATTCATGAAGATTTTTTCCCAGTTTGTGGGTTTTCTTTTTATTCTACTGGAGATTTCTTTCAACATGCAGAGACTCTTTAATAAGATTTGATCCCAGTTATTGATTCTGGGAAGTATTTCCCATGCTGTTTGGTTCTTGTTCATAAATTCTCTACCTACCCCTTTGTCTTTGAGATTTTTACCTACTTTGTCTTCCAACAGATTTAGTGTTTCTGTTTTAATATTTAGATCTTTGATCCATTTGGATTTTAGTTTAGTATATGGTGATAGGCATGGGTCTAGTTTTAGTTTTTGGCATATGGATAGCCAGTTTTTCCAGCACCATTTATTAAAGAGACTATCATTCTTCCAGTGCACATGTTTGACCCCTTTATCAAAGATAAGGTGGATATGTGTGTTTGTAGTTGTGGTTTTATCTTCTAGTCTATTCCATTGATCTTCAGATCTGTTTTTATTCCAATACCATGTTGATTTTATTACAGTAACTTTGTAGTATAACTTCAAGTCAGGGATTGTGATGCTTCCTGCCTTGGCTTTGCTGCTTAGAATTGCCTTTGCTATTCTAGGTCTCTTCTAGTTCCAGATAAATTTTAGGAATGATTTCTCTAAATCTATGAGGTATGTTAGTGTTATTACCATTGGGATTGCATTGAATCTGTGTAACAATTTTGGGAGAATGACCATTTTCACAATATTTATTTTTCCTATCCATGAACAAGGGATGTCTTTCCATTTACTGAGGTCCTCTTCAATTTCTTTTTCAGGGTATTATAATTTTCCCTGTATAGCTCTTTTACTTCTTTCATTAGATTAATTCCTAAATATTTCATATTTTTGGATGCTAGTGTGAAGGGTGTGGCTTCTCTTATTTCTTTCTTGATGATTTTCTTATTAGAATGTTAGAAAGTTGCTAGAATGCTATTGATTTTTGTGTATTGACTTTGTATCCAGCTACATTGCTGAATTTATGTATTATATCTAGGAGTCTTTCAATGGAGTTTTGGGGGTCTTCTATGTAGAGTATCAAGTCATCTGCAAATAATGATAGTTTAACTTCCTGTTTTCCTATCTTTACTCCTTTTATTTCTCTCTCATCTAATTTCTCTTACTAGTATTTCCAGTACACTGTTGAATAGGAGCAGTGATAAGGGATATCCTTGTCTTGTGCCTGATTTCAAGGAAAAGGCTTTCAGTTTTTGGCCATTTAATATGATGCTGGCTGTTAGTTTGTCGTATATGGCCTTTATCATATTGAGGTAGAGACCATCTATTCCAATTCTCTGTAAGGTTCTTATCATGAATGGGTGTTGGATCTTATCAAATCTTTTTCTGCATCTATAGAAATAATCATGTGGGGGCTGGGGATTTAGCTCAGCAACATAAGTGCCTGCCTTGCAAGCTCATGGTTGTGAGTTTGATCCTCCAGTGCCGATAAAAAAAAAAAGAAAAGCAATAATCATGTGATTCTTACTTTTGGCTCTATTGATATGGTGGATTACATTTATTGATTTACATATGTTGAACCATCCCTGCATGCCTGGGATGTATCTCACTTGGTCATGGTGTATATCCTTGGTGATTTGCTGAATCCTGTTTGTCAGTATTTTATTGATAATTTTTGCATCTATGTTTTTTTTTCATATTTTTTTATTTAAAGAGAAAAAAACAGGAAAAAGGTAGAAATATTACAGAATTTCAAGAAAAGAAGATAAATAGTAAGAAATCACTAGTTGATACATTACATATTGTTCTTTTAGAAATAGTTATTCAAGTTACAGAATTAAAGCATACAAAGTGGACACTCAAGCAGTGAGAGTGCAAAGAGATCTGTTCAACAATCCAACAAGAACCTAGAAATATTGTCATCAATCCCACACATCTAAACATACATGCAGCTATATTTTTACACTGCTTCCTATTTCCTCTTTTTTTTACAATAGCAATTATACATTTTTAAAATTTTATTTAAAGAGAAGAAAAAAACAAAACAGAAAAAAGGGTGGCAACAATACAGAATTCTAAAAGAAAGAAAGAAAAAGGAGAATGAGAAAAAGCCCCACTAAGGAATCAGTAATTTATAAATTATGTACTGTCATCCTGGATGTAGTTGTTCAAGATACAAAGTTAAAAGGTACATAGTAAATATTCAAACAGTCAGCCTACAAAGATTTTTGCTGAAAGATCCAACAAAGATTCAACAATATGGTCATCTATTTTACACACTCAAACATACATGCAGTTATATCCCTTAGATCACTTTCTTTTCCTCTCTTTTTTACAATAGCAATTACACATTTTGATTTTATTACACTTGTAGTTCTTATTTACTTTTTACACTGGAAACACAATATGATATTTATAAATATGATTTTTTTTTATTTAAAGAGGGGGGAAGCAAAACAGAAAAAAGGGTAGAAACAACGCAGAATATAAAAATAAACAAAAAGTAAGAAATCACTATTTGATACATTACATATTGTCTTCTTGGATATAATTGTTCCAGTTACAAAATTAAAGCATGCAAAGTGGACATTCAAACAGTGAGTCTGCAAACAGTTCTATTCACCAATCCAACAAAAACTCAGCAACATGGATATCAATCCTACACACTTAAGGTTACATACACTTATCACTTTTAGAGCACTTTCTTTTCCTCCTCTTGCTTTTTTTAAAAATTGTTTTATTTAAAGAAAAAATTTTGAAATGGAAAGAGGGTAGAAACAATACAAAATCTCAAAAAACAAAACAAAACAAAAAAATGGTAACCAGTAAATATCACTAGTTGATAATTATGTACTTTCCTCTTAAATGCAGTTGTTCAAGTTACAAAACTAAAGTCCACAAAGTGGACATCCAAAACGTGAGACTGCAGTCAGTTCTGCTCATCCATCCAACTAAAACTTTAGCAACATGGTTATTAATTCCACACACTCAAACATACATGCAGTTATATTCCTTAGAATATTCTCTTTTCCTTGTTTTCCTTTACAATAACTATAATCCATTTTCATAAACTACTTAGAAGTTCTACATATATATAAGTCTCTACACATATACCTAGCCTTTCTGTATTAGAGGGAGAAATAAATCAAAACAAGTCAGCAATACAAATTCCAAGAGAAACACGAAATGAAAAGAACATACAAAAATATATTAGGTGATCTACAGTAGTCATTATGATATCTCTAGTTATTTTCAATAAAATTGTCTATATCATCAAATATAATAGAGCAGCATTGCTTTACATTATTAATAAAATCTAAACATTGGAGACATTATAGGACTTCAAAGGCAGTTA
>PVLA01000677.1:454948-484414 GCA_004027455.1 Hydrochoerus hydrochaeris | reverse complement strand
CTGTCCTGCAGGCCCATGACGGGTAAGGCCTGGTTGGGTACATGTGAAGAGTCCTTGACCTAAGACAGGCGCTGTCCTTGCAGGGACTGCCACTCCCATAAATGATAAGGAAAGCAATGTAGGGAGTGGCCTAATAATCTCACACATCTCTTCCTCCTGCGGACTACATCGGCTTGCATTTCCTGGGCTGACTCAATGTGTCAAGATTAAAATGTTAATTGATACCTATTGCCCTGAACCTGGGGCGATTCCTGCTTGGGGTTGAGGTTAAAACCTATTGTTTAGGATTATCCCTGCCTGGCCCTAAGCCTGGGGCACTTCCTGCTTGGGGCTGGGAGTGGCTGCCAAAGGTTAGCAAATATATATTCCAGCTTCTAAAAAATAAAGCGGATTCAGATTCACTCACAGACTGGTGTGCAGTGTTTTCTGTCTCTCAATCGCCGACTCCCTGACCACCTTTGGGAAACCCTAGCCCTGCCGCAGCTGGACTCTGGCACTCATGACTTCTTATCCCTAAATTTATGTGTTCTGACCTGGTCACTGATTTTCATTCATGCATCCACTTGTTCTACATAATGAGATTGCTTTGTGATGTTTAAAACACCATGCTTAGTGTTAGATAGTCAGAAGACACACATTCTGGTGTATGTGGCATTAAATCTTGAGGGGAAATGTAATGACCACACCCCAATCTTCCTTAAAAAGGAGAAGCAATCAGATAGGGGTTCTTCCAACTTCCTCCCTCCTATTTGCAGCCTGGGTCTGTATCCGTGTTCCCTTTCTGTTCTAGCACATAGTGGCTTAGCAGAGCTGCCATAATAAAGCACCACAGCCTGGGTGGCTTAAGCACCGGAAGTTTGTTTTCCTTCAATCCTGGAGCTAGAAATCCAAGATCAAGGTGTCAGTGGTTTGCTATCTTCTGAATCTTCTTGTCTTGCATTACAGATGACTGTCTTGTCCCTGTGTCCTAACACAGCTGTCATGCTGTCTGTATGTCTACGTCCTGATCACTTGTTATAAGGACATTGATCACGCTGGATTAGAGCCCAGCTACACGTCCTCACTTTATAACTTCTTGAAAGACCTTGTGTCCAGATATAGTCACATTCTAAGGTCCTGGAGGTTAGGATGTCTATGTATAAATTTGGGGGAGCAAAATTTTTTCATAACAGCACAAGGAACTTAATCACATAAAGGAACAATTCCTCTACGTGTGTTCTCAGTCCCTTTTTTTTCTCCACTGTTTCAGAATTTAGTTGCTATAATTATCTCTTTCTCCAGTATTGTCAATGTGCTCCCTGTGAGATAAAGGCTGCCAATTTGCAGCCATCCTCACCCAACAGTCTAGTTTTGTAGTAGCAAATGGTACCATCACTAACTCAAGACATTAAAAACATCTTCCTCTTTTGTTTATCCTCTACACTAAATTTCTCAGTAAGTTTTGTTGGTTTTTACCTTGAAAATATATTGCAGGTCTGCCTCTTTTACTTTTTTTCTGTTACTGTCACCTCAGCCAAACTCATCATGACCTTTCACATGGGAAGATGTAATAACCTCCCACTGGCCTTGCTATTTCTACTCTGTTCTTCTCAGAAAGGATTATTTACCTAGCAGCCAGTGATAGTCATTTTTAAACCTCTTTTTCTTTTCTGAAACTAATCCCAAACAGAAGAATTGCAATAGTTCAATGATTCCTATTTAAGTTTGCCTCAACTTATCAATTGTTGTAATTTTGCCACATTTACCTTTTCTCATGCCTCTTTATAAATACATTACTATTAGCTTTTGTAGTACTACTGTACAGTGATCAAGGTTGGACCTTTAACACTGGTAAAATAATATTTCTAAATAGTTTCTCTTTTAAATTTGCCAGTTTTTCCAATAATGCCCTTCATAGCAACCCTATAATCTCCAATCCAGAGTCCAAATGCCAAATCATATATTGCATGTAACTGTGTTTGTTGAGTTTTTAAAATTCCCTTTGAACTTGGACCAGTTATTTAGTTTTACCATAAACATTGATATTTAAAAAAATTACACGTCAGCTGTTTCTGGAGAGTTTGGATTGATCACTTAATTCCTCGAGATTAGATTTAGATTCAAATTATGTGTAATTGGCAGAAATATGACATTATCATAAATTTTACACACATGCACACACACTATTATTTATAGTGATGCCACATCATCTTTTCTATACCCCTCCTATTCTCTCTGCTGCAACTATTCTATTTTTCAAATCTGTGCTTGAATATTCTCTCTTATTAGTTTATATTGACCACAACATCAGTGTAATAATACTTCCCTCTCTCCCATTCCCTAGAGTTACTTTTTGTCATATCACTCAAGTTCCTTCATGGTTTTTCTCAATTTTGATGTGATTGTATATATTCATCTGTTTTGTTTTGCTGAAAGGGAAGTACTTGCCCCAGCTAAGAAATTTATTGGAGGTAGGGACACTTTGGTTTTATTTCCTTGTGAATTTCCAGCATCTGGAAAGAGGAAAAACTAGTTATGACTTCATTTTACTCCTTATCCTGCATTATTTTATTACTTAAATTTCAAATATAAAGCAAGGCTGGGAAATCTACTGCTAATGAGTTCTGATTTAGATGCACTGTGTTTAAAGCATCAGGCAAGACATTAAAGTTGTCAGTGTGACCAAACTTGTGTTTCCTTGCAATTTTTGATCTTCTTAATTTTTCCAAGCAAAGTAAATGGCCCAGAGATATTTCTGTTATACTACTGTGCTTGACTAATGGTTACTTGGCCATAGAAACAAAATAGTAATTTTCTGACCCAGTGCCAGTTCCATTGCAACAGATATTATTTAATAGCAGCTCCTTTTTGCAGCCCCACTAATTACCTCAATCATGAGATTTGTAAAAAGAAGGATGTATTTTTCCCATTACAAAATGTAAGCCAAAGTTTAAGAGCTAAATTTAAAGGTCTGAACATTTTCCACTTATTTTCATGATAAAATTAAGCCCTTTAATCGCTTCTTGGCTCAGAAAGTTCTTGATAACATCTTCAGCAATTTAAGTATAGAAGAACAGGGTCCTGAGCATTTTGGAAAACATTTAAGTTGGGATCATTCCTGAAATATGCATCATATATATGATTGAGTCATTCTTAACTTCTAGAAAAAATGATATCTAAAAATGTATTGGAATAAAATAGTCTGAAATTTTATAGAATTTTTGTAAATGTATAGAAATTTTTTTAAGTCCATATTAAAATGTTCATTTAAAGATAGAAAAACTAAAGGAAGATCCATTTAAAATAGCTGTTCTAAGTTGATGTACTTTATACTTTAGTTAACATCATTTCTTATTGTGTCATTTATAGTTGGTTTATACTTTTGCTTACTAGAATCACACATAACTTCAACAAAGGCATTATGGTGTGGTTGTTAATTCTTTAGAGCATATTACGGTTTATAGAACAATGCCCAAAAGGCTCATGTGTTCAGAAATGGGGCTTCTGAAAAGTGATTGAATGACTGGGTGGTATCGCTGGCTTGCTGTTAGGAGGTAGAGCTTGGTCAGAAGAGGTGGGTTACTGAAAGTATGGCATAGAAACTTCTATTTCCCTCCCTTCTCTTCTGCTTTCTGGCCACCATGGAGGTCTCTCGATGGGGCACTTGCTATCCTTCCTAGATGCCACAAGAGGACCATATATCATCTACTCAGGCTTTTGCATTGTGCCCTTTCTGCATATAACTCTGGACTGACTCCTCTAAATCCAAGAACCAATATGAATCTTTCTTCCTGTAAATTGGGCATTATGTCTCAATGCCTAGGAAAGTAAGACAGAACTTTTCTCATTTGTGACTATTATAAATTGCTACTTTTGAAAGGAAACTAAAACATTGCCTAATAGTTTAAGGTCAGCACAGCAATTCTATATTCTCACAGCAAAATGAAAAAATGCTGTTATTCTTTTATAAAAAAATTAGATGATGATAAGCCCTTGTTTAAACTTGTAAACATATTTCTAACACTCTTTTTAACTCCATCAACAAAGGACAAATACAAATTTTCTTGTTTTTGCTTCAATATTCAATCAACCATTTGATCAACATTCGTTACCTGCTTCCTGTGTTATAGACTTTAGACATATATCTTGCCATCACTAAACTCAGAATTCATAAGAAAGTTCAGGCTAACACATAACATGGCAAATAATACAATAGTATTATGTATGATAGTCATAAAACAGCTAGGGCTGTCCCAGGTCAGAGAAGTAGGAAGCCACCATGGAAGCAATATTTGAGATGAGCCCCAAAGAATACCTGTATGTTAATGAGGAAGGCGGGATAATTAAGCATAATTGTCTACTTAATTTTTAAGAGAATCCTGCATAGGCAGTTGGATTATGTGTGTCCCATACTCATTAGTGATTTCATATACGATGTTCAAAACTGAATGAGTTGGTAGGAAGTGGGGTCTGCTGGAGGTGGGTTACTGGGGGTGTGCCTTGCGAGGATATGTCTTTTGCTGCTACTGTTCCCCTGCTTTGTTTCCCGGCTGCTATGAACTAAGTAATTTGTTCTGCCATGCCCTTCTGCCAATGATAGTCTTGTCTTAGAGTCAGCCAACTGTGAACTAAAACCTGTGGAACTATGAGTCAAATAAATCTCTCCTCCTTTAAGTTGCAGGGGTTGGGTATTTTTTTGACAATTAGGAAAGCTAACCAATATAAAGGGAATATGAATGACAAGTAGTTCTGGCTGACAGAACTGATGAAATAAAAAAGATAAAAAAGGGAAGTTGGTTTCCTGCCCTTTAGGTTGGAATTAGAGAATGAATAGGCTAAAAGATGGAGGACAATTCAGTTAATTCTCAAACACTTGTTTAATGCTCATTTATTGAATGGCTCTGTGCCAAGTACTAGATGTGGGGAGGGTGTTGCATAAATAGCTTTAATCTTCCAATTTACATTCTAATTATTTGCAATATAAAATGCTGGAAAGTTGAGAAAATGGAAATTTATGGATTAGAGCAGCTTATTTCAACCTCTTCATTGCTCATTTCTATATAAAAAGTGCGTGAGTGTGCATGTTTCCATAGGTATATTTATTTGTGCTACAGTTTCAATCCTGAATATTCTGCAAAGGCCCAGATGATATACTTTGGGGCTTCTATCTGTGATATTACTGGTGGTAACAGATCTTTCAGGAACCTAGTGGAAGTAAATTAAATTACTGGGGACGTGCCCTTGAAGAAAACCTTTGTGCCATCCACCTGATAGTGTTTTTATTTGTAGGCAGAAGATAGGCAAAATTCAAAAGTTTTGGGGTCAGGGAGGGTTCCACCCATATTTCAAATGAAAGGCAGAGAGACCAAGCAAGGAGGCTTTGAGCAAGCAGAAGCGAAGCTATGGGAATGAAGCCAAATGGATAGCGAAGATCTTACTAAGTCAGAGATGCCAGAAAACTCAAATGTCTGCTAAGAAAGCTGTGGGTCATTATTGGAGCCAGCCCTGGAAGGTACCAGTGGAGGTTGCAATCAGAGGTTAGAGAGTTTGGGTCACCAAAATCCTCTAGAGCTCATATTTCACTACCATGTGCCTGAAATGCCTGATACTGAGCCATGAGATATAATGCTTTCTCTTCTGGGTTCTGGCCTGGTTTTGGTCTAATTTTTTTTTCTGTTTCCTTGTTATTCTATTATTGAAATGAGAATGTTTATTCTATACCATTTTATCAATATTTTTCATTTTATAGAGGTTCTCAGCAAAACTTGAGTCTCAGGAGAGACTTTGACTTGGACTTTTGAAACATCTTGGAACTGCTGAGACTAGGGCAGATTTTTCCATTCCCCATATGCGGGAGAGCTGTGTTATTTTAAGTGGAACTGCAAACTTGCTCACATCTTCGTTGAAGATTATTTGGTTTCAGGGACTATGTTTGGATATGAAGTTGACAAAGGGTAGTGTGTGGCAGTTAGGGTGGGATATCAACTCAATTGGCTTCAAGATCTGCCCGGGAGATTGGTGGGGCACATTTCTGGATGCTCCTGGGTGGGTCATGGATGTATGACCTTGAATACTATATCTGGTCCCTTGTTCCTTCATCTATGGTGCTGTGCTCTCAATCTGCTTCCAGGCTATCATGAATAAGCAGCTTTCCTTCACCACACCTTTTCACCATGATGTTTCTGCCTCTGAGCCTGCTAACTATGGACTGAACTCTCTGAAACTGTGAGCTGAGTTAAACCTCTCCTTCTTTCATTTGGAGGCAAATCAGCAACTGTAAAGCTGACTAATACACATGCCTACCTGAAAAACCAGTAGTAGCCTTGTGCATTTAGAGGGATATTCACAGATTGAATATTTATTATCTCAAAGGATAGCAAAGAAATGAGTGACATTTTTTTAAAAGGGATAAAATGGGAAGAGACTCTGCTCTAGAAACTGTAAGAGGAAAATTCTGACTAGAGCTTGATTAAGGAGACAATTATATCAAGTTCAATCTATAGCTAGATTTCTCATGAAGTCAACAGATCACTTGTATCAGAATGACTTAAGGGAAATCATAATGTATACTGACTCCCAGCTCACACCAAGTTAGAATATTTAGAGATGATATGGAGTTGAAATAAACTGATTCTTTTCCTCACTACATTTTAAGTAATTTAAAAGGCAATTGAGATTTAAAACAGTTTGCACACACTTTTACTTATGAAAACTGAAGGAATCACAGAGCTTACCTATATGTAAAAACAGTGTATGTTTAAGTCTGTAGGTCACAAACAATATAGTATTTGTGGAAAAGTTCTTCCTTTTATTCAGTTTTATTAAATTTTTATTAAAGGTTATTGTTTTCTTCTCAATTCAGGATAAGAAATCCTTTATCTGAAAGAAATGAGGCCATTTATGGTTAAGGTTTTATTTCTTGTTCTCTACCAACTTTGTAGGCATGTTACTCAGCAAAGTGAATTTGAGTTTTCCCAGACAAGTGAGTGGAGCCAATAGTGATGCCTGATGAACTATCTCTCTGATCATTGTTAGACTGCTAATCTTTGGTTTATAAGCCTTGTAATACTTTGGAAGTTCTGGTACAATTAGTTCACTCTTCATTACTACAATAACTGAGTTAGAACCAAGAAATTTTGATTGGCCTATTCCACCAGTACATTTTGTTGTAGTTTGGAACTTTCACATCAATCTCTTACCCTCAGATGAAAGGAAAGCTGATAGTATTGGTTTATGATGCTATCCATGACACAGTTTCAATTTATGCCCATCTTGTTAGTGTCAAAATTCACACTCATGTGTGCTAGTTTAAAAAATTAGATGAGGTAAATATTTAAAATCATACTTCCATTTCTTCCAACTAAAGCTAATCTCCCAAACTTCCATAACATTTGACCTATACCACTCTGTGGCACATGTCACTTTCTCATGTATGTCTCTATTCATACCTTCATGAATGGATACCTGTGATGATCTATGCTTTACAGAGCTAACATGGAGACATTTATTTTTGTGGACTCCACCACACCTAATAGGAATTTAAAAAAACATAAGTCTAAAATTATTTGTTTAATAGTAAATGAGCTATCAACTCCTTGTCAAGAAACAGAAGTAGGTTCATGCTTCAAATGTAAAGTGGGTTCACATACGCTTCTAGGTCCAGTTTTGAGCACCTTAGCTTTTTATTATAAGCCTGCAACTCTGCATTAGCCAAGGGAAGTCCTTGAATCAAATAGCCCCACTCTTAGTCACTGGCTTATGCCTTAATTATTGGTAATAATTAATATTTAATAGATTTATTTATATGGTTGAAGAAAGTGGTACTTATGCTTTAAGCAGATAAAGCTGCTCTTCCAAACCAGGTCTGTCTGTCACGAGAGTCTAGAACAATGAGCAGACTCTGTCTGCTCTCCACTGCTGGCCTTTGTCTATTTCTCCATGCTTTTCTCTGTGTAGTTCTTAAATTTATGTAACAAAAGCTAAATATATTAACATATTTATAAATTTAACTTATTTAATGCTAAGTCATGATGCTTGGTGAGGTGCCACACTGCTTACTACTAACCTAGGAGTCGCAGTCGGTTTGTTCATATTGAGAGAGAGGATATGGGTTACGCTAGTTCAGCAGGTAGAGTCATCCTTATGTTACCCCATGAAGTTAGAGTAACACAGCAAACTGAAGGAAGCCATATTTAAAGTCCAAGTGTTCTCTGAAATAATACAAATATTATTTGGTGAGCATCAACTTCTTGTCCAATATTGTACTACCTACTTCTGGGAAAAGGTGACATTTCTAAACACTTGCTATGTATTGAGGTCTCATAACTCTATTTTGTTCTGTTCTTAATTTTTGATGTTGAAAAAGCAGTGTAAACCTCCAGTGTGTACCTCTGTCCCTTTCACCTGGAGTGACATGTTCTGAAGAGGCCAGGCCTCCAACACCTGAGTGAATGTAGTACTCTTGTTCTACTCCATCTGTTTCTCTGTGACTCATACTCCCAAATACTTATACTTCTGTGGAGCTCCTTCAGTATGCAAAGCCTCCTCCTTCTCTTGTTATATTTTAAAAATTCTTTTTGTACTGATTTTTTTCTTTATTCTATGTCTTTATTTCACAAATGTTGATATTCCCCTCAGCAACAAAATGGATGTCAGTGAAAACATAAAGCAAGAGGTGAACTGACAACTTCCCACCCATCCCCTGGCCTACAGAAAAGTCCACACAGTTTAACCAAATTCTGTTCTATGACTGAAGGAACAGTGGCCACATAAAACATTTATAGTTGAAACCCCTGCCAGGTACACATCTAATAGGAGTTGTTATTTTCTCCCAAAATTTGATTTTTGTTTAACATGTTCTTCATAGGGAAGAATTTTACTGAATTCTCTCCTCTCTGATTATGATCAAGAAGAAATGGGAGAGGGAAAAAAAGCTTTTTATTTTGGTTCAGGTGGAGGCTATATTTGGAAAGAAAGCTTGTTTTCTATTGGAGGTTACTTTCGGGGAAGATTACAGTGGAAATTAAGGATAACTAAGATGGAAGGTATGAAGTGCATAAAATTGAAAGTTACTTTTACTTGTGACTAGCCAAACTGGGAATATCAATACCAATTATGTAATATTTTGCTATAGGCTCTAAGTTAAAGGTACAATAAATTCACCACCTTAAGCCTTCTCCTATTTTAATTGCAAAACTGAAACCTACCTTTTACACACCATTTCTGCACTAGAGAAAGCAAAATATTCTGAGATGATAAATGAACAGTAATTTGCCACCTGAAGAAACAGCCACACTGCTCTGAATATTTTTCAGTCTAGGCAGGACATCTATTGATCATGAGCATTTACTCTTGATGTGCCCAGACCACCTGTAAATTTCCTGGTCTGGATTGGAAAATAACAAATGCTTACCACATTCTTCCATTTCTCCCCTATGAATGCTAACACTGTAGGAACAGCTTTTCACTTCAGAGGAGATTTTCATACTGGAGTTAACTCTTTGCTTATGAAATGTGGAAGAAAATAGTCTCTGTGAAGGATGTGAATGATAGAAATCAAGGGCTATGTAAACATAAAGGGGACTGTTGAAATTTATAGTGTACATGGTAAATCTTTTCACTCAACTAAAAATAAATAACCTTTTAAAAATCAAAAGCAATATCTTCTCATTACAGAAATGTAGAACATTTAAATAGTCAAAAAATAAGAAATTAGAAACTACTCATATTTCTGATACCTAGAGAAAATTTGTGATTACTTGGCCATATATCTTTTAATGCATAAATCTATACCTTTTTCCTTTGGTAAATATTGAACATATGATTGAAAACAATTTCTTTAACTTAAGTATATATAATCAACAGGTTTTTATATCCTTAAAGACATAATTTTCACTTATTCATTTAAGAGACTTACATAGCTAATGAATATTTTAGTCTAATTTTCACACAGATTACTTTCTAGTTTATTAGCAGTGCTCTGGGGAACAATAATATAATTTAATCTCTCTATTTTAGTAAATATTTTCTGATCATATGAAATGGGGACTAAAAGAAAGGCAAAAGAAATCAGCTCATGAGGTAGAATTGGCATATATGAGGTAAAGTATGAGCATTACTGAATGCAAGGAGTTGAAGAAGGTTGGCTTCTAATGGAGGTCATCAAGTGAGTTTTGACTGCCATTAACTGAGATGTGAAAGTCTGAGGAGGAGCAAGTGAAGCTGAATGGCTGGGGTGGTGAATGAAATAACAGTGGAAGGATGATTTCTATTTTAAGTCCTGTGCAATGCTTAGCTGGAGATATCTGGGGCACACATGGAAATAGAAACTTGGCAATCAGAAAGAGACACATGATCAGGAGATAACCAGGATTCTCAGAGTCCAAAGTAGATGTTTCTTGTTCCTCTAATTTTTAGACTCTGCATCATAGTGCTCACTACTTGTACTGTGATGACTTGCTTATCGGATGTTTCTCTTGTTACACTATTAAATTGTATTGGTAGGCGTCAATGTCGATGATAAATGAACAATAGTTTTGGCTGTTACTTTATAAGCAAAATGTGCAATCTGAGAAGACTACCAAGAATCCAGTCTGAAATGGGCCAACATTTTTGGAGTGGGCAGAGGGTACCAAACTTAGAGAGGGCACTAAGAAAGAGTAAGAAAGGTCTGAAAGGGATGGTGCTTTCAAAGCCAGTGGAGGAGGGTCCAGGAGGGAGTGATTCACTGTCAAGTTCTTCAGGATTCCTTACTAAAGTATCTCAGTTAGAGAGGAAAACAGAAATCACTGCAAGTGTCTTAAGCAAGAAGGTACTGGATTCACTGAATAGGCAACTTGCAAACTTGTTACAAGGGCTAAGGTGGTAGACTCAAGGCAGCCGGGCTTTCTCTGCAGAAAGTGATGCAGAACTGAGCTATGCCTGTTTCCTGTGGGACGCCCGCTGATGGCCACTCCACCATCCGGAGCATCTCTAGTTTGGCAGAGTGAGTGCCAAGGAACAAGGACAGGGAAGTACTGTGTCCTTAAAGTTTCTGTCCAGAAGTGGCATAGGCCACCTCTTTTCCTACTGTATTGGACAAAGCAAGTCAAATTGGGACACCTAACTGCAGGAAGCAGAAGCAACCTGTCCTACTAGGGAGCAGCATGCTCATAAAAGGAAGACCCCTGAAAAGTTATTTGACTCCTTGTACCTCATTTTCTTTAAGTGTAACACTTTTGCTATGCTTATCTCTTAAAGGCACTAGATGGTTAAATGTCCTAATGTATACAAGATGCTAGGAAAAATGACTGATCTTTAGTAAACACCGAATAACGTTTAGATATTATGTTGGTTTTTTCCACCCTTTTCCCTTAACTCTTTTCTTCTCTAGTGCCTCTCTTTCATCCTCTGGCTTGCTGTGTCCAGCCTGCATTTTATTTAAGTCTGCCTGTACACTCATGCCCCAAAGGAGAACAGTCCTTTACTCCACCCTTCAACCACACAAATCTGCTGCTAGAGAAAGATTAGCAAATCCCCCTTCTTTCCTGTCAAAATAAACCAGATTTTTCTTTTAAAACAGGACAACTGAGAAAGATTATTAACATTATACCTATACATTGCCCTCTACTCTAATGGGTCCCAATAGTCTGTCCACAACATGCACTAAAAATATACTTTGCAGCAAGTTGATTATTTTCCTCTATCATAAGCAGCTACAGAGACTTTTCACTTTCAGTCAACTTCCAAGTGCTTGAAATTGCACAGTCTCCAATCTCCCCCCTCATCCAGGGAAAAGTGGATATGGAAATTCTTCTCTATCAACTCCCCCACCCAATCCAGGAAAATACATGCCTTGTGAACCTATTTACATCCCGATCCAACCAACAGGACCCATTGCAACTGCAGGCTGGAAGCGGAAGTGTCCTGAGTGCCAACAATTCCCTGGAGAAGAGCAGAGGAATTTACAGAGCCACACTTACTCTAAGTCTGGCCAGGAATCTAACCTTTTCCTAAATATTTCTTTTTCAAGAGAACCCACTGTTTGGATGTCTGAAGCTTCCCACTGCTTCCTGTAGGGTACCTTGAATGAACTGAGCCTCTGGCAGCATGACTGTCACTACAGAACCAGCCCACCTTCCGTCCTCTGACACATTCCTCAATGCACCAGATCGCTACATGCATTGTCTTGTATAGATGTTTAAAAAGTTATTTTGAATGGATGATGGAATCCAAACAAGTATATTAGCCTTGGTGAGTGGAAGCCACTGTTGCTGAGCCCATGTATAACCTTCATCCCTGCTCCCATAGCCATTTTGTTCTTGTGTGCATCGGGCAATGACATGGGTGGTTGAAGAGGTCACTTATTGGTGAGCATTTACATGGGACACATATATCTTCACCTCCTTTGTCCATATGGAGAAGTGTATCCATGTATGTCTTCCCCAAATGTCTTTGTCACCAAATTTTCTGTCATATTCCTTCCAAGTCCCTGGCCATCAATATACAGTTGTACATTAAGCAATTTTTTTCTTCCCAGTAAAATGCCATGTGCACTTCTTGAATTCTGAACACTGTGAAGATTACCCTTCATCCCCTTCATCATAGTCCCTAAGGAATGTCTTGGAAAGGGACCATACAGCAGTACTTCAGCCATCTACTTGCGGGTGGTTCTTATATAATGAGCAGAATCATCTGTAAACCAGGTCCTACTCTTCTCTTTCTCTGTCAGCAGATCACACAGCAGCCTGATAAGGCCATAGATGCTTGTGGGTGGCAGAACACAATATAGAAGGAGTAGGAGCCATGGGCATTTGGGCTACCTGGCTATATAAATTACTTGTAACTGGTTAGGACTAATCCTGTGTCTACTAGCATTTCCACTTGATGATGGACTATTGCTATGTACATCCAACTTTATGACTCAGAGGCTCACATAGCACCCAATTCATATCATGTGATAACCTGGGGTCCATTGATCAAATGTTGTTTCTATTAAGCCCCAGTAGCAGGCCTGGTGCTGTCTCTCAATAGGAAAGTAGTTGTCCTTGGGTGATGGTAGAGTCTTGACTCAAAATGCTAAGGGCTTCCTCGGTGATTCACCTATAAGGGCTTGCCAGAGGCATCTCTATCTAACACTGACAATTCAAGTACCATTATCTGCATTGTATCATATGGTTCAAGTTATAGAGTAAATCTTCACAGCAGCCTGGACTTGTTGCAGAGGTTTCTTATTCTGGGCCCCATTCAAAACTAGGTGCTTTGCTGGGGATATAGCTCAGTGGCACAGCACCTGACTGGCAAGCACAAGGTTCAGAATTTGATTCCTGGTACAAGACAGACAGACAGACAGACAGACAGAAGAAGGAGGGAAGGAAGGAAGGAAGGAAGGAAGGAAGGAAGGAAGGAAAAGAAGGAAAGAAAAGAAAAGAAAAACTGAGCTGCTTTTTGAATCACTTGGTAAATGGACCACAGTAACACACCCAAATGAGGAATGTGTTGGCTCCAAAATCTAAATAGGCCCACTGGCATTGCACCTCTCTCTCAGTTTTAGGGGGGCCATGTACAACAACATATCATTCATCTTAAAAGGGAAATTTCTGCATGCCTCACATAACTGGACTCTTAGAAATTTTACTGAGATATAGAGACCTTGAATTTTAATTGGATTTATTTCCCATTCTCTAACCTGCACAATCCTTTACTAATGGGTCTTGAGAGATTAATACCTCTTTGTCACTTGATCCAATCAGCACAATGCTATCAATACGGTAGACCTTTGTGATACCTTGGGAAAGATAAAGAAGATCATAGTCCCTGTGAACTAAGTCATGATCCAGAGCAGGAGAGGTGGGATATCTCAGTGCTTGGACAGGAAACATGCATCACTGACCTTGCCAGATGAAAGTAAATTGCTTCTTGTGGTCTTATGAACGGATATGGAGCAAAAGCATTTGCCAACTCAGTAGCTGCATACAAAGGTACAAGGAGATGTATGAATGTGCTCAAGCAAAAAGACTATATCTGGTACAGCAGGTGTAACTAGAGCCATCGCTTCATTAAATTTACAGTAACCCACCATCATGCTCTAAAATCTATCCATCTTCTGTACAGGCTAAACAGGAGAGGTAAGTGAGGATCTGGTAAGAACAAGCACTCCTGCAGTTTACAAGTCCTTGATGGTGGCACTAATGTCTGCATGCCCTTGAGATGAAGCATTGGTTTTGATTTACTATATTTCCAGGTAGAGGCAACTTTAATGTCTTCCAGCTGGCCTTTTCCATGATCAAAGTCCTCACATTCCAGGTTAGGAAACCAATATTTGGGATACTTCCAAATATCAAATACATGTATCTCAGTTATACATTCTGGAATTTGGGAAATGACCACAGGATGGATTCACGGATCTGCTGGACCCATTGTGAATTGGATTTTGGCTAAAACACCATTGGTCACCTGATCTTCATAGGCCTCTTCTTCTTCCTGGAGAGCCAAAGTGATGTTTTGGATCTCCTGCAATCAGTGTTAGCTAGAACCATGCCCAGCAGTCTTCAAAAGATCTAGTTATTTCTTTTTCCCCAGTGTATGGTTACTCCGGTAATAAAAGGGGAAGGATGGGAGAAAGGTTGACAGTGTAACTTTTTGGTGGTGCACTAGGATCCTTCCACAAGAGAGATCTGGCCTCCTCTTCATTCAGGGGATTCTGGGTTTGTAACTTGTCACGAGTCTGAGAACTGAATGAAGGGGTCATCATTCTCTGTTGCTACAGTTTGAAGTAGATTTTGTTAATTTGGCTTAAATATTTTCTGCTTGTATAAATGGAGTAAAAATGTAGTAGGCTTCTTATGTACTTCACTTCTGGGAATACTATGACTAATTAGCCAAAGCCATAGGTCTACATGTGTCAGACAATCTAACCATTGATTTCTCTCAACTGTCCATTATCAAAGTATGCCCACCTTCCCTTTGGCAACTGAACACTGTCACTTGGCCCCTGTCACTCCAGGATCCAATTATACACATCATATTTAAATTTCCAAATTAAGTGACTATGGTCTCTACCATGAGGTCTGGTAACAGTGAAAAGCAAAACCGTACTCTTCAAGGGTGCTGATAGTTCCCTCACAAATTTGCCTTCGGGTATTAGTGAAGTTTCTAGACCATTCAAATGTGGAGTAAGTTTTCCCAGGAAAATCCCCCCAACCATTTTCCTGACCTTAGAATATACTCATTAATAGTAAACCAGGGAATATTGGCATCTCCAGCTCATTCATGGTGTGATCCATATTTCAATCAACCAAATAAGCTACTGGCACATTTTTAACCCCATGATCTCTGACATTAAATCCAGAATTTCTTGCACTAGACCCAACTTCCAATGGACTGATTTTTTTCTTTAGTTATGTTTGATCTATTGCATAACAAATGCATTGTGTTAGCTATAATAACCATGTTTTTACTTCTAGAATTCTGTTTTCTTTTTTACAAACCCACATTATTCCCTCCCTCTCCATTTTTATTTCTAATTTCTTTTTCTTCTTTTACATTTTCAACAACATGATTACCATTCTGTTGAACTATTTTCATAATCACAAGCCCTTGGAGTATTTTGGATACTTCAAATTATTATTCTCTTTTGTTGTTATGCTTTGTCATAATAGATCATTTCATTGTGTGCTGTCCATTATTTTATTGTGAGTTAATCTTCAGTGGTACTAGGATATGTTTGTGTGCACATTTGGGTTTTTTTTTTTTTTTTTTGGAGTTTCATGTTCTTTGATTGTAGATTTTCCCAGTAGGTGGTTTTATATTTTATTTTGTGCAGCATTTTAGGTAATACCTGGAAAAAATTTAATGTTTATGTCCTTGTTATAAGTAAAATTGTGTCTTCCAAAACAATAAGTTCAACTTTTAATTCCTAGTACCTGTGAATGTGACCTTATTTGGAAATAGTTTCTTTATGGATGTGAGCAATTTAACATGAGGTCATTTTGTATTAGGATGGGCCACATACTACAGTGACTGATGTTTTTATACAAGGAAGAAAAGGAAGATTTACCAGGAGAAACAGAGAGAAGAAGTTCATGTGAAAACAGAGGCCAGGATCAGACAGTTGCAGCCCAAAAGCCAAAGAACCAAAATATTTGCCAACAATCAAGAGAAGGTAGAAGGGAAGCAGAGAGCAGGTTCCTTCTAGAGTCTCTAGAAGAAATCAACCCTTTGAACACTTTGATTTCAGGCTTCTGGGTTCTACAACTCTGACAGAAAAAAATCTCTGTTGTTTTAAGCCACCCAGTTTGCTTTGTCAGGGAAACTAATAGCATCTTGGCTTGGGATTTCCTGTGAGAACATTAAAATTTCAGTTTTTAGCTTTTAGAGCTTTTATCTGGGTTAGATATCCCTTGGCGCTGGCTTAGTCTCTCACTGCTTTGATTTTGAAATCCTACTTTATTCCTGGCACTTGAGGGGGTTTTTTCTCCCTAAGGCTGACTTTTTACAGTATTATAATTTTGTTTTTAATATTTTATCCATTATATAGGAGTATAACTAAAATTAAAATGTCTGTTTTTAACTCTCTATGCCCTATTCTAGACCCTGAAAACTGGATCTCCTTTACAGACATAGAGGAGAAATCAGTATAGCTTACTATTAAGGGAGAGTAAAATGTGGGATGGGCACAAACAGGCAGCGTGGTGTGGAAGGCAGGACTTGTGGAAGCATGCCTTACAGCTCTTCAAACTCTATTATGCCCTCTGCTACTTTCCTCTTAGAGAGCTCTCTGTCCCATCACCCGGAAGACCCTGGTTCTGTCTCCTGTCTCATTTTACATCAGCCACTTCTTTTCTTATCCCAGAGCCAGGACAAGTTTTGTTTTCTCACATGTTCTATTATTTCTTTCAGTTTCTTCCTCATGTGTGAATTTTTCTTCCCAGAACATTCCCAATTTCTTTCTCACATCCAAATCTTACATAACCTTTAGACCTCCTCTGATTGAGCAAAGCCCCATCAAGTACCAAATAAACAATGAATGAAGAAACACAAGACACAAAGCATGAGAGCAGATTTGGTTCAAACTGATTTAGAGATGGAGAGAAATAGATGTACAGATGCTCTTTGGCTTATAATGGAGCTATAACCCAGGTAAAACCATTTTAAGTATAAAATGTCATAAATCAAAAAACATTTTAAATATCTATAGTGGTTATGCATGTCAACTTAGTTTGTTTTGTAGATCAGTCCAGAGGATTGATAGAGTGTATTTCTGGATGTGTCTGGGTAGATCATGGAAGCATATCCTTAAGGTCTGTGCTGATCCCTTGCCTCTTTCTGTATGATGTAGTCCTCCTGCTCTACTTCATGGCCACCACAAACTAAGTAACTTCACTCTACAACATCCTTCCACCATGATGTTTCTGTCTTGGAATCAGCCAACCATGGACTGAATCCCCTGAAACCACCATTAGCAAAGTTAAACTTCTCCTCTTTTAAGCTGTGAGTGTTGTGTAGTGTCTTAAGCAATAGAATAGCTGACTAATATGATACCTAACCTTCTGAACACCATAGCTGAGCATCGTAGAGTACTGGCTGTTTCTCCAGGTGGCTGTAGTGCCGACTAGAAGCTGTGGCTTGAGAAAGGTGCTTAGCCGGGGAAAAGATTAGAATTCAAAATTTGAATTCTGAGTCTGCTACTCAGTAAGTATCAGTTTTATACCACAGTAAAGTGGGAAAATCATAGTTGAACCATTGAAGGCTGGAGACTTGTGCTTAAAGAGGAAGAGTCATTGAACTATTATTAAGTATGTAGAAATTATCTAATCAAAAGATATGTTGTGCATATTTTGTCTGCATTTTTCTTCCCTGATTAGAAATTCTTTGAAATCAGTAACATTATTTAAATGTAATTTTTAACCCTACATAAATTCTACCCCAGCCCTCTGAGATAATGCAAAGCACTTGTTGAATAAGAGGATAAAAGAATGAGAAGGTAAAAATATCCTCCCAAACATCAAAAATACATTTTTTATGATCATCAAGTGTACGTGACCTGTCAACTAAGAGACCTCCTCATGGGATGTATTTTGTTGTTAATTTGAGGAGATTTGGTATGTTGTTCTATATGGAGAATGATTGATAGAATTCATTTAATTTGTAATTCTATGGTTACATCTTTCATTTTAATCTTATTATTTTATGTCTTGATATGAGAGAAGGGGCTTGCTCCTTTATGCCCCATAGCAGTCTTATCATATTTTTGACACACATTAAATTTTTAACATCGACAGGAGCATTATAAAGAACCGTTATCCAAGAGGCAAATAAACAGAGAGGTAAGACTGGCAAACCTCAAGTGGACAAGCTCGCTTCTTCCCTTAAACTCATGATTCTAAAAGTTAGTTATTTCCTCAGCATCTTTAACTCTTTCTGGATCTGTGTACAGGGCTAAAAAGATTGCAAAAATAATGTTTAGAAAGACTTAATTGGGAATTCAAATCTTTTTTTCACTGCAACAGTTATTCCAAAACTCATAAGACAAGTTATATTCTTTTGAAACCTCCACAGTCAGCAGTATCCATACTGGCAGGAGTTGACACGCCCAGTAGTGAAAGGCTTGCAGTGTGAGGGGAGCTCTCTAGTGCCAAAGAACTATGCCTGTCCATAGCAAAACCAGGGAAATCTCAGAAAAGGCAAAATCTGGCTCCCAAACACCTTGCCTCCATCAACAGTTCTGGCTGCAGCAGCTGCTTTCTGATTCTAATTAAGTCTTTCCAAAAAAAATCTGTATGTCAGCAGAAGTGAGAGAAATAAAGGAAGCATTTTTACTTGGCAACAGTGAAACTTTCTGTTGGCCAAGATATATGTGAATGAAGTAAGCTTTTAAGAACTTATGGTTCCTTTGTCAATATAAGCCTAATAAATTGAAATCGGAAATATTTTCTGCTATCCCCACAAGATCTCATCTATCATCTATTTACTTCATCTCCTACCCTCCTACCTCAAACGAGAGACCGCTGAAGCTCTGGCGGCTTCATTAAAGTAAATCATATTATTTGGGAAAAAAAATTACCCAAACAGGGCTCTTTCTCAAGGAAGCTTGATGTGTGAGGCTTACTTTTTAAATGTGCAAAAAAGAAAGAGATGTTTGCGGAGAGATAGAAACATAAAAAAATAAAAAGGAAACCTCTGGAATCTTCAAAGTTGGTGTTTCCTGGCATCACAGCTAAGTTGTAGCACAAATGCCCTAGAGACAGGGAAATGAGTACTGAATTAAATGACTATCCTCACATCTACATTCTTCATTTTGAGTGGCATGTAGCATGCTTAGGCGAGAGATGGTTGAGCTCCAAAGACAAATATCAAAACCTTGTATTAGGTAAAACTTGAACCCTATGTAAATCACAAAACTGTTTCTTTCTTCAGATAGCTCCTTAGTTTACCATAATAATATGACGTTTGAATTAAATATAGATATCATGTAGACTGAAGCCATGGCTTCCTTCTTGTTTTTCAAAAAGAAAAAGATGAAAAGGCTTTTGCATTTGGACCATTCAAATATTAAGCACTACAACTCTATAAATTGGAAGCTCAAATCATCAAAAGAAAGTATTAAAGAAAAGATCTAGGCTGGGGTCATAAACTCAAATGTCTGTGGATCTTCTATGAGTGCAACAAGGCTGTGACCAGCACTAGGGGATGGTGAGGGCTCTGGTGAAGTGTACAGCGCAGTTCTCACCTCAAAGATGAAATTCTTAAAAAGTGTCACATACATAAAAAGTACTTTCGAAAAACACATTAAGTACCAAGAAAGATTTATCTGCAAAATCTGTGATTTTCAATTTACAACCTCTCCTCTAGGTAAAAGGCTGCGGGAATTTCTGGCCATTTCCCGATTTGAAACTTGAAAGAGCATCTCCCAGAAGATTGGATGAGATCTTCAGAAACCAGTTTGACTTCTGCTGTTGCATCTGCTCATTTTTACAGCTCATATGGATTTTGATGCAAACATAGAAATCAAAATAAGAGATTTGCTTTACTCTCCTGGCTGGAAAATAATCTCATGTCACAAACATCCCCCTGAGAAACCTGAAATTGTTTTTGAAATTAAAGAGAAAAAAAATTCCAATAACACTGCAGCTGCTCCATAGGAAACCAGAGTTCAGAGCCCAGAGTTCCCAGCTGGCTCTGGAGACAACAATCCATGAAGCGAGGGCTTCCCTGCAGGGAACGGTGTTATCCATGGTGCTTCACTGAAGACTTACTGATGTGAGTGCAGTGGCTAGGACAGCGGTGAGTTCAAATTCTGACTCAGCTTATTCTCTGAAGAGCATGTTACTTAGTCTGCCTGAACTTTGATTTTCTTTTTTTATAAGATGGAGGAAGTAATTGTACTAGTTTTGCTAGTGTTGATATAAAGAAATAAAACCCCATCATCTGGCTTAAACAGCAGAAACATATTGTCTTGCTGTTTGGAGAGTTAGAAATGCAGGATCAAGGTGGCAGCCTGGTTGGCTCCCTCTGAGAGCTCTGAGGAACAGTGTTTCATGCTTCTATCCCACCTGCTGGTGGTTGCTGGCCATCTTTGACTCTTCTTGCCTTCTTCCATGTCACGCTGATCTCTGTCTTCATTATCAAGTGGTGATCTCTCTGTGTGCATATTCATGTCTGTGTTTTCTCTCTTTATTAGGACACTGGTCAGTTTGGGTTAGTAGTCTACCCTGGGTCAGTAAGCCTCATCTTAACCAATTATATCTATAGCCATCCTATTTTCAAATAAGTACATATTTAGAGATACTTGGAATTGGTATTTCCATATATGAATTTTGGCGAGACACTATCCAGCCCATAATGTTAATATTTACCTTCAAGAGTTGCTGTCAGAATTAGATGGAGGAATAGCCAGTGAAAATCTGAAACATGTAAGTGAACAACAAATGCCATATTTGTGTGGTCCGTTGATTTTAAATGGCTCCCAAAAGGGATCCTTAAATCTGAAATATAGTTATAACCTTATGTTCCACCCCCTCCAATCCATCTTCTACCTTGCTATCAGAACGAGTCTCTTAAAGTCAAGTATAATCATATTATTATTGGACCTTCAGTTCTTCAGTGGCTTCCCATCACCCCCCTGGAGAAAACCCAGGCTTGGTGTGACATTGAAGGTCCTGAAGTCCAGGTATTGCCTTTGTCCTTGCCTCCTTCCCTGCCTCTTCCTTTCACGACCTCCACTCCATCCAGCATGAGCCTTGTACTCTTTACTCTTTGCTATACATTGGTGCTTTCTTTCACTTGTCTTTTACAGATTGGAATGCACTTTGTTCACTGTCCACCTTCAAGATTCACTCATCTTTTATGACTCCACTTAAAACAATCTTTCATGGAGTAATTTGTGACATCAGCCTGTAAAACTGACTGATCCTTCCTTTGTGTCTTTCATGCACTGTTGTAGTCAGGGGTGTGGGGAGAACAATTACAATCAGGACACAGAATTTATAATATTATTTTATGATGGTCACCCAGAGTTAAACACAAAAAATGCAGGAAATCTGTCCACAACACTGAAGACGCAGAATATTCAGCCAAGGACCTGGATGCCACAGCATTGTCCTGCATGAGTCCAGCTGAAGACCCAGAGCCAATGACATTGCCTTCCATGAGTCCAGCTGGAGGGCTAGAGCCCACAAGAAGGACTCACAACAGTCTGTTTTATGGATCTGCATTGGGAAGGCCCACAGGTCAGTAGTGGAAGCTAGAAAGTCTATGCCAGCAGGGTGAAGGAGCTGTGCCAGTAGGTTGAGGATTCTACACTGGAGCCAAGAAGTCACACTCAAAATAAGGAGCAGGGCTTCCTGAAAAATACCACAACCATCCTCAGTGACAAAGAGGTCCTGAACTTCTCTGATGATAACAGTCAAGTATATGCCAGAAAGCCAGAGTGACAAGCTTCTCCTGGAGATTAAACAGCACACATCTTCCCCTCTGGAGCCAGGAAGTGACGCTCGATGTAAGAAGCAGAGATCTCCCCAAGTGAACCACAGCCACTTTCACCAACAAGGTCCCAAGTTCCTCTGATGATACTGTCCAAATTCCTATCAGGGAAGCTAGTCATGACGAGCTCCTCCAGGAGAACCAATGGCTTGAAACAGCAACACTTAGGAGAACCCACTACGCCTTGCCCTTCTTCTTCAAGTCTCTATTTATGCTGGCAACTTTCCTCAGTTGGGACGTGTATATTCAGCACCATGCTGATTTAATTCTGCTGGTGTTAAATTGACCACCAGTTTTTAATCCTAACATGCACCTTATTCATAGGGTGAGTCTGCCTTGTTCTCCTTGCATAGTCACGTTTCATTCCATTGTCTTAGCACCCCTGCAAGTCAACTCCTCTGTTCCCTCTGTCATTCTCAAAAGTTTTGTACTGTATAAGTTAAATTGCTGCATTTCATCACTTTACAGTATCTATGCAAAGTTTTACTTAGCACCTATTACCTTTAACTCACTTTCTTGTAGACTAGCACATTACAAATTCAGCATCTGGATGACTAGTGTTGAAACCTTCATGAAAATAAAAGCGTTATCTTGTTATCTTTTTACATTCATTGCCCACCCTAGCACATTTTAATAAATAGAAGCCTAAATGATGGTAACTCAATAAATATTTACAAAATTAAAGAGCCTGTCTCTATCTACGTATCTTAATCCTATAGCGAAACAAAAAATTGAAACCATGCAACCATTTCTTGATGCATTTCTTTCTATATATTACTCTTTTCCTTTTCCTTTTCCTAGCTGTCCTTTGTATAAAAACTCAGAGAAGAAAGAAGATAAAAGAACTGAAAAATGGCACAGAGACACACCCACAATTGTGCCCCAGGCTATAAACTGCAGAACTCAGAAATATATCTTCTGGACACAGAGCTTTGGTCAAGGGAGGGATTGTGGAAAAGGAGATATCTGCAGTGAAAATGGGATTTGATTGCTGGGACAAAGTGAGCTGTGACAAGGGATCACACACTAGCTGGAAACATATTCAGATTGTCTGCCAAGAATATTCTAGAACAAATTCAGCATCTGGATGATTAGCATTGAAACTTTCAAAAGCTAGGTTTGGGAGCATTATTTAGTCTTAATTCTTCCTAAATATGGTATGTTGCCTGTTTAGATATCTCGTATGCATTTTACTTCTTGTCTGGTTAAAGAGAAGAACCATAGTAGGACCATGTGGAATAGAGACTGGTAGGGGTGTAAAACAATATGGAGGTTGACACCAACTCTCTTCCAGTAACTCAGCAGGAACATCCGTTTTCATGCTTAGACAGCAATAGTCAACATAAAATTTCCTTGTAAGTCTAGAAAGTCTTAGTTACATAGTTGACTTTGCAAAGATCTAATTATTTGTCATTTGTATTAAAATAACTATTTCCTACAGGCTTTTCTACCAGTCTAACAGCCTAATAGCTGGATGGTGCAATAAAAAACTGGACCAGCGAAGCCAGTCACTTGCCCACTCTTGTACTTCCTTTCCTGTTTAGTGGGTTGCTGCATTTGATGGATGCTATGGGAAATGTTGCACTGATAAATCAGTCACTTTGTAGGTTTCAGATAGTGTAATAGTCAGCTTTTTTTTATCATTAAGATACAACACCTGACACCCACAACTTAAAGAGTTGAGGTTAGTGAGTACAAGACCAGCCTGAACTGTATAGGAAGAGTCTTGTCTCAAAAACAATACACAATAGAAGGAGAGCTTTGATTTGCTCCTGTTTCAGACACTGACCAGCTGGCCATAAAGCAGAGACATAATGGTACAAGAGTGGTGGAGCAAAATTTCTTAGTTCGCGGCAGTTAGGAAACAAAGCAGAGGAAGAAGCCAGAGATGAAAGAGTAAGGGACCAAACACAGACCCCAAAGCCATACCTCTGTGACCCACCCAGACACACCTAGAAGTGTGCTCCACCAATTCCCTGGGGGAGGATCCCAAAGCCAATCAAGTTGAAATTCTACCCTCAAACCACAGATAGTGATCTTAGTTGAAATTCTATCAGCCAAAAAAAAAAAAAAGGACAAACTCAAATCAGAAATACGAGTCAATTCCTACCAAAGTGGATCAGTGATCTACAGCTTTCCACTAAGTGGAAATAGTCTTAAGGGTTAATGATCAGTCTTAAGGGTTAATGCTAAACCTGAGTAGGGTAAAGGGTCACTGATCTCTGTTGTTGACTGAGTGAATGTTTGTCAGCACAAGTGGCTAGATCTGTGCTGAGGACAGGATTATGTTATTTATTGGCTATGCCATCAGTCTCCATTCTTATATCCAGGGCTCTACCCTTCCTAGACCAGTGATTGAATCCTGGCATGTAGTGACAGAGGTCAGTTGATAACAACTGGCAACTCTTCTCTTATGACTATTTATATGTAACAAATACAAGGGTCTTCACAGTTCTTTCTCAGTTTCATGCATTTATTCACAACTCTGGAACCCAGACTTCCTTAATCTTGATTTTCTGGACTTTCTTGACCAAATGACTCAGCTGTTTGCTTGCCCAGGAAGCTGTACATATTTCATCTTGAGAAGACAAAGGAATCAAGGTTCAAAGAAGGAAGAAAGAAAAGAGAGAGAGAAGTTAAATATTGGTGATCATTTCAAGAGAACATTTGAGAATGCTGTAAACATGATCATTTCATGAAACATAAGAGAATGCTGTGTCAAGTGAGAATTCCACTTTCTTACAAAATCCCTACTGAAGCCTCTGAACACTCTGAAAACAACATATTTTGTTTCATACTTGAAATACTCAATATAAAAAATAATAAAGGCTGGGGATTTAGCTTAGTGGCTTAAGCGCCTGCCTGGCAAGCATGAGGTCATGAGTTCAATCCCTGGTACAAAAAAAAAAAGATATTTACGTTACTACAAACATGAATTATATGACACATCCATAAATCATCTTTTCTAAAATTTGTTGCAAATTAAAAACAAGCACATAATAAGTTACTTTCAGGATGACATAAATAATTCCAGATAAATTTCCATGAATATATCTGGACATGGTGGTATATACCTGTAATTCCAGCTCTCAGGAGGATCATGAGTTCAGAGTCAGGTTTGGATACATAGCAATTTTGAGGCCAGCCTGGATTATATAGCTGGACCCTCTCTCTCAAAGGAAAAAAAAAAAACCATAAATAAATAAATTATTTATATGAATTCAAAAAAGAAAGAAAGCCTCCTCTGTAAAGTGTTAGGATGGGAATGGAGCCCAGGGAATGTGTGGGACTACTCGAGCCCAGTGCATCCTCACCTGCCCTTTGCAGCACACGTGTCATTTAGAGGAAGCAGGATACAGAATTGCCATATCTTTCCCTGTCCAAACAGGGACAACTCAGGGTTTCTCTGCGATGTTTCCTCTGGAATGCTCAGTCTCCTTTCCCAGTGCAAATCATAGCTACACCTCATAAATCAAACCTTTGATCTCTGTTAAAAAGCAGCTACTCAATGCTGGAAATAAAACTTTAATGTCTTCTTAGCCATTTAATACTTGATATTCTTAATAACTTTCAGTTGAATGCTTCACAAAATGTTAGGCTCTGGGCAGCATAGAATGTCTGGCTCCAAATATAATAACATATATCATACTTGTAATAAGAGAAGTAAAAGACGCTGATAGGAGCAAATATGAGGGGTTTTGGTCCCTGGCTGGTGAGAATATAAGGGTGGAGCCACAGTCCTGACACTTAGGCTGAGAACTAAAGGGGTCTGAGGTGAAAGATCTCTCCCTCCGGTGCTCTGGCTCTGGTCTGAGCCAGCATCTTTTCTCGTCTGAATACCTCAGGTAACTTGCCAAAGTTTGTCCTTTCCTTTGTTGTGCACCGGAGCAAATCCTTCTGAAAACAGAAGTCACTTGAATCATGTCACTTCTCTCTTCAAAACCATTGGTGGCTCCATAACTCTCTCTTAAGTCAAATGTAAGAGGCCCCATATGATCAGACACATAATTTAGGTAACCCTCTGACCCACATGGAGCCTGTGCTCAAATTTTACTTTTTTAGTGAGTTCAGTGACAATTTTATTTAAAACTACCACACCTCTTCAACAGAAACTTCTTCCAGGCCGCCCTCTCACACCCTCACACTCCTAGTAAAACAGATGATTTACTTATACATGATACTGTGTAGCGTCTTTCTGCTCTCACTAAAATTTAATCTGCATAAGAATAAGGAGCTTTGTATGTTTTGTTCTTTGACATACTGCAAAAACCTCAAACAGTGCTGGCACTCACAGGTGCTCTAAAATTCTTGCTCAGTGAATGAATCCCTTTTTGCTAGTATGGTCATTTAGCCAGTGGTATATTATATTAACATTCACAAATATTTGATGTCTTTCCCAGCAAAAGAGCTCATAGTTAGTGATTTGTTTAACCCAGGAAGAAATGTGTTACATTTAGTCAGAAGTTTTAAAGACTTCTTTTGTCACTTAGCATAATCTCTATTTCCTGATGCTGCATTGTAGAAGCACATGTTGAGACAGAGCCCCTGTTACCCTGGGATTCTGAAAATCCAGGGTGAAGAGAGTCCTTATGTCAGTGATGGACATGAAATTTAATGACAGATGACAATGGTATTGTAGCTTATCTTGATATAGAATCAAAGTTTGGGGTCTTCAAACTCATATTCATCATTTTTGGGTGTTTGAAATACATGGTTCTACTTTATTAATATTTCTGATAATCATGGTCTCTCAATTAAGGCAAAATATCTGGAAGTCACATCAAGCCTTCAGAATCAGAAAGAGGAAGAAGAAGAAGAGGAGGAGGAAGAAGAGGAGGAAGAAGAAGAAGAGGAGGAGGAGGGATTTGCTGTAGGGAAAGAAGGAAGTACATGATTTCATTATTTCTTGAAAGGCTGAGCTATAGGGAGACTCCCCAGTGCTCAGGGAAATGCAGTGATTGCTCACTTCCCTTGGCAGCCAAGAAAAAGGTAAATCAGATGTGGTAGGTGAGCAATCACAGTGTAAATGAATCTTGTCTAGACTGGGATCAAAGTGGTATCAAGCCAGTTCAAGCCTCTGCACAATGACACTCTGCATGGTGTCATTGTGCAGAAACTTGACATTGTCTGTATGTAGACAATTGTTCACCTGTCCATGTTTCACATAACACATAAAAGAAAGACACCGAGTTACTAAAAGGCACAAATGGCCGGGCTCCCTACTTAAGCAATGAGCAAGAAAAGTTCAACTGAATAAATAAGCTTAGCCCCAGAGACCAGCTAGTCCCTGCATGGCTAGAGTTCCAGACCAATTGCCTCTAGCTGTGGACAACCTTATCTGATTATGACAATGATTGGTATAAATATTTTAATTTTTTAGTGCAAGCTCTGAGATTAAAAAATTCAGGTATCATGGCCTACAATGAACATGACTGAGAAGTACGAGTTGCTACAGAAGCCACAGGAAGGTAAACTCAGCTATACTTCCTCTTATTAAAATATTAAAAAAAGATTTTCTTTCTGAATCCAACTGTAATGCAACCCTAGGCTGTGCCTTGAGACCTTACTGCCAAAATGCTTGTGAATTCTTAACAAAATTCATTCTTAACATTTTAACTCAAAATTCTAATTATAAAAAGGGAGATCTAAAAATCCGGCCAAGTTTTACATTTTAAAAACAATGTATTACAATAAAAAACAGTGACCTTAATCCCCTCAAGATATTCCCTTTTGCTTCAAAGACACTCGTCTCATTGTGCTTGCTCCTCTCTGAAGGAGTTCTGGAAGTTCTCTTTCATGAGTGTCTTTACAAATGTGATTAAAAAAAATATATGATGTGATGGAGATTTCAAGATGGCTGACTGAGTGACAGCACGATAAGAGAGCCTCTCTGAGGAAAAAAAAAAATAAAAACAACTCAGACACTGGAATCTGGCAACATGGAGAAAGCCAGACAAAAGGAGAGGAATTCTCATGACCCAGGAAGAAACTGAGGAAAAGGAAAAAAAAAGAAAGAAGAAAAGGAAGCATGGACAGAGGGCTAGAGCTGGGTGAGCCCCGATCACGGTACTGGCGTGTCTTAAAGTCAGGTGACTCACGATCGAGCTGAGATCGCAGCCCTGCTGAGAGCGGGGGTTGGTGAGCTCCAGACCCTCGGCTGGAGGAGGTGCTGAGACTGGGAGTGGAAACAGCCAATTGAGCTGCATGAACTTTGGTGAGTGATGGGAACTGGATTCCCTAATTTTGGAGGACTGGCTGGGTGAAATTTTGGAGTTGGGCAGGGCCGGCTTGAGTCAAAACCCGAGGCAGCATCAGCTGATGACTCCTAGTCCAAAGCAGATTGCTGGGATCTGCTCAGGCAGGGCCACACCCCTGGCTGAAACCCAATAGCCAGGGGATGAGGCTTTTCTGGGCCAGTGGCATCCCCAGGGAACACACAAACTTGCTGAAGCATGAACTGGTTGACTGGCATGGGGGAGGAGCCAGCTCTCAGCGTGCAACTTGCAGATCTGCTGTGGAGTGTGGGGGCGGTACTTCCCTAGCAAGTGTGCTGCAGAAAAACTGTAAGCAAAACGAAAGGCCCAGAGACCTCCACCACCCACCTGTCTGAAGGGGGCCAAAAACATGACAAGACAGAGAAGGAGCAAAAGGTCCCCAGCTGCGGAAACAGGGAAAGTGAATTCAACAGAGGTAAATGCAGAGGAGGTTGAGAGCAGCAAACCTGTAATGTCAGAGACAACCTCATCAGAAATAAAGAAATACATCCGTGACCTCATCGCCGAGTTTAACTCTGAAATTCTAACTCAGATGAAGCAAGATACAAGAAGATTAATAAAAGAAGTCCTGGGTAATCCTCAAGTAGATACAAATGAAAAAACAGAGGAACCCAGAGAAAGGAGAGAAGCCTTTGATGAAGAATATAAACAAAACCTAGAATATAGGAAACAGATCCAAAGAGAATATCAGGAAATTAAAAGCTCCATTGAAACCTGGCAAAACCTTTTAACAGAAACTAAAGACAAACTTTCAAAACTTGAAGACAGATTTGCAACATATGATCACGAAAGGAAGGATCTCTTAAAAATAACAAGGAACCAGGAAGCAATGATACAAAGGCTAGAAGAGTAAGCCTTTCTTATAAGCTAAGAATAAAATATTCTTAAGTAAGCCTTTCTTATAAGCTAAGAATAAAATATTCTTATAAGCTAAGAATAAAATATGTGAATGAAGATGCAGCAACAAATACAAATGAAATAAAAAGTCTATTCACAGAAATAATTAAGGAAAATTTTCCAAACATAGGTAATGGAAGTGAAGTTCAGATAAACGAGGCATACAGAACTCCAGCCAGCTACAACCAAAACAGATCTACACCCAGACATATAATAATCAGGATCCCAGAAATCCATCACAAGAACAGAATATTAAAAGTGGTCAGAGAAAAGAAACAGATTACCTATAAAGGAAAACTCATCAAAATCACAGCAGACTTCTCAATGCAAACCATCAAATCAAGAAGAGCTTGGA